>VWZY01010110.1:122063-246456 GCA_013399075.1 Chloroceryle aenea
ATTGACCAGGCAGTATCACTAATAAATACGGCAGCTTAATGCTGCTGCCTTTGTAGTGTTTTCTGTTGCAAAATTTGTTAGTAACAGAATTTAGGAAGCCGAAGTGTGCCTTGTCTATTATGAGCTCGTGAATATTTTTCATGTGTTCGAGCGTGTTTGCCTCTTATGCCCCTTACTGATCAGTCTAAGGTTATACAGAACTTCACAAAAGGTGTCTGAGTGGTCACTTAGATCAAATGTCGACCTACTTATTATATCTGCAGTTCCTTACAGATCTTCTGTAAACGTTAGAAATGTTTCTCTTCCGGTTTCGAAGGTGACAGCCAGTCTTGCCATAGCACCCTTCTCTTTTTGCAGTGCAAGAGACCTACCTCTCCCTTCTCTGTTGTTGAGTGTTGTTTACCTTCATTCACCTGGGAGAGTTTCAGATGTTTTACAGAGCTAATCGTGTTCCTTTTCTGGTTTTACAACTAGCTAATTGTAAACTTGAAGCTGAACTTGGTTCTTTACCGATTATTACTGAATTCCTTCAGACACTTCAAGGGGTTTTTCTCAGCCAAATATTTTAGAAATAGGAATAAGGCTATAATTAAAAGAAGAGAAACTTAGTTTCGTGAAGCTCAAAGGTAGTCAGAAGACATTGTGTTTTTGTGAGGAGGGTGATTTTGGTTTTCCTGACATTTCTCTAGCCATGCTGATTAATTTTCTTCTTTAAAATTACAGTTGCTTTGTTAGTCTGTATATATTTCCAGATAAATGTTGTTACCTGGCTTATGGATGGTGAGTGCCTGGGTGATGTGGAGACAGAAGGGTCTCAAATATGTACGTACCAGAACCTGTTCTACCTGTCAGTTGAGTTGCTGTGTCATTTGTGATTTACTGGAAATTGTTTTCCCCTCCCCTAATAGTTAGCCTCGGATGAGAACACACATGTTCTTGATTTATGAACACTCGACATTTCTGTCCTTTACAATTGCTCATATTTGACTGGAATGCAAGTCAGTATTGAGCTTAGAAACACCGTTAGTCCTTACAGTGCTGTAGATGTATTTTTGGTAGTGCTGCTTTGTGAGTAACTTAACCACCTTAACCATAAAATACTGAGCGATAGGGTTGACTGATATTAATGTATAGCTTGAAGGATAAAAGTAGTATCACTTATTGCAGGTATTTCCAACTTTTTTTAGCATCGGTCACTGCTGGGTAAAGATGCCCAGACAAATTTGGCAGAGATAAAGTTTTCAAAGATGTTTTCTCATGAGTTTCATTAAAATGTCTGACTCGGGGGAGGAGGTGACTTCTACTGTGATGTGCACTTCTCTTCCACCCACTTATCACTTTCTCCTATCCCCATTTTTAGGTGGATTTCGGGGTGGTTTAATCCCTTGCTAGGTATTGAAGATAAGAATTGACTGTTGAACCCCAATCAGTAATAGAACAGCTTTTATTAAGGATCACAGTCTGAGCTCACTGTGATGAACATTCATTACATAGTGTTTGCTATAGAATAGATAATAAGGGGCTCAATCAGCATGAGAAAATGCTCTGTTTAAGGTGGGCAGACTCTTGGACAATAGTGTCACAGTGACTATTACTCAAAATCAAATTTAGAGGAGAAAAAGAAAAGCAAAAAAAAGAGAGGTGCTTATATGCTGAAGGCAAGACTTAGAAGAAGATGTGGGAAAAATTTAGTGTTTGAGTCAGCCACAAATAAACCTCCCACCTGGTAGGCTGAATTTCCTATGGAAAAATGTCAAGATTGTTATAATTCTATAGGTTGGGTTTTTTTTCATGCTAATGTTTTAACAAGCAAACATTATATTACATTTTAATTAATTTAACTGGAACATCTCTCTTATGAAGAAAGGCTGAGAGCCTGGAAAAGACTGAGAGGGCATCTTATTTATGTTGACAGATATTTGAAGTGTCTCAAGTAGAAGGGCCCAGTCTCTTTTCAGCTGTGCCCTGTGATAGGATAAGAGATAATGGTAGCAAGGTGAAACACAGTAAGTTTCACCTCAACATGAAGAAAAACCTCTTCACTGTGAGATTGATGGAGCAGTGGAACAGGCTCCCCTGAGTTGTGGAGTCTCCTTCTCTGGGAGCTTTCAAGACCCCCCTGGATCTGTTCGTGTGTGGCCTGCCCTGGGTGTACCTGTGTTGTCAGGGGGGTTGGACTCTATCTCCAGAGATTCCTTCCAACTCCTACCATTCTGTGATTCTGTAATTAAAACGGCTTTTTTTTTTTGCTCCACGTGTCTCCATTTCCTAGTAAAAAGTGGCATAGTATTTCAGTATTTACTATTACGTTTATGTTTAGACATAACAATTTTGTTCAGCTGACAAATACTCATTTGCAATTTACTTTGATATAGACATTATTGTGAGAACTTCACATTTTCATACCTCTGACACATCCACATCCACCCAGTTCCTTCCACTACGTCTTCATGGAAAACACTGACATAGCAATGACTGAATCTCCCCAGGGATTAAAATATGCAAACAAATACTTCCAGGTTTCTAACAGCTCTTCTGTTTTTTCACTTGATGCTGTTTATCCTCTTTGCATTTGGAACAATGCTGTGAAACCAGACAGTTTCACTGTCTAAGGCGTAGTGTGGTGATACTATTTTAGTTCAAGTGTCTGATGGTGCTGACAGTTTACACAAATATATCCAGGCCCATATCTTAATATTTGTCCGATTGCTTTTAATGGAGTGGGAGGATGGGTGAGAGCCAAAGGCTTATCTTGCGTGTGAACTGCTTGGCCTTGCAGCTTCTGTAATTCTCTCCATTTCTCCGGGCTGCTGTAGAGAAAAGATTGGGAAAGGAGAGAGGAGAATAGAGGTGTAAGCAAAGAGACTGGAACTGGTCAGTGCCAGTTTGTAGTTGCTGACATTTTTCCTTCCTTCTAAAAATGAATTAAACTTAACTAAACTAATAGTGTTTAACTTGTTAACAACTTCTCTATTTTAAAAGTGTAAGAGACAGAAATTCTTTTTAAAGAACTTACCAGGGTGGGGAAAAACAGAAGTGAATTCCACAGCTTTTACTGTGCTTTTACTTTGTTGGTAGGTATTACTCAGAGGTTAAAATGGTAAACTTCCTTCTATTTAAGTCAGCCAGAGCTGGGTTTTGTGAAAGTGCCCTTTTGTATGCATAGTATCTGGAGTGCTAGTACTGTGCAATCCCTTCTATGGCAAGAATGGGCTGCATCTGTTTCTTCTGTGGGGATAAGGTCCCTCTTCACATCTTTGGGTGAAAGCTGGAACCTCTTTGTTACTGGAGCAGAACTGTTACACTAAAGCAAACGTTGATGGGTTTTGTTGCATTAAAAAAAAAATAGTGTGGAAAATTTGGTGCAGTATGTTGTATGGAGGTGAGCAGCCTTATGAAAGGAGACTTGAGTTTGGCTCCTCATGCAGCACAGAGTGTCCCTTCCCAGTCCCGCTCATCTGTATCGGTATGTTACTATGGCTTACCTAAAGCTGTTGGACTTCAGATCTGAAACTGCAAATAAGCTTTGCTATCTCTGGAACTTTGTAAACCAGTTTCCCTTAATATGGCTATACATCTTGCAAAGGAACATAGATGAATGTTTATTGGCAAAGCAGAAAGGTTATAGCCCAGGTAAAAACAAAGGGAGTGGAGTCAACAGGATGTCTGTTGTTTGATCTAGATGGTCTTTGGGACATTCGTTATTTTTAAGCATACTTCCTGTGAACCTTTTTGAACTCCCTGTCTGCTGAAAATTCCTGAGAAGGGCATTCACTTGTAGATGCTGAAAATCCAGGTATTTTCCTGTTTTAATGTAGCATACTGTACAAAAACTTTTGTTTGAATTCTGAGCTGAAAATACAGATGCTGGAAATCCTGAAATTCTGCAGGTGTTATATGTGTAGGCCACAAGAACATGTTTTTTCAGTCACCTAAAAGACCGCCACTACTGAACATCCATAACCATGCCTGGCAGGAGCTTTACAATGGTCAGGAACTATCCTATTACCCTGGAGCTGGCTTATCCTACAATCACATGCCATCATACAGTTTTTTTGTGACCTGGGATCCAGGACTTCTCTTTGCATTTGATTCATTATAATGTTCTTTACTGCTGCCCTGGGACCTTCTTGTCAAATGTGACGCCAATTTATGAATTGCTGCCTCTGCCAACAGAAGTCTGGGAAAGGCAATTGTACCAAGAGAAGAACTTATCTACAATTTGCAGAGGTCCCTTCCCTTTTAAAAGAAGGGCAATGAGGAAAAGCAGAACTGAGAGACTTTGAAGTAGAACTTTGTATCGTGACAAGTTAAAAATTGCGTTTTAGAAGATAAAAGTATAATTGATCTTGCAAAATAAATGCTGTGGATGAGTCCAGTTTGGAAAATTGTGGTGGCTCTTGCAACTTTGACTTTGCAGTCATTTCTAGAGCGTTCTAGTCTGCAATGATGTTCTGTAAGGCAGCAGGAACACACTTTTGTGTTTCAGGTGTTCAGTTGTTTTCTACACCACTTGGAAGTCCTGTGTTTGCAAGCATAAAGGATTCAATTGCTGAGCAATTGAAGAAGTTTTGTCTCCCTTTGATCTACTGCATAAGTGATCTGCTAGATTCTATGTCATCTATTTCATAAGATGAGGCATCTGCTGCATTGTGCAATCCCACATGTGCAGAGAGGTTTGAATGTTGTTTTTTAATTGTGGAGAGGGGTTAGTTTTATTTCCCTGTTAGTGTGCATTAGATACAGCTTAATCTAGAAGTAGAACGAATTGACTTTGGCATGTTCTGGCATGACTATTCTTATATTCCTTCTCCTTTCCCACTGTTTCTAGCATTGGTGCTTTTTTTATTATTTGATTTTTATTTGTTTGGAAGCAGAAGGCTTCCAAAGCTTTGAGCTGATTGTAGCCAGTTTGCTAAGGCTAGATGTGAACGTTTTCAAGGTGGTGCTGTTGTAAATGAGGACAATAGCATTCATGCTTTAAAGTTAAGCAGGGTTGTGCACTTCTGTTTCAGAAAAGTGGAAGTTGTCACAGTGTTGGCTGGAGGAACATTGTAAACTGGAGGTTTTCTTTGTAGGCTCAAACCGCTCTCTTATAGTACCATCAGCACTTGCATAGGCTTGAAAATACACACAAAGGCAGCCATGTCTTGTAGCATAATCTACAGAATTGAGATCATTGGTAGAAGGATCCACTTGAAGTTCCTTCCATACCTCCACCCCCCTCAGTTAATAGAAATAATGAAATACAAGAAGAAAATAATTTTATTAGAATGTGTATGGTTTTGAAGTGAATGATAGGTTTTTGCTTTTACTGTGGTTCCCAGTCATTCATTCTATTACTTTATGCATTCTCCATCTCTAGATATCTGCTGGAACAAGACTTTCCAGGCATGCGGATTGGTCCAGAGCCTACCACAGATTCTTTTATTGCTGTGATGTATGGAGATTCTGAAGGAAATATTCCTGGAAATGCCCTGGTTGTTGATCCTAAGAAGCCGTTCCGCAAACTCGGCCGCTTTGGAAATGCGTTCCTGAACCGGTAAGATCTGTTTGCTTGCTGTCCTTCGATTGTTATGTTTAAATTTTGACTTGATACCATCTTCAAGCCTCAGTGGTTTTTATAAAGTTTTTTTTCTGCTGTGTTTGTTTTGAACAGCATGGAATAAATATTCAGATACAAGCAATAGTGGGGGCAGTTCAAGTGAATCCACTTGGAAGAAACAAAGAATATAATTGAAAGATTAAAAAAAAAAAGGCAGGGCAGCGCCAGTACAGATATATTCAGTTATCTGAACAGAAGATAATTGTTAGAACCAGTTCATACAAGATTGCTGAAATGCTCCACCAGCTGACTTGTTTGTAAGGTGGAACCTGTGATCAGTCTGGGCGTAAATTCTCCTGCTGAATAAAAGATTATTACTGTTATTGAAAACTACCATCAAAAAGGTGGGGGGAAAGTATTTTCCCTTCAATGCTGTTGTCTTGTTCCTTTCTGCTGGTCTCATTAGAGGTGTTGATACAGCTCTTCAAAAACTGCAAATTCCTGAGATATGTAAAAATATCAAGAAAGGAGAATAATTGAATATGCCTTCTGGGCAAATATATATTCAAGCTGTTAAGGGTTTTATTTTGACTAGATGGTCTTACAAGCAGTCCCATAGACCAGGATGATGGCATTAGCTTCTGGATGGCTGCTGTGTATTTGCAAAACTGAGGAGACTTGTTCAGGGTCTGTGAATTTTGCTGTAGATATCTCTTAAGTAGCAGGTTAAAGTATTTCCAGTTAATTTATTAATAGCTTTGTTTGCATTGTGTGAGCTATTGCTTTGTTTTCTTCCTGTATTTGATGGTAGCTTGACATGGAGGCCTGGCTTTGCAGCCAATTAATCTAAATTGGTTCTCTTTTAACAATAAACTTTCCTGTTTGGCTGATAAACCCTGGCATATGTGTTAAAAGTTTGTCATGTGCAGTCTTATCTCTTCTGTGCTTCTTCACAGAAGAAAGTTTATAGCTGCTTATAGTTAGCTTGGCTACCTCTTTGCTGAGAGGTAAGAATATACTGTGGAAGTTGTAAGTCAAGTCCAATTTTAAATAATAATTTTGTGTTCCAGGACCCCTTTCTGACGTTACTGGCTAAGTCCCATCCTCCAGATCCCAATCCTTTTGTTTGCTAGCTAAAAAGATGTACATTAAAAGTAACTGACTAAATTATTCCAGTTCTTTTGGTGACTGCAGTGGTGTTATATTGCAGTGCTGTAAGCAGCCTTATCTTGCCAACGGTCACATTTGCTCCATAGTTTTGCGGTGGAGATCTTGGTGCATACATTCCCCTAGTCTGTCACTCTGATCATATTGCTGCTTTTTGAAAACTTGTTTCTGTTTCCTGCTTCACCTAGCTGAAAATGTCTTGGGCTTCATTTCAGTATCTTTGAGTAACTTCCCCCCGTTTCTACCTGAAATCATACTATGTATTTTATTTTGCTTTCTCTCATTTGTCATGCTGACAATCCATTTTTTTTCACTCCTGTCTTAATAGATTTTTCTCTATGCTTTCCCCTCACATCCACTTAGGAAAAAAATATATTTTCCAATCCAAGTGTTTTTCTTTGTGGAAGAACTTAAGACTATGAACACTGAGACTGTGAAGTGCCCTTTTCATCTAAATGTAACATAAAAGGAAATGGTGACTAATGTAATGGAGAAAAGAGAAACAAACAAGAACACAATGGCACAGTCAAGGCTTGTGCTTACTAAATAGCCATGTTAATTTACTGATGTTACCTTGCCTCTTTTTTCCATGACCCCTTCATATTTACCCCTGTATCTCACTCCTAGTGATAGCTGTCTCTGTAAGGTTCTTAAGTGTAGAAACTTATCTTTTATTTCTTGTGTGTAAGGAAAGTTGGGGAGGAATGGGATGGGAACAGGACATAGGTGCCCTTGGATGAGGGTTAAAGTAAGTGAGGAAAGAATATTGGAGTATACCATAAGATCAAAAGAATAAACTCTTGCTGATGAGCTGTAGTCCATGGTCATGGTCTATTCTAATGGGTATCTGAATGCACACACACAAAAGTATAAATTCCTACTACATTCTTTTAGTTACACAAGCCTATAAAATAATGAATAAACAGATGATTACAGAGTTGTTAACTGCATTTTTGCAAACAATGTGTCTTATTTTTTGCAAGGCTAGTCTTACATTGCTGGCTTCCTTTGACTAGTTTTATAATAGTATGAAAAACTGACATTAACAAAGGTCTGATGTGCCATAAACAGTTGCAGTCATCTCATTTGCATGGCTATTTTTATAAAGCTTTTTTTTTTGTGAAAGTCTGTTGTTAAGGTAGATGGATGTAGTTTTGGTCTTTATGAGGCAGAACTTGAAAATTACACTTCATACAGGTCATGTAAGAAATAGTGGTTCAGAGACAAATCTCAATGTCAAAAAAATACTCGTATACAATTAGCAATACTGTTTTAAGTTGTCTGAAATATTAGCTTGGTGGAAGTTTTTTCACCCATCTGTTGTCTTTAGATTATGTATGTAGTCTAAAAGCTATAGCCAGTTAATTCTGAGTTTAAGCTTCTATTTCCTACACACTTTCCTCCTCCCTTTGCAGTTTTCACAGCAGTCATCAGTGGCAATGTCTTCCATTTCTGAGGCCTGTAGTTCTCTGTTTTCTTGCACAGCCTCTTCTAGCTGTCCCAGTTTGGATGATGCTGAAGTCAAAATACTGCTGTATTTCTCAGCTGAAACAGTGGTGCCTGTTGTCTTGTAAGATAAACGTAGTTACATTAGTTATGTTAAATGTGTACTGGGCTTTCTAAGGTGAAATGGTGATTAAAAAGAAATATGAAAAAATCAGTCTACACTGCTCCAAGTGAGCCAGCAGTGTGCCCAGGTGGCCAAGAAGGCCAACGGTGTCCTGGCCCGTATTAGGAATAGTGTTGCCACTAGGTCTGGAGAAGTGATCCTGCCCCTGTACTCAGCACTGATGAGGCTGCACCTCAAGTACTGTGTTCAGTTTTGGGCCTCTCATCACAAGAAGGACATCGAAGCACTGGAGCATGTCCAAAGAAGAGCAACAAAACCGTTGAAGGGCCTTGAGCACGTGTCTTAGGAGCAGCAGCTGAGGGAGCTGGGGTTGTTTAGCCCGGAGAAAAGGAGGCTTGGGGGAGACCTTATTGGTCTCTATGGCTACCTGAATGGAGGTTACAGAGAGGTAGGAGTAGGTCTGTTCAACAAAGCAACAGATGGCAGAGCAAGAGGAAATGGATTCAGGCTGTGCCGGGGAGGTTTTGCTTGGATATCAGGAAGATCATCTTTGCTGAGCAGGTTATCATGCATTGGAATAGGTTGCCCAGGGCAGTGGTTGAGTTACCATCCTGGGAGGTGTTTAAGAGCCGATTAGATGGTGTGCTTAGAGATACGTTATTTTATTCAAGAGTAGTGCCTGGTACAACACCCTAGGGTTTTGTCAGGCCAGGATGTCTGCTCTTTCCTTATCCCCCCTCTTGGGTTTCAGGGAGAGGTGTAGCTCATCCTACCATTTGTCATACCCAAGAAGGGATGCTGTGTGCTTTTGTTACGGGTTTGTTACTACAAGGTCACCTGAAAAACGAGATGAAGTGAGGTGTATGGATATTTTTATTTCTGGTTTCCTTTGAATCATCTAGCTTGTTATCTGTCCAGCAACAGCTTCCAAATTTTGATATCTTACATGTTGTACTCTTCTTAACTCAGATTATCTCGGTCTTACAGTTCTTGTTTGACTTTGGCATTGTTAAAATTTGCTGTATGTGACACCCTGTTTCTTAAGGTAGTATGTCTTCTAAAGCCATGGGTTACTGCAAGGTGGCCATCTTAAAGCCTGAGCCTGCAGTTAAACCCTCTTCTAGGCTGCCTCTGGGCAGCTTCACAGGGAGGTAGGTTACACTGAGTGCTTGTTAGTACTATCTTCAGCTGCTACCCAATAAGAAGATTAAATTCTTATGCAAATCTCTTAAAGGCAGTTTATGATGAAGGGAGGTGAACTTCTTTAGTCATGAACTATCCCAGAAGCATCAGAGTAGGTTGGATTTCACATGCAAAGTGTTCTGCCTGATTCTCAGAGGCCTCATGAATTACTTATTTTTCATAATACCACCACTAAATTTGTCACCCATTGCAGAGGCAGGAGGTTATTGTTTAAAGCACAGTGTGTGTAATTTGAACTTTTGATTCTAGAAACGTGATAGTTGCTTGGTTTGTGGAAGAAATACTGTTGTTGGCAGTCCCCTACAAGCCCCACCTAAGGAGTGTGGTGAGTTCAAATGCTGTAGGAGCGGATGAGAGGGTTACTTGCTAGTGGCTGAATATAAACATCATCAGTATGAGTTTCTTCCTGCTTTTCTGTTTGAATCTCTGAATTTGGCAGAAATTGGAGTACATGAAGAATTGTTTCTTGTGCATACTAATTTTGGTCCTTGAAAAATGTTTGGTTTATGTTGACTTTATAATATTGCATGTATTCTGTGTTGTCAGCTCTTGTAAAATTTGGAATTTTATCACCACTTAGACATATGTTTTTACAAGGTTTTCCTGTGTTCTCCTGTTTTTCTTTTGAGAAGCTCTCTGTTTACATTATGTTTTCTTAAACATATATGGTTGCCAAACATACAGATTCATTAGGACTTCAGAAACTTTCTTTAAAAATTTCACTTAAGTCTTTCAAAAAGCAGATACTTTTATGTATCTGCTCTCAAAGGACAATCTACATGTGAGCTAGTGCTGTTGTTAATGTGTGGGTTTTTGTTTGTTTGTTTGTTTTCCTTCAGGTTCATGTGTTCTCAGTTACCTAACCAGGTACTGAAGAGCATCAGTATCATTGACAGCCCTGGCATTCTCTCTGGAGAGAAGCAGCGCATCAGTAGAGGTGAGTTGCAGGGCTTGAAAAGAACCAAGCTCATTATTTTTGCTGTACCGGACAAGTCATAATTCTAATCTGTTGGGAGCCTCTTTTAGTGGTACTGGGTGGTGGTGTGTCCCAGACTTTGCTGGGGAGGAGTTGGCCAGGGGTGTTGGGTATTGATCAGCAGGTGGTGAGCACTTGCATTGTGCATCACTTATCTGTCTTGGGGTTTATTTCTTCCTCTTTTTGTTATATTCCTTTTCATTACAATGATGATGATACTTTTTATTATAATATTTTATTTCATTATAGTTATTAAACTTCTTATCTTATCGCATGTTTTACTTTTTTATTTATTTTCCTCCACATCCCACTGGGGAGGAGTGAGCATGTGGCTGTGTGGTTGTTAGGTGCTGACTGGGATTAAAAGATGACACCTGCTTCCTGGAGGAGTCAGGCTGACTTCAGCATATTTATGCTACAAGTCTACTTTAGCATGTTTTGAAGTTTGAGTTGCTTAGATTACTTTTAAAACCTCTATCTCCAAATGTAAGCAGGATGTTTTCTTCTGTCTCTAAATGTGTCTGTCAGGGTTTTTTTTTTTCCCTATAAATTGTGTGTTGTTACCCCTCAAATTCACTGGCTACTTCTCACTGGAAACGATTGCAGCTGGTGTGCTTTACTGTGGGATCTGTCATTTCCTTTCATTATGAGGGTGATTACAAACTTAAACATAGGGATACTTTTCAGTGCTTTCCAGGAAAGCTCTAAATACACATGGTGATTCTTCAGAATTTCTCTTCTGACAATTTCACAATTTTGTGTTTCAAACCTTTTATAGTTCAGCAAAATTTGTAAGCTTTTGGTTTCTCTCTTGAACTTTGGTTTTCTTAGGAGTCTTGCTACCATTTTCTAAATGTAGGAAAGGATGAGATTTTTCATGGAATATGACATTTAATAACACCTGATAAGTATTCTTAGATGCTTCCTTTCTGCACATTATGGGTGTCTGTTCATATGAGTTATTAAATTACCTTTCTAGAAGTTTAGTTTGTTTCTAACATTGGTGAACAACAACTTTTCTTAATTGTGATATGTTAATGTGTTTTATGGAGGAATAGCGTTACAGGACCTCAGTGTAAAACTTGCACTTTTTGCTATTGGTAGTTTTTTCCATCTTTGTGAGAAACTGCTTAACTATTTACCTAAGAATGGATGTAACACCTGCATAATGATAGAATTTGACAGGTATCACCAGGAGTAAGTGGAAGCCTTCTGAGACCAACAAAGCCATTAAATCTTAACTTTCAGCTTTAAAATGCAGGAAAACAGTAAAGGGACTATGTGAAAACACAGGATATGCACTACTTCTTCCCAGCATGTTTTATTTATAACTCTGGAAACCACCCAGGCCACGGATGAAGGAGCTCATCACTTTCTGAGGGGTCAAAAATATACACAGAGTGCAGCACTCAAAGCTGTCTCTCTTGACAAATCTTTTGCACTTGTGTTGTTGGTGTGAGGATGTGCTAGAAGGTTCCTGTCTGTCAGTTCAGGGGCTGCGTAAGCGGCTGGAGGAGAATGTGCAGATGTGTGCCAGCATTGTCCCCAGGCAGACAATGCACAGCTCTGTACTGCTTCTGCAGCATCACTGGTGATGTTCACAAAACCCGTGTCAGTCAGAAATGTGCGTATGGTCTGCAAGATTTGGGATGAATGATAAGCACAAGGAGAGGAGGAAGGAGAAGAGACATCTGTCAGGGTGTGGGGAGGAGCTGCTTTTGGAAAGGGAAGAGGGTGTTGGCTGATGATTGAGTGGCATGAAGACAAGGATTTCAAGAAGCATGAGGAAATAGCCCAGAGGAAAATGGAGGATATTGGTTGGCTTGCTATTTTGGAACTGGAGTTACCCAAATACAGGTAACTTTATCTCAGTTCAGTCTGGCTTGTGAAAATATACTCATGGATTAAGTAAGGTGATGTATGGTTGTAGCACTGAGTCAGACTTTCCCTTGCAGTGATGCTGTTTATTCTCTTTAGGATTAATCCTCTGACAGGAGTGCAGTAGGAGTGTGATCCAGGAGTGATGGATTGAGACAGGGTTTCATTAATGTAACTGGAAACTTCTACCCTGGACGGCAAAAAGTGCCATCTTTCCATATGGGACTGAGCTCCATTTGAATGACTGGGAAGTTTAGATGCTCACCTCTGTCAAAGTGCTAGAAGAAGAGCAGATTGGGCAGAGGTGAAAGGCTGCTTTTGTTTACAAAAGCATCAAATGATGTGTTGTAGCCTTGGTTGTGTGGTACATAGACAGCACTGGCAGGCAGGATTGCTCCAGCACTCTGCCCACCCCTGAATCATCTGGTATTGGGTATGGCTCTCTGAACTTGGAGGCTTTTCATTGCAGCATTCATCTTGACAGGTGCCTTTCTTCTGCTGTGCCAGTAGCACCAGCCCCAGCTGTGGAAGAACTGGTCACTCTGCTTGTCTGTGCCTGTAGACAATGGGTGGATCCTGTGTAGCCTCCCTAATTGTTTTCTGAATTGCAAAAAGACAGTCTTAGGGCAAGCTGGAAGTTACTTACCTTGGGCCCACAAGGTAAAGCCTACTGTTTGTTTAAATATTTATTACAAACTAGCACAGAAAATTGACCCATGCTCATACTGCACATACATCGTGCAGCTGTATCTTTGAGTATGGCTGGTGGCTGTCACGCATGATGTTGGTACATCGCCCTGTGCCAATGACACGAGCTTTGATGATCATTCCTCTCATCTGTGTTTCCAGGGCTGGTAGCTGCATGCAGTTTCTCTCCCAACTTTTTTATCTCTTCCATATTGTTCCATTTTGTTCTCTGTGATCTCTGCTCTGGTCCATTATTGATGCACCAGCAGTTACACATCAGAGGCACCAGCCCACTACTTCCTACAGCTTGGGACAAGCTCAAGAGCTTTGCAGTGCTGCTGGTGGATCAGTTTTCCTCTGTGTATTAACTGGGTACAGGGGTGACTTGCGACTTCCTAATATATATTTGTAAGAAGATTTACCTGGTGAGATGTAGATCCTCAGACTGGATACAGTTGTTGACATCAGTCATTTGAACAAAACTTTTGAAAAAATAGCAATGGTAGATCAGGAAGAGGCTGAAGTATCAACATCAAATTTTCTTGGTCAAGTTTTCCAGTCTGCTGTGTTGACCTAGTTCGCGTGACTTCAAATGCCCTAATCCACACACGTACTGTGCGTGACAGGATCCTAAAGGCATTGTGTCCCACTGTTGTCCTACATTTCCTTTCAATTGTTGTTTTGACTGATAGGATAGAACTGCATTTTTTTTCTCTGTGGGGGCAGGGTGGAGAAATCATGAAATAAACCATGTGGAACCCTTGGCTAAAATATTTAACCATATATCACTTCGCTGTAGTTCACAGATACTATAATGTGCAACCACTGAACCTGTATATAAAACATTCACTTCTAATGACAAATTTTCATTAAAATGAATAGATTGTTTTAAGATTTTTTTAAAGGTGTCTTTTTCTTACCAAATTTCAACAAGCAGACTTCTCTTTTTCAAAGAAAATGCTTCATTAATATTTAATTCATATTTAAAATAAATGTCGTGCTAGTTAACATACACTTATTGATTGTACGGGGTTTTTTTGCAGTACAAAATTAATCTAAATTATAATGGGAATTTATTTAACCACCCTTAAGTCTCCTGTTATCACATCCATTTGTGGAAAAAATAATAAAATTTAACTTGCTGCACTTTGCAATTTTATGTATTTTATTGCAAGCATATTTCCTTCTACATGAGTGGAATCAGACCAGCTTATTGTCTAGCTCAGATTTGTACCCTGTTGTGACTCGTAATGTGCAAGTGACATACAAGATCTTGCTTCTCCCTTTCCTCCTCTAATTTTTTTATGAAGATAAATTATTCACACTGGTTTTGATTAGATTGCTGTGTGAAGTGAGAAGAGTTTTCTAGCAGCTGTGTTTTGTACAGCTTTCCTCCTTGTTTCCACCTTTCATCTCTCATTCATCCCTTCAGGATCTGGTCTCGGGAAAGAACATACGAAAGCAGTATTATTTGGAAAGGGGCCAGATTTTGCATTCCTTACAAAATAATCCTTTCAATGGGAAAGATTATGTTTGCTTCTTTTTTGTATAGGTTGTTAATGAGTCTGGCCTACATCCTTTTGGATTCTAATACTTTTTATGATAGCCTTCTCCTTTCAGTTTGATGCCTGTGATGGATTTTTAGTGCTCTTTCCTGATGGAGTTGGAGGGTGGGGCAGGAAAGATGAATAACTGGGGCCATACACTTACTATTAACTTGATTTTCTGGATTTCACTTCGTATGCTATTTGTCATTTTTAAACAAAATATTTAGGACTGTCCTTTCCTCTGTTACTAAAACATGCACAAGTAAACATGACAAATCTGGAGTTCACTATTTTTCTCTATTACTTTCACATATGTCTGCTTTTCTTGATGTTGGTCTTAGTTAGGTTCTACTGGAAAGTAAAAAAAAAAAAAAAGCTAATTTGCTTTTGGGTTCCCTGTTACAGACCAACAACTGGAAAATACAATGAATAATGACTTCCCTGAACCAGCATTTTTTAAGAAAGGCTAAGCAACTGTACAGTGGCCCCACACCCAGTTATTTCCACTGTTTAAATGATGCTGGGGAGCATGTGGGGTGGTGAAGAGTGTTTTGCTTGTGTCCAGAGCAGGTGTATGAAGTGCTTGGATAATTGGCTCCTGTATGAGTAATCTAAGTGGGTTTTCTTTGCTGGGGAATTGGAGGTTTAAAGGCTTATCTTGCACAGCTGAGAAATGTCCCAAGACATCCTGGCAGGATGGTAACTGGGCTTTCTTTACCATGTTTAATATATGCTGCTAGGGTCAAAACTGGTGATTCTTTTTGGGCTACTTCCACCAATCCTTGCATTTTGACTGCTTCCTCTTTTAGCTCTGATTTTTGCTTCTGAGAGGAAGAGGAGGGGTGGGATGTCAGCTCCCAGCTCATACCTTGCTCTTCCTTACTCAAACAAGATAATCTACATCCTTGCCAAGCCTGATGCCACAACACTAGTGGTGACTCTGAGGATTAAATGTGTCACTTCTGAGTAAGGAGTAAGGAGAGAATACTGTTTGTTGTGTGGGTTAGGTACCAGCTGCATTTATAAAAGTGTTCAGACAGATGTTATGAATAGACTTTCCTTTAGAATGTCAAAAAGTTTGTTGTGGAAGATTAGAAAGATCATGTGACAGGTTACAGAACATCCCTGGTGCTATCAGCAGCGCGGGCACATTACTTGGAAATTGTCTGCAGTTCAGGGAGAGGTTGGCTTGGGAATGGTTCTAAAATCCAAATGCTTTTGATTGCCGATTTACACTGGGATTCTGGGGTAAACAGTGACAACAGAACTTGTGATAACAGCCCCACAGACATGTTTAGCCTGGGGCTTCTGCTGGAGCCAGAACTCCTGGCAAGATGCAGACATCGGTGTGAAATGGTAATTAAACAGTAGCACAAAAGGTAGTGATGTAGGAGATGGATGGCATGGTTGAAGAAAGACAAGTGATAAAAGCAAAAGACTGGTCTAAGGAAATGTAGGATACAGCTGTCCTGACCTCATTGTCCACAGACACTTTCTGCTAGGTCATCTATCTTGTCTTTTCCCCCAGGGAATGGTGCTGTGGTCCCCTTGTTCTCTATCCCCACTCCTACCTCTTCTGAGGCTTGCTTTTCTGAATGGTGGGACTCTTAACAGTGTGTTCTTCCTTCAGGCTACGACTTCTGCCAAGTTCTCCAGTGGTTTGCTGAGAGGGTTGACCGCATCATCCTCCTGTTTGATGCCCATAAGCTGGATATATCTGATGAGTTTTCAGAGGCTATTAAGTCATTCCGGGGCCAGGATGACAAAATTCGAGTGGTGCTTAATAAGGCCGACCAAGTGGACACACAGCAGCTCATGAGAGTCTATGGTGCACTTATGTGGTCCCTGGGAAAGGTGATCAACACTCCAGAAGTGTTGCGGGTCTACATTGGCTCCTTCTGGGCCCATCCTCTCCGAAACACTGAGAACCGAAGACTCTTTGAGGCTGAGGCACAGGATCTTTTCAGGGATATCCAGAGCCTCCCGCAGAAGGCTGCTGTGCGGAAACTCAATGATCTGATTAAGAGGGCAAGACTTGCAAAGGTAAGAAAAGATTTTTAAAAAGCAAATTAATTGAATGTGGAGTCTCTTCTGTCTCATTTAGTGTGTCCTTTCTCACCCTTCCCAATCTTTCTTTACTCAAAAGGTGTGGTTTTCAGCAAATGGATTCAGTTGTCAGTTTTTCAAAGAAGAGGTGGCCACATGGGATATAGAAGAAAGTAGGAGGAAAGGGAGACGTGCTGGGATGCCTCCCTAACTTTAGACAAGGGATTTGATGCTTTTCAGGCAATGGAAGTTATTGTTTCCTTGGTAGGGAAGTGAATTATTTCTGGTTTTGTATTTGCTTTTTAACACTGGGCAGTGAGGTATCTTAATGTTACCTTTTGGAGGTTAACCACTTTCTCTTTTTTTAACAATAGTTGGTATGTAGAGAACACACACAAAAAAAGAAAAAAGGGTGCAAAAAACTAACCTTTGACTAAATGCATTTATTCGTCACATCACTGTGACAGTCGGCAGCTGAATGTTGAAAATATGTTTACTTTTTTTTGATGGGTCTCTAGTTATCTTTGATGAACGAGTGGGTGTCACTTGAAAGCTTTGTGAATGTTAATTGTGAATTTTTAATGATCTATTTGTAAAACATTCTGGTTATATTTTCCACTAACCTTCAGACTCCCTACTTCACAATGGTAGCTTCATCTGTCTGTTCTTCTCATAACCTGACTAGAATAAGCTTTGGTTACAGTCTGAAAGAATTCTTTTGCCTGTTTCTCTAGTTCTGCAGTGAGTTTATTTTATTGTAGCACTGCAGCTACACTTAAAATAATAGTTAAAAGTACTGCTAAGCTTCTTAGTTTGAAAGCTCAAAAACAAAATGAAAATTGGTAATTCAAGAATTACAATTGGCAAATTGGAAAACTATAAAAGAAGGAAAACTAACCTCAGAAATACTTAGGGAGGAGAAAGCTGGTGGTACCAGGCAAAATTCTAATTTCTTCTGCAGTTACCAAACAGAATGTGAGTTAATGCAGTTGTCTTGGGACACATTTTCATGTGGACTAATAAGCAAAAATGAAGAGGCCTTTTATAGAGGAATAGTCATGTGGGCATGTACACCATTTCTATGCTGGCATAATTAAGTCTCTGAATATAATGATACACTTAAAGCCAGAGCTTTAGGGCACCTGGTAGCGGTTGCTTCTTTGAAAATTCCCATTTAAAACTGCATTCCTGATGTGTTAAAAGTTACGATCTTGATCTGTTTTGTGGATCCTATTGAGAGCTTTCTCCTTTAATTTGTTACAGTTGCTTCAGAAGTAGAAACATGTCAGACAAAGATCAATAAAAGAATACATTGCTCACAGGACGTGATAATTAGACATCTATGGAAGGGAATAAACTGTTTATCTGCAGGAAAGCAGAAACATAATCTTTCCAGTGTTGTCTTTCTGTCTTCCAAACTGAACTTAGAGTACTAACATTTAAAAATCAGTTTTTACAGCATTGCATGGTATTTTTTTTTGTCCTATTTTTATGCCACTCTGTTTTTAATCTCTTCTTAAATGTGTACACTAACTAAAAATGAAAGGAAACTGTTAACTTGCTGTCAAATTTGGGCATTTTTCTTTTTTTTTAATATGTAAAGTCCCATGACTCACCATCCCATTTTGAAGATGCAAACTGGTCTTATCTACAAGAAACACATGTGTATACTGGCAGACTTTAGACCACTTAGTATACACATGTGAAACTGTTAGCATGCTTTTCTGGTTTTGCTAGAGGTATTATTTTAAACATAAAATCCATAAAGTTACTTAGAGTTACTTATAAACTCTCTTAGAAATATCCCTGCTGAATCATTCTGAAGAGATACCTATCCTATTAGAAAATTTCATGGTTTTATATAGAAGCACTGCTGCTTTATGCTGTGTTTTGTTCTGTGTTTATTTGGGTTTTGTTTTTTTTGTTTGTTTTTTTTTTCTGCTTTGCAGATATTTGACTTTTCATGCATTTTAACTGCAGATAATCTTTACAGATGTGAGGAAATGATGTGTGAAAGTTGTGATCTTAAAAGGAGGAAATTATATCTAGTTACACCATTTTTCTTTAAAAACCAAGAAGTATTTTTTTCCAGTTTCTACTAAGCCTCCCAAGTCAGGAAAGGAATGGGAGAGCACTTCCCCTGTATAGATTGTGTAAGGTTTGTACAGAATACTGTCAGACATGTTCTGTTGTGTTTTGATAGGTATTAAATATTTATACTTGTGACACACTAACTTAATCACTTTTTTCAGTTGATGCTTTTTTTGTGATAGCCTGCCTTTCCCTGGTCTTAACATTTTCAGCTTTTTACTCTTTTACAGTTTGAATGGCATTTTTATTTTTCAACGATTTTTCTGTGTGTGTGTAAAAACTAAGTAATTTCTGTTTGGGGAACAGCTTCATCCTTTTTTAATGAAGAAGGACCTGAGTTCTATAAACACTTATCCTGTCATGGAGGTCATTTGACTTCACTGGTCCCTCTGAGGTCAGAACTTAAGAAAGTAGTTTGATTATGCCAAGATGTGATGTGCTTTGCTTCTAAAAAGAAGGCTGCCCTTGTGCTTCCTTCTCACGTGCAGAATGAGTGTCTGTGTCCACACAATGAACTGGGTAAGTGAAGTCACCTTAGTTAAGAAATGCAATCACTACTTCTGTCCTGGACCAGATCACTCACTGTGTGGCCAAGCAGACAGGAGGGTGATAAAGGTGAAGAGATTAATGGTTAGCATAAGGGTGGAAGAAGAGTGCCTGGGAATGATGGATGTTTTGATGGCAGTGCTTGATCATTTTGGTCACAGGGATGGGAAACTCGAAGAGCTCTGCAAGTAGCAGTGTGTTTTAGGACTTCTTGTCCTAAATTAACGTCTTTCCTAGTGTGCTAAAAAGGCTCTACTTTTCTCCCTAAGTCTAGGCAAGGCAGCTGTGGCATGCTGTTCTTATAATATGCTGACCACTATGTCATCCTCTGGTGGCTGCATAAATACTGATTATAGGTACTTTATTTTTCTGGGATTGAGTAGGGAGGAATGCAGTGTCCTTCAGTGAGATAGCCCTGCCACTCAGCATACTTGGATTACTTGGGGCATTATCCCATTGCTTCCCACAATAACTGATGAGGCAAATGGAATTACATTTCTCTACCACTGAGAGAAATGGACCAGTATGGCTGACACTCTGTGTATGATCCGTGCATATGGTGTCAGGACCTGGTTTTGGGGCCTTAGTATTCCTCCCACTGTTGGTACTACTAGAATGCCATGCCATGGTTCACCTAAAACTTCAGCTGTGCGTCTGTATTTAAGTGTGTTTGCTTCCTCTTGGCTTCTCAAAGGAATGCTGAAAGCAACCAAAGATGGTTGGTAACTGTTTATGTAAACATGAACCTCCAGAAACAATAGTTGATAGTATCTTATCCTTGAGCTGACTTAGGGAACATATTATTTCTGTTTCTTTTTATGACCCGGGTGAAGAACTCTTAAGTGTAGATAAACAGAAGGTTTGATCAGTTTTGTTTCTTCTTAGGTTCATGCTTATATCATCAGTTATCTCAAAAAAGAAATGCCATCTGTATTTGGAAAAGAAAATAAGAAAAAGGAACTCATAAACAGATTACCAGAAATCTACATCCAGCTGCAAAGGGAATACCATATCTCAGCAGGAGACTTCCCTGAAGTCAAGAAAATGCAGGTAAGATGATAGATTATAGTTCACTGAAATAACTTTCACTAACTTTCCAACATGGTTGCTAAACTGGAAAATGCAGTTCATTTCATCTCAGCATTATAGTTTAGGGTCTTCAGCCATAGAGCAGCTGAAATGACAATCAGTCATGTGTCTGTTATGGCTTGTAAGCAATGAAGAACAGAAAAGATTGGTAACTTGCTTAGTGTGCATTCACTGATACAGGACTACAGAAATTGCCATGAAAAATTAAGACCTTCTGTCTGTTTAGCCAATATTTGGACTCGTGTGGTAAATAATAGTTAGGTTTTGTACACATAAAATGGCAGTGGACACTTAGGGGCTAAGCTGGTTCTTGTTTTGTGTCGTAAATGTGGGTATTTATATGGCTTTTGTAATGCTTTCATATACTTGTGCAGGTGAAGCTATCCTTAGTCACCTGTTATTCATTTTACCCTGTTCTTGCTCTTACTAATACTGTTCTTCAGTAATAAAGGAAATGCGTTACCTGAAAAATTTGAAAACCTAGCTCTTCTGATAATGGTGCTTTTCAGTATTTTTCTCGTATCCTTTTGAGCTTGTATTCTATGAATGAGAGAGTTCTCAGTTTGTACTCTTACTGTTAATTTTTAAATACATTTTGTCTCTTGTTCCTCCTTTTAACTTTATGCATTCATATTACCAACTTTTGTCACTTTGTCACCTTTCTATATCTGTTCTCTGATTTGAGGTGAGTTGGTTAGAGAGTAGCCTAGGGAGGAGTAGCTAACTTGTTAGCAACGCTTTTCAATTTATTCCTCAAGCCTCAATTTGCAGGTTTTGGATTTCAGATCCAAGACTTGTTATCAATGACCTTTGAATTAGAAGTTAACCAGCTTGGAAGCTGAAGAACATGAGATCAGGAGCCTGCAGTTTTGGTGTGACTATGGACTAGTCATGAGTGTGATGGGGGATGTTTTTCAGACTGACACTTGGATATCATTTTGATAATTTGTGGTGATGTCTGATTAACCTGTCTACAGCAATGCACAAGTTTCTTTTACCAACTAAAATGTTTAACTTGGGAGTCAATTATTGTCAGGAAACAGTCAATTACAAACGAAGTGCAAGATTTATTTCAGCTAGGTTTTCACAGGTAGGTTGGTTACTTGAGTTCAGCTTTAAAAGGAGGTTGTGTGGAAGAAGTTGCCTCTCTTCCGCTGCCACTTTTGTTGGTGATGCAAAATAAGAGAATGAGAGGTGATCACTTGTCAGTTTGAATATTGAAACACAATTTGGCTGGAACTTTATCAAACTAATAGTGCATGTCACCAAGCCTTGGCAGCAGATGGCAGCAAATATATACAGGAGAGGTAAGTCACTTCTGTAGTGAGGAGCAAAATTGTGAGAAAACAAATGTGCCAAACCAGATAGCAGTTTTGACCTTTGATTTCTAAGAGTTATTGCATATCATAAACTTCAGTCATTTGCTGTAAATTAGTCAGTTGCTGTAAATCAGATGCATGTGTATAAGCATCACCTGAACTGGGTGATGATTGGCTGGTTGGTGAATTTCCTCTGAGAGGTCTAAAGTTCTTCGTGGGTGGACAAAGCCACTTGCCTGTGTTTCAGGTTTCGTGGGTTCATCACATTATAGTTCTGATACATATGGGAGTAGGTCCTTGAGGTGATAGATGTGATTTGTTAAAGCAGTTTAACATCATTTTGAGAAGGGTTTGAAGGCAAGGCTGATGGGTTTTTTGGGTTGTTTTTTTTAACAGTTGCCACTGTAGCTCTCCTCAGCTAGCATTTTGCATGTAGAAATCATTTAATAATTACCTAAAGCATTTTTAATTTTCCAGCACTCTGGTGCAAAACATGTTTTGGCTTATGTTGGAATATCACATGCCACCTAGTTAACAATTTCACTGAGGTTAGTGGGAGCTTACGTACAAGATGAAAACTCAGGAGGGACCGTATGACTTCATGAGTTCTGGCAGCAATCCTCTAAAAACACTGCTGCCAACTCAGTTTTTCTTTATTGATAAAGGACACTTCATGACCTAACCACAAACAAGTTTAACCTATAAAATCAGATAAATCCTTCAAACTCTTGAATTTATTTATAACTTTAAACACTTGCATAAGTGCTAGCAGGACTGAGAACCCACTGGCATGTGTTCTTTGATGTTTGGAAGAAAATGACCAAATGGAAAGTTCAGGCTAGCATTCATCAGCTGCCATGTTTTTGTGTTGCCAGTTTGAAAATTGTATTGTAACTGTAATATAACAGATGAGCTCATACTTGGTTGCAAAATTGTCTTGGTGTGTTTGATCAATATATGTGGTGTAGGGTACATACACACTAGCTTTTCTTCTCCATCAAGAGGAGTTCAATTATGGAAACTGTTTCAAAAGGTGATACTTGAATTTGAAGCCCATTCTTTAACCTTTTTAGTGTATTGGAACTGTTTCTAACTATTGCTGCTGTTTTTGACAGGAGCTGTTGGAGACTTGCGACTTCACCAAGTTTCATTCTTTGAAACCAAAACTAATTGAAGCTGTGGATAACATGCTGGCCAATAAAATTGCCTCTCTGATGAGTCTGATCAGTCAGGAAGAAAGCAATATGCCCACAGAGATTGTACAAGGTGGAGCATTTGATGGCACCATGGCAGGACCTTTTGGCCATGGGTATGGAGAAGGTGCTAAGGAAGGAGCTGATGAAGATGAATGGGTTGTTGCCAAAGATAAACCTGCTTATGATGAGATTTTCTACACTCTGTCACCAATCAACGGCAAAATATCTGGGATTAGTGCAAAGAAGGAGATGGTGACTTCTAAACTACCCAACAGTGTCTTAGGGAAGATCTGGAAACTTTCAGACTGTGATGGCGATGGGATGTTGGATGATGAGGAGTTTGCATTAGCAAAACATCTCATCAAGATTAAGCTGGATGGATATGAACTGCCTGGCACACTCCCTTCCCATCTGGTGCCACCATCTCACAGGAAACCTTTCCAAACAGTGGAGTGAAAAATACAAGAAGAATTAAGATTTTTTGAAAACATTTAAACAAACTTGTTGAAACCACCAAAATTTGAAGTTAATCTTAAATCCTTATATGTCACAGTACATTTCATGCAAGCTGCTGAAGTTAGAAGCATGGTAGCAGGGAAACATTCATGTAGCTGTCCCTGCTGACTTTCACACAGACATGCTTATCACAAGTGCCTTGTATAGAGCTATCATAAGTGGAAAGTGGTTTTGTAGTCCTGCTTCTATCTTGCTGCCTAACCATGAAGCAGAAAAAAACATGTGTAAAAATCACTGACTTTCACCAAACCTGAATATTTATCAACTGTAAGTTTCTTCAACTATTTAAAATAGTGCAAGGAAGCTCTAAATGTTAAATTCACCTGCCTATTTTCTATGCTAAAAACACCTTTGGGCATAGAGTGAATGTCAGCATCTCTGTAGTTTAAGAAAGGGCTGGTATAAAAAGAATTTTATTTTTTTTCATTACTTAATAGAAAAAGAGAACAGTAATGGGAAGAGTCTTTTAAGTGCTCAGAATATGAGCAAACTCGTTTTAAAATTTTACTGATTATAGCTAGCCCTGCAAAATATTAAAATGATTTTTTCAATCTGTCATCTTGGTGTCCTGATATCTGAAGAACTGCTTCTTCAGTTTTATACAGCACTATAGACTCCATATTATCATTAGAAGAACTGACTCTCTGTTCTTCCTGGAATTTGGAGTTTCGTCTGAGGTTTAGGTTTAACTGCTTTGCAGAGAATAAAATCCTGAGTTGTGAAGTGACACCAGAATGTTTTCATAAGCTAAAATAAAAAAGATTACTTTTCAATTGAAATTAAGCTTCACTTTCTGTTCAAAAAAGGTGCATTGCTCAAAGTATATTAAATAGTCTTCAAAGCATATCAAATAGTCTCGGGAAATTTAATTTCTATTTACATGTAATTATACAGTTATCTCTATATATTTTTTATATACATAATATTTTTAAGAAAAGTTTTTAACTCTTTCTTTTGTCAACGTGTATCTGACAACCACAAAAGAGATTTGATTCTTATGGTGACTTCAATAAGTGATAGACTGAGCCCTCCAGATATTAATCCTTTATTTAAACAATCTGTGAAAGAAATGGATGCTTCATAAATATCATTTTCCTAACAACACAATCAAAGTTGAATGCATCAGCTTCTTAGAACTGATTTTACATTAGAACACAAATTTTTGGCCCTATGAACCAGAATCTTTCAGGGAGGGCCAGGTCTTTTCTGAAGTCAGACTCGGCAGTCAGTTTTGCTCTATGTATGTGAGTGGAGCTGACATGTATTCCATTTGTAGTATGAAATACCTAACATCACAGCACTATTTCTTTAAGTCTCAGTAAGTGGTAGCAGTAGTGTCTTCTGAGACAGAGTAAACCAAAAGGTTTTTTGGCATCCTTGAAGCGGGTGGGGAGGGAAGTGGTCTGAGTATTGTATTCCACTTAAGCTGAGGTGCTTCTTATGTCACCTACAAATCTGAACATGTGTAACTAAAATCTTATTTCAAAGCATTGATTTGTAGGTTGTCAGTCAGGTTTAATACTTCAGATATTTCTGGACCTCTAATCTTCCTGCATCTGTTCTAATCTGATGTGAAATTACTGTGAACTTTGCCAGGGCTCTGCCATGGGAAAACGATGAAAGTATTGTAAGTAATAACAGAACAACACCTTGACCTTGCCAGGCTTCCAGGCCTCTATTGAGGATATCCTGACATAGTTAAATTCTTCTTGAAGACTTTTCTTGCCTTTTTTTTAATTATTATTTTTTTGATCTTGTGGTTTTCTCCATTCTAGCATACCAATTTTATTTATATTAGACCAAAGTTAGCCTTGGTGCATCTCTGTGCACTTTACTAGAGTTGTGAAAATTGACCGTGAGTCTCCCTGTGTGACTGCACATCTGCAGAGTAACTGGTGGTTTTCACTGTTGATTGAGCAAAAAGTAGTCTATAGGCATTGCAGGAGTTGTTAAAAAAATTTAAAACAAACACACACAAAAAAACCCAGAAATAAAACAACAGGCTGTAGAAGTAGCTGTGTATGCTTGCTTGTCTGTAGTGTCTACAGTCACTAATAAATTCATATGCTGTTGGTGAACCTGACTAGATTAGTAAAGAAGGACACCAGGAGAAAGCAAGCAAGCTTGTGCGTTGTGACTACTATAGCTGTGGGCAAAGCTGAGAGGATCTGGTAAGTTGCTGATCATCTGACTCTGTCTGCCTTACCTTGCTCCTCAGTGCACAGGGTTTCTTGAGAGGGACCCATGTTTGAATTCCCACCATGTAGCTTCCAGGGGTGATACTCCAAATGCACTGGAGCAGTGTGATCCCACGTCAGTAGAACTATCCTCCTTCAGAGGAGCAGAATAGTTTCTCAGTGATTGTATTTTATTTTTCTAGCTTTATTGGTGGTCAAATGGAGAACACAGCCTTTTTTTTCAGTCTCCCTGACAGCGTGCTAACCTTGGGCTTAGGGGAGACAAATTGAAATGCATCATTTTGATAAGTTAAAATATTTTGTCTAGATAGGGTTGATATGTTTTTTTTTATTTGTTCTCCTGTAGGATTTGGAAGGGGAATGCATAAATCATGTGTAGGAGTAGAGGTGGATTTTTTTTCTGCTACCTGGAGGAATGGAAGTGTTTGAGGATGAGCATGCAGAGCTACATGCGTAAGTGTATTTAGACACATGGTACAGTGCACTAGCATCACACTTAGTTGATCAGAATAATGTACATGTCATGTGGACTTTAAACAGCAGTTTCTTGCACAGCTAAACTGATACAGTAGGTTGCTATTTCTCAAGGGAAGGGATTGCCTTTTCTCACTACCTCCTTGCAGACTTGTGGGCCTACTCTGTTTGCCTTGCTGGCTCTTTGGCTTGTCATCTCCTGCCAAGCCCATTCAGTTACAAAGCAGCCGCATGCAACAGTGTGGCTGATGTTCTGTGGAGTTAGCGACTCTGTGTGTCGGGAGCTTGAAGTGAGCAGGATTTCCTTCTCATGAACTTCTGCTCTGAAGTAGTTATTGGAAACAGCAGTATGAGGTAACCTTTGGTGTTCAGTCTGATGTTACTAATATCTGCTGACGAAAGACTTAAGATGTTGGATTTGGCCATTTTATGCCCAGGATTTTGATTACATTTGCTGTCAGACCATTCAAAACTGTCAATAATTCGTCCTGTGAAATCGGTACACAATGGTGTAGTCTGTCTGCTGCCATAAACCAAAGTAGAGACTGCTGCTTTTACCTCTTCTCCAACTATTTTGCAACACAGTTTTAATTCCCAACCCTAATTCTGTTCCCACAGAGATTAATGAGGATTTTGTTGTAGATCAAAACAGAATATGGGGCTGCATCTCATAACCACACTTCAGGAGAGCGAGACAGCCTTTTAAAGCTGTGAGAGCTTGTAAATGGTGAGCTCATTACAAATTACAAAGGTATTTACAATTTTACAGTTACAAAGATATTTAGGTCAGGGTGAGGTCCCACTTTTTAGTTGGGGATGGCATGTATTTGCGTAGAATGTGGTCTCACAGCAGCAGTATCTGGTCCCTGACTTTCAACAATGTTGTTTATTCCTGTATTTGAAATGTGCCCTGTTTTTCTTCTCGCTTCCTTCCCTTCACCATGTGCACTCACTTTGGTGGCTCTTTATATTGTTGGAATTCAAGCAGAGTTTGCAGTGTGTGGTTTGATGGGTCTGTGTAACTTAGCACTGGGAGGGAACATAAATTATTTCTACTTCACATGCTCACCTTTTCTAATATTTTTGTTAAATACTGTACTTTCACTTCGAAGGCACTCTGAATTTTGTGGGAAGGCTTGATCTGTGCACTGTGTTTCAGTTTGTCAGACTAGGCGAAGTTGTAAATTCATTATTGTTGCACTTTTATTACACAATAAATTCCTTGCAGATACTGTAATATATTTTAATATGCTTTGTAATCATTTTTCGAAAGTGATAAAAAAATGCTGACTTAATAAACTAATATTGAACTACCTGAGACTTTGTTTTGTAAGCTTCTTTCTGGAAGTTAATCTTTCAGTGACTAGAATTTTGTAATCCTGCTATTTAAGGCTCCTAGGCAGAGTGACTATTTGGCGAGCTTCTTATTTTCCCACCTCAGTTTATATATCCATAATAGGTTATAGCTATTTCTCTTCTGTGTCCATGAACTTATTGCTAAAATTACTGCCTGTGCCAAAGCTTGACTCAAGAATTAAATTTATATTAAAAAAACCCAACCAAACAAAAAACCACCCCCAAAAAATAAAGCAAAACAACAACAACAAAAAAGGACCAAAACAAAAAAAACCCCACCCTCTAGCACCTCTCTGTAATTACTTATTTTATATCAGAATCTTGTTTGGGAGTGTCTTAATTTCTAAGTCTGGAAAGTCCAAGTGTGGAAGATAAGTGAAAAACTTCCTGTGTGGATTGGAAGCTTGAAACTTGAGCTGAGAAGCACTTCCTTTAACTTCAGTAGGGATACTAACATTGAAAAATAAGAACAGATTAAACAGCAGTTTGGCAAAAAGTAATTTACCGATAGGTTTGTCTCCAAAAATCCAAGGGCATCTTCCACACTGTGCTGCCTTCTACTAAGTAACCAATTATATATATTAATAGAACATTCATTTTAATGTTGTGCTTAAATTAATTCCTCCTGACCCTCTCCTTCCATATACACAACTTGAAGTATCTTCCAAGGTACATCTGTACCACCAGGATGCTACAGTTCAGCTATTGCTTCTAGTACTGTCAAATCTAAGCTGCTGCAGATTTGAGTCGTCTGTATGTAGCAGTGTTGGCAAGTGAGGCTGTCGTGCTTGTGGTAGTCATGCCATATGTTTCATGAAATGACATACAAATAATATGTTGCAGGTTCCTGGAGGCTACATTACTGTGGATTTTCAGTGGTTTGTTTGAACTGTTTCCTATAAATCAGGAAGTTTGGAGAAGATGAGGTTTTACTGGGTTTTGGTGGTGGGGGTTGTTTTTTTAGTACAATGGTGTTTTACTTTCTCCATGTACAAGACAGTACAGACTATAAAAAACTTACAGCACACTTCACTGTTAGATGTTTTGCTCTAATCCAGAATTTATATTTGGATAATGTGAAAAGTGGATGAATTTCCACACTACCAATTTAACTCTTAAGTTTCCCAGTAATTATAATTTCTAATATTTGGCACATTTAAACTGTGAGATATTTCTGTTTATGCCTACAGTACCATTTAGTTTCTCCAAACCTTGGCAGTCTCTTCCATCCCAGTGGGCGAGGGCAATGACAGGGGTAAGACATTGCTGCTGGCTGGAGAGCAGGGCCAGGGAAGCCTCCACAGGACCAGGGAGGCTGTCCTGGGAAAGCTCATGGTGATCACCCTCAATCAAGTAAGGGGTGGAAGAGGGAGCAGCAGACTTATGTGCAACCTTGTCAGTCCTGTGACTGTCACCTTTACATTTTTTGTGACAGGGAGTTAAACCTTTCTTCCTGTTTTAGAGAGGAGCTGTGAATTTGCATATATGTTGTGGGAAGAGGATGAGGATGAAAGCTGGGGAGAGATGCTTTACAAGGGCTTATAGTGATTAGACAAGGGATAACAGCATCAAACTGAAAGAGGTTAAGTTTAGATTAAAAATTAGGAAGAAATTCTTCACTCTGCAAGTGGTGATACACTAGAACAGGTTTCCCACAGAAGCTGTGGATACACATTAGTGGAAGTGTTCAAGGCCAGGCTGGATGAGGCTCTGAGCAACCTGATTGAGTGGAAGGTGTCCCTGCCTGTGGCAGGGTGGTTGGAACTAGATGATCTTGCAGGTCCCTTCTAACCCAAACTGTTCTATGATTCCACAATTTCAAAAGAACAAATAACATTTCAAATAGGTTGAAGAGAAGTGTCACATCCCTCTTGGTTTTACATGCTGTTGCCAGGATTTGAAGATTGGTGAGGGAGGGGCTGAGGGCAGAGGAGCTTTGGGCCTACAAGCCAGGCTGCTTGTGTGTGACGTCTGTCTGATTTCCAATGTCTCTGTTTCCCTCTTGAGCAGAACCAAATTGTGGGCATATAAGAAAGGGTGCTAAAAAAACCCCACCACATCTTGCCTGGCTGCTACTCTGCAGAAGGGAATTGCACATCAGGGTCCTTCCTATTAAGAAACAAGAAAACACTGCTGCCATCATGGAAAACCACATCAGACTGAAAACAGGGCAAGGGGAGGGTGCTCTTGGGGTTGTTCTCACAAGACTGGTGGCAAGTCTCCTCCTCTCTGAGGAGGCAGCAAGAGAGGGCCCATAAGGAGATGGGAAGGGTAATTTTTTCACTGGTCCTCCAGGAAACTGCAGAGAAATATTGTTGCGCCCTTCCCCTGTACCTCGTTAGGATATAAATAACTGAGGAACTGGCTTTATCAGTGTCAGTATTTTAATCTTGAACTGTAGATAGATACTACAAACAGAGATGGATATTCAGGAGTTACTGAAATTTTATACCAGATCTTTGCCTTGTATCGTCATAATGAGCAAAGCCAGTGTTTCACACATCATTGTTCAGTTAATGATTAACTTTCAATAGGGACAATTGCCTGCATCCAGGGACAACTCACCTGCTAGTCCTCTGCCTTCAATTTGATAGGAGCAAGGACATTTTCGCAATACACATGCTGGCCAACCTGTACCAGATTTACGCCAACAGCCTATAATCCTACCTTTAGAAGGATGTAGGTATAACTAAAAGAATACAGAAAAGAGTGGAATTACAACCAGGCAATGAGTTTACAGAAGAGTTGTAAACAATTGCTGAATTTATATCCCTTTCCTCCTTTCATCCTATTCCAATTTAATGATCAGTAAGAATTACATTGTATTAGTTGTCTGGTGAACATAAGTCCAGGAATTTGGAAGGAATATTTTAAGTAATACTTGTAATGTTTATAGTCATTTTTTATTCTTAGCTGTCTTATGTGAAACTAGGTATGACATTTCTCTAGGCTTTGTGTGAAGATAGAGATCTTGTTGATAAAATTTTATCTGTACTGTGTTTTGAGAGGGTTTGTTCATTTCTAATTATGTGTTCCCATCACTTTTGGTTGCTAACCGAACTACACTTGCCAGAAGGGAAAACATGGTTATCCCCTTACCTCATCTTTTTGCTGAACATCTTCATTTAGAGCTTCTGATTCAGAAGGTAGATGCTTGCCTGTTTTCTAGCAGTGACTCTCAGCAGCAACCCTTTGGTTCCTGGCAGTGATACCAGGTTCATATCTTCTGTGCTTGTGCAACCTTGTAACAGGCAGAAAGGACTCACTGCTGTGTAAGTTACAAGAATTATTTTCCCTTTCATTATTAACAAGAAGTCCATCAATAGGAAACTTTGGAAGCAGCTGGTGCTGCTGGCTTGATCCCAGTTTGCTCTGCCAGTGGCAGGTATCTGTGCACTTGAACTTCTTCAAAGCAATGACTGGCAAATTGCAAACAATTTGTAATTTCACCTTCTTGTTTGTGGTATCCAAATTTAATGCCTTGGGAACTGCTCTTTGTACCCTCTGCTGTGCTTTCATTTTCAGATTCCATTGTCAGGTCTAATTTCCCAGGTAAGAATTCCTGTAGAAAATCAGCCTGTCATCAGTTAGAGCCTTCAGTGCAATTGTGAAAGATGGTTTTTACCAAATCATCAGCATGATGGAGGACTATTTTCACTGCTTTATAGCAATTTTGGTGACATTCATACATTGTTTGAGCATAAGAATTGGACATGGCCTGAGACAACCTTTACTCATTCTTTTCTAATAGGTTATTTCCTGCAGGTCAGATGAAATGTTCATAGGTAAATCATAAATACTTGGTCTCCGTTCCTGAATTCAAAGGTTGCTTTGCGTAAAACCAGACAGACGAACATAGGAATAGGAGTAGATCTACAACTGAAAGTCATCCTCCAGAATGACCAACTGCTGAATGTCAGAAAGGAGTTCCCCCAAACCTGAGTAAGTCCACTTTTTTTTCCTGTTCTTTCATGTTTTTTTCTTTAATGAGTCATTTTAGCCAGATTTGGTGCTTAGCACTAAGTGCAGATAATTTATTGCAAATCTGTCTTCAGGTTACCATCTACCAACACAGGGATCATTTCTAACTTAATTTAATAAAACAAGGGAGCTGCTGTGTGAGACAGTAGCTCAAGACATGGCTTCCTATGGTCATGATCCTTCCCTGTGTTGTTGCTGAACAGTCAGGCTCCAATGCTGTCCCTGTTTGCAGCTGTCAAGCACTGCAGTTAAGAAACATCTGTAAAAAAAGCATAGAAAATGCAGTAACAAATCACTGCATTTGCACTTCTTTCACCTTTTTGTCTTATACTGTGGCAAAATTAGTCATATTTATTAGAGCACAGAAAACTATTAGACAAACAACTTCCTATTTGCAGTGGCTGCTGTTATTAGTTTCCGTTTGCTGTCTTTTCACACTAGGAGGACAGATAATAGGATTTTAAAGTACTTTATGTTTTATGAATTAAAGGGGCTCAGAGCCCAGAATAGCTCAGAATGTAGCCTTTGCAAAATGGGCAAAGAATACTTGGGAAGCAGGTCACCCTGCTCCACACATCTGAAGTTTGTCAGAAGCTTTGATTTTTTCATTCCCTTCTCTCTTTCAGTGGGTTGACAGCAGCAGGCACCTCTCGCCACTTCCACAATTACAACAGGTTTCTTGGTTTCACAGCTAGGCTGATATCCAGGTAATACTAATTTTTATGGCAGTAGTGCAAGCAGGTGATGTCTGGTAAATAAAGATGTCTGTAGCTATGTATATTACACTGATTTATAATTTTTTTTTTTAAGTGAGTCTCTTGTTTTTGTAACAGCAAGGTCAATGCTGTTTCAGGTTTACACTGTAAGCCAAATGACTCAAAACCAGTTTTTCAGTTGAGCTGAAATGCAGGGTTTTTTGTGTCACAGACTCTAAAGGGAAGACTGCTCTTTTCAAAATTCCTGAATGTTTAGCTTGCTTGCTGTGATGAATTACAAGCCTGTTTTTTCATGGATGTGGATAAGGCAGATAAGTCTGTTACAGCCTGGGGAAGAGGACTAATGCTTTCCAACTCCCAGTCTAGGACTTGTCCATATGATTATGGACCCGTGCCACCATCCTTACAGAGACAGATATGTGAAAACAGAACTCATGAGAGGAAAGAACCAAGCTGGATCCATTTCCTTTCTAAGTAGCTATTTGATTTCTGTTGGAAATATTGTGGTCTGAAAGCCAGCAGCAGCATTTCAACCAGTCCTCAGAGAACACAGCACACTTTTAAGCATTTCATCAGAAGTGATTCGCAGATCCCTCTTTCTGACTGGGTCTAAGATCAGTTCTCTGTCGTGTGCTTCCAGCACACCCAAGGAAGCTACTGATGGCTTTCATATCATGGTTCTCAAGTGACTGGAGAGAGAGTAAAAGAAAGGATAACTGCATAGATACATATCACATTTTCATCCTGAAACTAGAGATGTATTTTAAAAGGGAGAACTCAAGTAAGTTAAAAATGAAGTTGAATGAATTTAAAGTGCAAAGTAAAAGCAAAAGGAAATTAAGGTGTTATAGTGGGTGTGGTATTGAAACTTGTACCCATTGGGGCTGGATTCCCTATGTACACTGGGTTCATACACTGGCATACTGCTTTTGGAGCTGGCCAGGCAGATCTTTTTAGCACTGAGCAGCTCACTGAAGATTCTGACTTCCTAGGTGACCATGGGTACCGAATTTGAAAAAGAGCATATCTTAAAGCTGCAGGAGCAGCGTATGTCCATGCAAAAGAAAACCTTTACCAACTGGATGAACAATGTCTTCTTCAGGAGTCATGTAGGTATCTTCTTCAATCTGGGAATTTTTTTTCTGTAGTTGTTTTTTGGTTGCTTGGGTTTTGGGGGTTTTTTTTTTGGTTTTGTTTGTGGTTATGATCTTTTTCTGGGGGATTTTTTTGTGGATTGTTTTGGCTGGTTGGTTTTGGTTTGTGGGTTTTTTTTTATTTTTAATTTCACTGACTGTATTCTACCTGGTAACACCAAGCAGGAGCAGGCCCCTTGGTTCCATTCTAGCTCATCACTGTTATGTGATGTTTCAGTACTAGATGCGGTTTTTTCAGTAGTAATATTTTAAGTTGGTGATTGGTGAAAAGGCAGCTTCAGAGCACAACACTAAAATTTAATTTTATTATCATGAGAGAACTGCAAAACACATTCTCATTTTGTCACCTGCAGAAAGTTGGGTTTGTATGGTGTAGAAAATTATTTTTGTTTAGCTATAAAAATATGTGTACTTTCTCATTTTAAAAATGTCTTCAAGTTCAAAGATTAAAATGTCAGTCTTAACTTCCTGCACGGTACTTGTTCATGTATCATAAAAGAATGGGGAAAAAGCCTGAGTGAGCTTTCCAAACCATATATGGTAAGAAATGGTTCAGAGACTGACAGCTTATCTAGGTCTTCTCAGCAATGTAGTCTCAGCTTTTCAAGACGCTCTTTAATGTGATTGGATCATGCTACAGGACACAGCAGTATTTGCAGCTAACACTGTTGACTACTTAAAGTCCAGCACTAAGGATGCTATTGGATTGAATATGTGAAGCAATCAGGGATCAGTATCTTTGAGAAGAATGATACAACAAAGCTATTTAAAACTTTTGCTGGGTGAGGCATAAAGCAGATATAGGAAGATTGTCTCCCTAGAAATTTAAGTGGAACTGTTCTTCATTTATAGAAGTGTCATAGTATAGAACAGCTTTAACTTTAAAGGTTTAAATTTTAAAGTTTATTTAATATGCAAAAAGAAATATATTTTGCAACTAAACAGGAAGTTTTCCTGGAGATAATTGGAGAAAATTGTAAATTCTTGTTCCACACACAGTACAGTCTTTCTGACTTACTTTTACACTTTCAGTGTTTTCTTCCTTCTCTCAAGAAAAGATTTGATCAACTGATGAATAATGAGTCAGGAAGGAAAAAGTACTTGTCCGTTTTTTTTTCCCTACATGTAACTATTATCTGAATTTAAAAGGCTACTGCTTAACTTCAGAATTCTGGTGTTTTTTTTTCTGAAGACAAAAAGATTATTTACTGTGTTTTCAGAATCACTGTAAATTATTATTGGCTGTTTGGTATGGTTTTAATGTCACTTCTTGATGGTGAGTGGCAGAAGGCCAAAAGGAAATGCCCAAGCCAAGTTCTTGTTAGGTCAGAATACACACCATGTCATGTACCTCACTACTGGCAGCAATGAAATAATTTTGGTAAAAGATCTTTTGCTTAGTGAGACTCTTGTTGAAAAAAATGAAACTTTGGGTGTTAGCAGAAGTCTAAGAGGATGTAGCAGACTTTATTGAAACTGTGGAGTAAAAACCAAGTTATTGAATGGGATTTCAGGTTATTTTTTATAGGAATTTTATTGCTCAGAATAAGAAGCAGTAAAGATTCATTTGAATTGAAATAAAAAAATAACTTCACTTCTCAAATGTATGATTTTGATAATGCTGATTATTTTTTAAATTATTTTTCAAAATCTCCTGCTTTTTCCTTTATTTTCTCAGTTTTGAATTGTTTTGGGTTTTTGGTGTGGTGGGGTTTTTTTTGTGTGTGTGTGTGTTTTGGTTTTGTTTGTTTGTTTGGTTTTGTTTGTTTGTGTGTTTTTTTTGGTTTTGGTTTTTTACTTCACCTTACTTCCATAAGTAATGTCATTCCTCCTGCAAATCCATTTTTTTTGTGTATGAAGTTTATCACTTTTTGCATATATGCACTGACACAGAAGTCTCAGTGAAACAGAAGAAGCTGTTGTTTGTTTAGTATTAGAAGTAGAGGGTTCTGTGGGCCAGACATTCAACCTGAGTCTCAACGTTTTTGCCTGACTGGTCTCTGCAGGCGAAAATTGAGATAGAAGATATTTACACAGACTTGAAGGATGGTATCTCTCTTATGCGACTTCTGGAGCTGCTCTCTGGAGAAACCTTGCCTAAACCGAACCGGGGAAAGATGAGAGTCCATTTTCTAGAGAACAACAGCAAAGCCATCACATTTCTGAAATCCAAGGTAATATTGATACTAGAGATCACAACAGCTTATGTATGTTGCCAATTACAGCATTGTGTTCGTTGTTCTTCAGCCTCATGAGGTTCAATAAGGCCAAGTGCAAGGTCCTGCACCTGGTTTGGGGCAAACTCTAGTATCAATACAGGCTGGAGGATGATGGGATCACTGAGTAGGACTTGGGGCTGCTGGTAGATGGAAAAGTTGTACATGAGCCAGCAATGTGCNTACATGAGCCAGCAATGTGCACTCACAGGCCAGACGCCCAACTGCATCCTGGGCTGCATCAAAAGAAGCATGACCAGCAGGTTGAGGGAGGTGATTCTGCCCCTCTACTTCACCCTGGTGAGACCCTACCTGCAGTACTGTGTCCAGTTCTGGAGTCTTCAGTACAAGAAAGAAAGGGACCTCTTGGAGTGGGTCCAGAGGAGAGTCACAAAAATGATCAGAGCGCTGGGGCCCCTCTGCCATGAGGGCAGGCTATAGAAGGCTCTGGGGAGATGGTATTGCACCTTTCAGTACCCTTTAAGGGAGCCTATTAAAAAGATAAGGGCAATCATTTTATTAGAGCCTGTTGGAAGAAGACAAAGACTGATGGTTTTAAACTAAAAGAGGGAAGATTTTGACTCGATGGAAGGAAGAAATTTATTACAGTAAGGGTGGTGAAACACTGGCCCAGCTTGCCCAGAGAGCTGGTAGAAGCCCCATCCCTGAAAACATCCCAGGTCAGGTTGGACAGGGCTCTGAGCAACCTGCTCTAGTTGCAGATGTCCCTGCTCACTGCAGGGGGGCTGGACTAGATGACCTTTAAAGGTACTTTTGAACCCAAAACCTCCTATGATGCTATTCTATTATTATAATTCCCCCATTAATACACAGTAAGATATTCTTAGAAGAGAGTCCATGACTTTTATTAAAAGAAAAAAAGTTATTAGAACTTAATTTCTTTGTTATTTGAGTAACAAGACTTATGTGCAGCTAATGTTCCCTTAAAACAAGTCTCACCTAAATGAAAACATACTGCATTTCTGTATCTTTCTAGATGTTTTGTTTTCCCAGATGTTAAGGGAAAGTAATCATCATTAGGAAAAGGTAAAGCTACATGGTGTAAAAATGGAGATTTTTAGAGTGCTCATTATAACAGTTTCAGCAAGTCATTGCAATGGCTTTATTTATTGTGGTTGTACATCCTCATTTCAGCTGCAAGGTAGTATGACATTTTTTTTCTTTTCTGAGCAAACAGGTTAATTTCAGAACTGTCTGGAAAATAATCACATATGCTATGAATTCCAAAGGAGCAGAGGGGTTTCATAGTAGTAGACATGAGAATGTCTAGATTTTTGTTGATAATGTCTAGATTTTTGCTGATTTACAAACCAAATGCAATACAGCATGCCTACTAATGATACTGTGTAAGGTCCAGTCGTATGTGCACAGATAGGCTCTGGCAGCTGGACCAGCCAACCATCACTTGTCACACAAGTCCAGACTCTATAGAGGGGATCATGCAGATAGCAGGAGCCAGTATAGCATGCTGAGGCTTCTTAAAGAGGTATCACCTTGTTGGCATAAACTATAACCTTGCTTGCTGCTCAAGTAATAGCAGGAAAGGCAGCCATGGCTTGTAGAATATTTGTACTCTGATGAGCCCAAGAGCTATATACTGACAAGCTGGCTGGACACCAGGCAGAGGAGGTGGTTTGCCTTAAGGTCACTCCTTTGGAGGAATGGAGCACTGAATTGTGTTTCTTCCCTCTCTTTTAACCACCAGTTTTCAAAACCCTTATAAGAAGTTTTAAACTTTGAGACCACTGTCTCTCTGCTGGGCTTTTGCTGAAATTCATCCTTGGTGCTCATGAAGCTAAGATGTGAACATGGGAGCTCACAGGTATATAGACAAATGAAGAGATCATGTAACACCTCTTTCCTTAAGAAAATAGCTTGAACGCCCTCTTCAGTAAGAGCTTGTTACACAGGCTTGTTACACATCTCCTTCTGAGAGCTGAACACAAGTAGTTTTATGCTAAATGGATATTGGTTTATTAGCAGGTACAAGTAAAAGTGATTGGTCCTGAGAATATAGTAGATGGTGACAGAACCTTAATCCTGGGACTTATCTGGATCATTATACTTCGATTTCAGATTTCATCTATCAAACTTGATAAGGTAAAACAGTGTCTTTGTCTTTTTGCCTGATTAGATTATTCAGAGACTTCATAGATTTTCAGACTGACAAGGACTATCTTGATGAAGTTTTCCAACCACTTTCATCATGCAGATCTTATAATATTACCCGGTTACTGAGCCAGCAATTTCTAAAAATAATTGAATCATTTTATAGTTTCTCCAAGAGACATAAACCAGTAACTTGGAGATAGATAGGATATTTGTGTTCCTTACTCTCCTCCACAAACTTTTTACTGGCTTTTGACTCCAAAAAGAATTTCTCTAACAGTTCTCTCTAGATTTGAACTGTATGCTGCTCCTTTCCTCTTTCTCTGAAGAAAAATATTCTTTTAAAATTATTTAATGCATACTCTATGTACACTTACCATAACACACCATGATGATACTATGAAACGAGAGCTGTTAATTTCTAACATTAGGCCTGAATATATTTTGGTTTTCAGTTATAGTTTACAGCAAAGGAAGCAAATAAACCAAGCTTTGCTTTCTACTTCATTTCTACAAACAGTGCAGAAGAGAAACATTTAAAACCTTTTTTTTGACATCTGTATTTTGTGTTCTAATTTCTGAGTTTATCCAGTTTACTTTTACTTTAATAGAAAACCTTTATTTTCATGTTAAATCATTCTACCTTCATGGCAGATACAGTCTGCAGGTCATGACTTTGAAGGGATTTATGAATAGGACAGAAGTAATACAAAGTGAGCTTTGAGAAAAGACGCATAAACCTGCTGATGCTACTTCAATTTATTGTTCACACTGATATTTTCTTTTCCTTGCTCTCTTCACAGGAAGAATTTGGAGGCAGAGCTGATGTTCTCTTTGCCAATGAAGCCTTATTACTCTGGTGCCAACATAAAACTGCCAGCTATTCCAACGTGAATGTGCAGGACTTCTCCAAAAGCTGGAGTGATGGGCTTGCCTTCAATGCCCTCATACACGCTCACAGGTAAGATCTGATTGATCATTTCAGAAGGAGTTAGTCTCTAGCTCTGGCATAAGTAGTTCCAGGATCTGAATTACAAGTTTTGTAATGGTTCAGTTGTAACAGAGTAAGCAACTCTCAGCCTCTTTCTTTCTTCCTTTCCTGGACTTTCTGAAGAAAACAATCCAAGACAGGAGGGAGAAGCCACCTGGGACAACCTTGAACTTTTCTTCTCCCATTAGCAATTCTGCTACATCATTTGGCAAGATAACACAGTGGGATCCTGTACCTTCAAGAAAAATGAATCATCACCCTTTTCAGAATTGCCTCTCTCAGTTTTCACCCATCAGTGAAGAGAAGAAATAACTGAGGGGAATAGATTTTCTGGGAGCGGTACTTCATTGTCATAAGGAACAGTTTTCTCCCTGCTGTGTAGGCAAGGGGCAATGCTCTTCAATGAAACTTAGGGTCAGACAGAGTGATTTCAGTGTTAATGTCACATTCCTTAGTCTAATGAACAGTTTATTGTTTATAATCTGAAAGAATTTGACAACCATAAATCTTTCTTCCCCTCCACACCCCATTCTTCTCCTTGTCCAGGCCTGATCTTATCCACTATAGCTCACTGCGACAGGACCAGCCCATCAAAAACCTGAACAATGCCTTCAGTGTTGCGCAGAAAGAGCTGGGAATCAGCAAACTGCTTGATGCTGAGGATGTGGCAGTACCCTACCCAGATGAGCGATCTGTCATGACTTATGTGTCACTCTATTACCACTACTTCTCCAGACTGAAACAAGGCCAGACAATACAAAAGCGACTTAACAAAGTAAGTGCATTGCCATCTTCGGAAGTTAGGAGTTAAATATGTAAAGCTAAATTGATGTTGGACATGTGGGGATTTTGTGCAAGCTCATGTTCAGGATCATTTGAAGTTAATCAAATAGCACAAACATTTGAAAGACCTTTTATCATCACTTGAATCTTGAGAAGTGTCTTTAGACTCTCTGTTCTTTAAAGGAGATAGCATTTATCTCGCTGAAAATTAATCTGGTTTTGACCTTACTGTTTCTGTTTGAGAACTGATGGGATTCCAAGGCCTTCCATTAATTTTAGGAGGATTACTGCTAGGCAAAAGCAGACATAGTCAACATTTTTCTGATTTAATAGGAAAGATGATCCCTTATTCTCTGAGAGTACTTTGGATTTTTATTTCCTGTGAAAATCCTCATCCTTTCTTTCTAACTCTGTAGTCGGTACAAAATGCAAAATGCAGAAAAAAAAGGCATGAAAACTGAGGGAGTGCAAAAGAAGGGGAAAAAAATACTCCTGGGGGGGGGAAAAAGGCAAAACAAAAAAAAAAAACCAAGGTAAAAAACATTGTTTCTGCATACAATCATGAGTTATATTAAAAACTATTTGCACTCTGTTGATCGAAAATTGAAGGAACCCACTGAAGACACTTCCCTTAGGGAGAATTTCTTTTATACCTCCAGTATAAACTACTCTGGTTTTGTCAAAGACATAAAAAAATCTGCAGAAAACCTATGCACCCAGGATGGGTCCTGTGTGAGCATTTGGACTCTGAGAATTGCCTGTGTGGTTGAGAAGGGGAATATATTGCTTAATGGGAGGCACAGGAAAACAAAGACTTCCACCACTTCACCTGGTGGTGATAAGGTGAAAAGCTTTTGCAAAGCAAGTTTGCTCAGCTAACAAAGGGGACAAGAGCAAGATGATTTGAAAATATGTCTCAGTAACAGTGATGTCCTCTGAAGAGAAGCATTAGAAGGGAGCAGGACTTGGAGTTCAGTCAAAAAAGATTTGGATTTTGGCCAGGAGACATTATTTTTGTTCTCATAAACCTGAGAGAGTCCTTGAGTTGCCAAGCATATATTACAGGAACTATTACAGGAACTATAGGGATCAAATAGATCATAGCTTTTATATTATGGGGTAAAAAAAAGAAAAATAGGATTTCTTACTCTGTCATTTTTTTTCAGTTCTTGTCGTGCTCCCTATTTTTTTCCATTTTGTACAGGTGTATTTATTCTTTCTTTTCTCTCTCTGTGTCTTTCCACTTACCTTCTTTTACTTTCTTTGCCTCCTTTCCTATTTTGTTCCTGCCTTCCTACATTTCTGACACACACAAACAGTCAGAAGGAGAACAAAACAGATGTTAATCTCTTCTTGTCTTTAGTCCCCTCAAATAGGCAGCTCTAAATTTACTAATAGGATTGGGGAGGGAAGCCTGCATGTGTCAAGGAAGCTTTTGAGTTCAGACTGTGTGACCAGGATGGCAGAGAGAATTAGCACAGGGAGGTAAATCTCCTTTCCCCATCCTGCATGAGGTGGCCATGCATTTGCTAGGATCTTTCAGCGAGAACTGGGTGCGATGGCAGAAAAAACAGAATGGAGCCCTGATGTCATGGGCTGCTTTTCCTGCACTAAAGGTTGGTGCTGTTTTGCTCCTCCCCCAACACTGTGGCACTTATTCATTGGCAAGTGCATTTTCTGGTAGTTAAAAGCAGATTACCACTTGCAGGGACTGTCTCTTTGCTCAGTGCTGTCTCCCTTGCTAATCTGCCTGGCTGGAGAAGGAAGGCTCAGGGGAATGACAGAGGCAGACATTGTTCAGCATAACATCTGCAGGAGGGCTACTAAGTTAGGGAAAGGAAAAAAAAATGACATGCAAAACAAAAAGACAAAATCAGAAAAAAAAATAAAATAGAAAGAAAGGGTAATTTCATTCTAACAGGTTTTAGTTCATTGTGGATTTTATTCTACATTTTTGCTCCATTATTTACCTGAACTTGAAATAAAGGCAGGTGAGACCACAAATGAAACAGATAAATGTCCTGGACTTGGAAAATGAGTGTTGAATCAGAGCTAACCTCCTTACCAAACCCCTGTTTGGCTACCAGACACTCTCAACTTACACAAAGCGAAACAGCTCCAACAGAGGGGATTGAGAAGGAGCTGTCTGACCACAGTCTGCCGTGGGCATTTGAGAGAACCAGCATCTTGTCAGATGGTCTAACAGCCTAAAGGGGTGTAATTATGTATTAGATGAGATAGAACTGTTTTGGGTTTAGGAAGGAGAATAGAAAAAACAATCTGTTTTTTTTCCATTGTGAAATAAAAAACACTGAGCTCTCAGTTTAAGATTCTTCTTTCTAAGCAGCCCCCACAGAAACTGCTGGTAGTCTCCAAATGCATGTTATTTATTCCAAAATTAACCTTTTCTTAAACAAGAACTGAAATAAGACATTAACAATATTTATTTATCTATGTTTTATTGAAAGTTATTCTAGGATTTCACCTGGCCTCAGATGTGACAGCTATCATCACATCAATATAAAAATGTGATGACTGTAGCAAACTGCTTGCTAAATATGTTTTTGCTGATGTGTACTCAACTGTTTGAATCCTAAATCTGGTTTATGAAAATGTTTTTGTTCACTCATCTTGCTTCATTCTGCTTCTTATGTGGCTTGTAACTTCATATTCCCATCTCAGATTGTGTTCTTCCTGAAGGAGATAGATGATTCGAAGCTTCTTTATGAGCAGATGGTTTCTGACCTCCTGAAATGGATTAAACAGAAGGTGATGGAACTGGATGACCGTCACTTCCCCAACTCTCTTCAGGAAATGTGGCTGCTCATGGCCAACTTCAAGACCTTCCGCACTGTGGAGAAACCCCCAAAATATCAAGAGAAGGGCATGATTGAAGCTCATCTCTTCAACATCAGAACCAAGCAGAGAGCCAACAACCAACAGCCATACTTGCCCCCAGAGGGGAGAACACTGCAGGATGTGGAAAAGCACTGGATTATCCTGGAAAAGGCAGAGCACAACCGGGGAAAAGCAATGCAGAATGAGTTGATGAGGCTAGAAAGGCTGGAACAGCTAGCTCAGAGGTTCCTGAAGAAGGCAGCACTTCGTGAATCCTACTTGGAAGACATGAGGAAAGTGATTGGGAAGCAGGACTTCTGGCCAGAGAGTGCAGACAGGATGGAGGCTGCCAATAAGAAGCTGGAAGCCATTGCAGCAGATGTACTCCCCAGGAAGGAACGGTTCATAGCTTTGGAAGAAATGGCTTCAGATATCATCCAGGAGAACTATCATGGCAAAGATCAAATCATGAAGAAGTGAGTAGCAGTTGTGAGACAGCGTGATGGTGGAGGTTGGAATTAGTTGAAATTCATTGGAGTGGTGGAAGAAAATGAATTGTAGCTATGTATTGTAACTCTGTTCCTCATGAGTGAGGACTAGCAGGAATTTCTTGTACCTCTGAATGGTTTCAGCCGATAAGACAAATGCTTCATGTGCTTTAAATTTTTTTTTTTCTTGAATTATCAAACAGACTGATTTCTGGTGAAAAATAGTTCTAAGATATTTTTATTATATATGAAACAATTCTTCTGACAAAAATTCTGTCTTCAATCAAAAACACTTAGAGGCATTTTTTTTTCCCCCAATTCAACACATTTTAAAGAAATCTGTAGCGATTACTTCTCTTGTGGTATTTCAATTCTTTTCTAAGTTCTGACAAAACCAGAAACCTGTGTGAAAACTAAGAAAAACAGTTATAAACCAAACTCTTTATGAGAACAGATTGTGACTCATGATGTGGTTTAGATTAATTTTTTACTTTAAGCAGTCATGTAAAGACCACTTCTTTTTCTTTCCAAGCCTTTCCATTGTATCAAAGGAAAGCAATGTGAGATGCAAGTATGAGGATTCATCAGAAACATCTAAATTTTCAAAAGTCAATGACAGTTGATGTGCTAGTCAAAATTATTTTCTTTGATCACACTAATTAGACAGCAATATTGCTTTGACCTGTTTTGTGATCATGGCCTGTTCTCACGCACTAGTGGCAAGAGTTGTGTGTGGTCATTTGGGTCTTTTGAAGCTGCAAGCACTAATAATCTCCCAGTGATGCCCAAAGTCCAAACTGGTCATTTCCCTCCCTTCCTTTTTAGGCAAGAGAGCATTTCAAAGCAATGGCAGGATCTATTGGATCAGCTGCAGAGACAACAACTCTCCCTGGGTACAATGCAGGAAATTCTGGGCCTCCTGAGGGACGTTGATGCCATTACAGAAGAGCTGAAAGAGCTGCAGGTACTGACCTCTCTCCACCAGCACACAGCCTGCATTGCTGCCAGTGTGCATCCATAAAAATGCCCCTGTATGTCCAGAGACTACCTGGTGCCAACAGAAGATAAGTCTATCAGCTACAGAAAAAATGCAACATTTTTATTTAAATGCCTAACTGTGCATTTCAGTTCATCATTGCAGATAACTGCAGGAGGTAAAACAGGCTTTGGTACAAGGGCTCTCGCTAATCAGAAAGCCAGATATGATATTACAGGGAGTGTATGCTATGAGTTCAAGCCGTGTAGTAAAATAAAGATAGGAAATAAGCTCACCTAAATTTAGAAGTGTAAAAGCAGAAGTGGAATAAACCAGCCTCCTATCCCATTCCACATAGTTCTGAATTGCATTCTGGAAGTACCTCCAGTGAATATGCAGGTGGGGACTAGCTCAGGCATATGTCTGGCTTACAGGTATTTACTTGTGTGAGACAAAAGTTCCACAGTAAATGCACAGTGATTGCTTTTAGCAAGAATTTCCAGTTGTTACCAGTGTCAGACCCTTAAGTCTTTAGCATAGGAAATAACTGGTTTCATATTGATTTTGTAATGGCAGGAAGTATATATACATCCTTTGGTCTTGCCTTGACATATTTAAAGACTGAAAAATCCTAATGATTATGGGTTGCCTTGTACTGAGGATGAAAGCGTCAACATGCTATATGAAGCTATGAATTTCAAAATAAAGATGAGAGGTATCTGTAAGTTATTAATCTTTCTGTCCTATTGTTTGTAAGTAAAGAGTATATGGGACAAGATTGGTAAGGAATGATGACATCCTACAATAGGATTGATAATTGTATCAATTGATACAATTAGAAAGAGGACAGAATGTTAAGCACTTGGCACCTTCATCGACCAACAACTGATTAAATGCTATGAAGTACTTGTTTTCATTATTTAGACAGAAAAGACAAAGAAGCTCCTCAAAGGGAAAAAAACCCCAAACATTGCAGTCCAAATGTACGATAAAATGTGATATTGTAGAATACTCCAAATACAGACTTTGAATTAATCTGTCCACAGATGTGTGTATAGCAAAGGCCTATTCCCATGGCCATGAATTCTGAGACCTTGAGTGCTTAAGCAATAGAAATAATATGTGAAAACAGATGCTTATTTGAAGAGACCATTACTTGCACTGCAGTGGATAGAAACTCTAGACCTGATGCCATTAGTGTGTGAAATTATAGGAAAGGTATGATTCCTTCAGTTAGGCAGCTTTTCAGCTTTCCCTAGCTCACGTTATTCTTTTACCTTTAGAAGCTATGAGAGCCAACAGGAACCTTTCAACTGATTTCTTGGTACTGAGACCTTGGATGTGCTTTCTGTCAATGCATTTTGTCCCTCACTTTGTTTGCAGGTGCTAGTGAATTCCCAGGACTGTGGGAAACAGCTCCTTGAAGTAGTAGATTTGCTGCAGAAGCACAACATGGTTGACTCGCAGATCTCTTCCTATGGCGATAGATTGACATACATCACCCAGAAGACAGCAGAAATCAGCAAGGACAGCACAGTTAAAACAGAAGTGCTTTATGCGAAAGTTCAGACACTTTGTCAGCTGTATCAAAACCTTACAGCTCTGAGCAAGTCACGGTAGGGCTGCGTTTACAGCTCTGTTCTTCCTGATTAGAATGGTCAGTCACTCCCTTAATCAGAGGACACAGTTTCCCAGCATTGAAGTTTTTCATTTCTCCATTTATAAAGATGTAACACAAGCAACTTGAGTGTATTGATTACAGTTGACTGAAAGAGATCACTTGCTTTCATAGCTGAAAAATAGCTTAATTCTCAGCATTAATTATGGCTTGCTTTGTGTATCTGAATAGCATGTGGTTATCTTCTCACCTCCTGGAGGAAGAGGGAAATGTTGTTTTATCTCCTTTGTCTTCCATGAAAAAATTTAATCTCTGACAAAGAGGAATTAAAGGCATTTGCATTTTGGATTTTCTTAATTCTTCTTTAATTATGTTATGTTGTCTCTATAGGATCTTAATTCTGACTGAGATATCCTGTTTCTTTCTTTATTTCAGAAAATCTCACCTAGAAGAGGCTTTGAAGCTTTTTGAATTCTTCCGTGACTGCAAAGAGGAAAAATCGTGGATCTCTGAGAAGTGGAAGCTGGCAAGAATGACAACATTAGGGAAAGATGTCAGCCAGATTACAGCCTCTATTCACAAGCACAAGGTATCTTCTCTGGCTGGTGATGCCTTGTCTTTGCATTATAGCAAGATTTTAGAATATCTATGTTAGTGCAGCACTTAGAAGAAAGCTGCCAAATCGCTCATTGTCCCAAGTGTTTGAAATTTTCATAGAAATGTATAGGGCCAGGATTTTTCCCCAGGAGCAGAAAGAAAGGGTAGAGAAGGAATATTTTTCACCCTGGACTAGAAGTGTGGCTTCTAGTGAAGACAGCTAGGCGCTGTAGTAGCTCACTTTGGATGAGAGGGGAAAAAAGGTTTCTAGGGTTTTGTTTTTCCCCACTCACCTTGCCTGGCCACAAGAGATGTGGAGAAAGAAAGAGATGGTCAAAAAATGGCAGATATCAGCAGACATGATGTATAACACTCTGTGAGCTTACAAATATATTAACTACAAGCTTGATGTGAGCTAATATAAAAACTTTAGCTGCATGTGCTACTGCCTTCTTATGACAAAGAATCACTGGGACCAAGTGAAGATACCTGTGGACTTCAGAACTCACATGACAAAACTGAAACAGGAGCCCCTTCTGTAGGTTTAATATACATTTGTGTTCATCTATTTGTGTATTTGTTGCTTCTGGAAAGCATAAGACAGCTGAATTGGTGGATGACAAACAAATATCTCCTTCAGGGCAGACTCCATAGCAAGTTTCACGTCAAAGGCAAAAAGTAGAATAGTAATTTGTGTGTGTAGAGCCAAGGGGCAATCATCTCAGGACTCAGGGAAAAGTCATTAGCATGTATAAGACACATGGCTCTTGGAAATGTATGTATCACAGTAGTGGAGAACAGGATCCCTTCTTTGCTCTCAGCTGGTGGGGAGTGAATTTGTGCTGACATGTCTCCCATCCTTCTGCTAGGCTCTTGAAGCAGAGTGCAATTCCCACAGAGCCGTAATTACAGATGTGATGAGGAGAGGCTCAGAGCTGAGCCAGAAGAGCCCTGCACAGCAGGAAGACATTCTGAGGTGGAAAGATAACCTCCAGATGTTGTGGCAGCAGCTCCAAGAAGAAGTGGCTGATCGCAAAAAACGCCTCCAGGCAGCAGCTCTCATCAAACAGGTAAGCAGGGCTCTGCTGTGGTCTGTGGACACAGATGTGGTTCTATTCTACCCAGTGTCTCCACATGCAGGATAAGAGGAACAGAAAGCCTTCAAGTGTCAATGTCCAAAAAGATCCCCATCAGCAAAGTCCCAGTCCTCCTGCAAGCCTGCCAGGAGGGCATTTGAGTGGCTGGGAGTCTCTTCAAAATGCTAATGGAAATATCTCGCAGACTAGCGCTGATGCAGAGGGGTTGAAAGGCACTTGGGAGTACTGCCTGACAGCCAGCTCGACATGAGTCAGTGGTGTGCACAACTGGCATGGAAAGCCAATGGGATCTTGTTTTGTATCAGGAATAGTGTGGCCAGCAGGACTAGGGATGTGATTATTCCCCTGTATCTGGCACTGGTGAGGCCTCACCTCGAATACTGTGATACACCTGGAAGTAACCTTAGGGCTGCAGATCTAATGGTATTTGCCCCTATTAATAATTTTTGAAAAAGGAAGGAGCTGGATATGATAATTTCAGGATGAAACCAACTGTTTCCTCTGTATTCCTTTAGTACTTTGCTGACATCGATGAAGCAAATTCATGGTTGCGAGAAAGACAGCCCCTTCTGATCAGCAAGGACTATGGAAAGGATGAATCAAGTGCTGAAGCATTGTTGCATCGTCACTTGCGCCTGGAGAAGGAGATTGCAGCCTACTCCTCTGAGATGAGACGTCTGAAAGAGCAGGCTGATATTGCAGCAGAGCAAGCTCCAGCTGCAGTAAGTAGATGAGGGTTTGTCTCACATTTTGCTGAAGAATGTAAATGAAATGGTTTTAGATAGTGTAAAATATTTTGATTTTGTCAGAATAGAGTATTTCAAATGACCTAAACATGGAAATTTTTTAATTCAGAAGAAATTTTTAATTAGAACTGAGGCAAATTTTTAGATGTCAAAGTAGTTAATTTGGTCACTTGGAGTTCTCTTAGTGTTCTGTGAAATGCTGGAAATATGCTTGTCTATATGAATTCCCTCTACTGGTCCTCACAAATACCTTTTCACTCTTCTTATAACATTATTAATTTCAAGCAGTTTTATAAAGCAGACAATTAATCTAAACATCTTCACAAATTATAATGTAGTGATAAACAATTCCACAGCTCCAAGAGCAATTCATACCATCCCAAGATGGATGTTTAAGGCATATGGGATGAAGATGACCTCAGCAGGTGCCCCCTTTTTTACTGACTAGCAAGGGAACTTTTGACATGACATAAACTCATTTGACAACAGACTCCAAGGGACATTAATGACAGATTTCATGGCTTGCTTATTTCAGACTTCTGTGATCTCTCAAGGCTTAGCCAAACCTGTTTGAGAGCTATGAGCACCACTTTGGTTCTTTCCTTTACCTCATCATTCCAATATTTTAATAAATCAAAAATTCTATTGCTTTGTAAATAAACATGAAAGAGCATGTGACAAGGTGGTATCGATGTGTGAATAAAAGCATCTCTTAACTAGGGCACTCACAGGTATTGTAACTGGAAATGTTCCGGTACTAAAACATCACCACAAATAGAACTGTGTGCATAGCTGATTCCTTGGTTTACTGGCAATAAAAAAAAATCCAAACCCACAGAGAAATAAAAAATAACCTTGATGTGGGCACAATATTGTAATTTTTACTGAATCAACTTATTGTAAAATGAGCCAAAGGCAACTTTAATTCTGTGATTTGAACTATTAAGTCTGAATTTTACTTGCATGTGAAATTTTTATCTGAATCAGAAATATTCATCCATTGCTTCTTAAAAATTTGCTTAACAGATGGTGAAGATGGATGCCCCAACTGAGTTAAATCAAAAGACAGCTAAGCTATCATTCATTCGAACCCGGGCAACAACTGAAACCATATTCCCTGGAACCTCCAGTCCAGATGTTCATTTTCTACCAGAGAACATCTGGAAGACCCAAGATGAAATAGATTCACTTTATGAAAATCTACAGAGCATGGCTAAGGTATAGTACCATGCTTTGCAGTTCACAAAAACAGTCAAGTCCAAAGCAATGCAAAGTGATGTTAAGTGCTGCACCAGCTTCTGCTTTTCAGTTCAATAATGTGCCTCAATCCTCTGAAGTTCTGTGGACTTTAAGGATTAAGATTACCACTGAAGTTTTGTATCAAAACACATTTTATATCGACAAACTTCCCGATACCTTCTAGTTTTTTTCCTTTATGAGGAATGGATTCTATTGGGTAGTTGTTTGGGGTTTTTTCTTTTGTTGTTGTTGTTCTTGTTGTTTTTTCCCCCCTAATTTTTGTTTACTGAAGCTCTTAAATCTTTGGGCTGTTTTACCTGATACCAGAAAAAAGAAACATCCTTAATCTACATTCTCTATTTATTATTCTTTGCTCCCACCTGCCACAATATTGACCTAAAGACCAAGAAAAACTTGTTGTATGGGAATTTTACATATTTCTGAGATCACGGAGGAAAAACTTCAGTCAGCAGCAATAAGTAGCAGAGCAGCCTTGCTGCCTGTCTGGTGCTGAGCACCCTCCAACTGCTTCTCTTATGCTTTTAAACCACTGTTGGTATACAAAGAGCTATTATGATCTTAAGGTAAGGTGTTCTGTTCTCTTTCTACAGTGGCAAACCTGCTAAGTTTCTATGCATGTATTGTAGTTTATATACAAGAATTTTATTTATTTATTTTTCCTTGAAATATCAAAAAAAAGCAATTATTTAAGTCTTCATCTGTTTTACAGGACAGAAAAAAAGCTCTGGAGGAGATGATTGGATATTACCGCTTCTGTAGCTCTTGTGAAGAATTTCGTAGTTTATATACAAGAATTTTATTTATTTATTTTTCCTTGAAATATCAAAAAAAAGCAATTATTTAAGTCTTCATCTGTTTTACAGGACAGAAAAAAAGCTCTGGAGGAGATGATTGGATATTACCGCTTCTGTAGCTCTTGTGAAGAATTTCAGTCATGGATGAAAGATAAAGAAAACATTTTCCGGACCCTTCAGCCTCAAGCAGACAATGTGGAGGTCATGCAGCGGAAATATCAGGTATCCTTTTTCCCTGCTCACAGATGACATCTTTTAAATCAGATTTGCCTTGGGAGATTAGATAAAGTTGAGAAAATGAGTTTTGAGAGTCTTTTCTTTCATTTCAACTTACTGAGTTGTGCATAGATGAGGTATTTCTTTTGTATAAACTATGCCAAGCTTATTGAAGCTGATGTAATTATGTCCTTCAACTTCTCCTCTGGATGTGGTAGCCTGTACAAATACCCTGGTATGGAAGGACTCTTATGCCACTTGGAGGAAAATGTCAAATGAGGAAAAAATCCTGTGGTCAGCTTACTTCCCATTAGAATGGGGCACATGTGCACATGCATAGTGAGCACACCAGGAGAGGTCAGGAGAGCTACAGGGGAACTACATGCACAGATGTGTGTGGTGTCAGCAGACAGGCAAATGAAGAAGCTGCCCGTGAAAGTGGAAGATAAGTAGATATGACAGATTATTGAGAATCCTGCCCACAGAAATGGAAAAGCCTCGAGTTCTACATTCTTGTATCTTTTCTGTTGCAGAGCTTTTTAATGGAACTGGCTGCAGGCAAAGGCCAGCTGGAAGACATTGAAAACTTAGCTGTTAAATATGGAAAGATCAGTCCCAGCAACTATTCTAAGATTCAGACTTGGCTGGAAGAGATCAACAGCAGGTAAAGGTGCCACTGATGAAACAGGTGTTTCATAGGAGCAATTACAGAGCTGATCTTTCAAACCTTTTCCAGAGTACACTGAGAAAACACCCATCTGATAGATTTTTTTAACTCCCAGAAGTTGCCCAAGGGGCATTTTTTGAATGTGGCTGAGGGTTGCTGTATTCAGGTGCGGCTGTCACCCCTGGAGAAGAACTGGAGAAACAGAGCAGGGGCAGCTGCCTGCAACCCAGGCTGGCACCATGCCACCCATCTGGAACTGAGGCAAAGACAGGTCCTGATCTTGGCCAGTATTGTTTATTGGCATCATGTCAAGTGTTTTCTGGTCACCTGAGCAGGTTGTCCTTGCCTGAGGAGGCAATGAGATGAACTTTGGGTTTGGGGGGTGGTGCTAAGTGTTCAACCTCTCAGCTCACTTAAGTCCTGATGAGAACTTTATACAAGACTTTTTCTGAACAGAAAAAGGATATAGGTTGTGTATAGCAAAGGCTATAGATTGAATCTGCTCTCTAGGTGAAGGAAAATTTTTTGGGTAGTGGATAAGGCTAGATGTAAGTAATTGTGTTATCTCTCTCCAAGGTGGGAACGCATGGAAACTCTGAAGGAGGAGAAGGGCTCTGAGCTGATTGGGGTGGCTGATGTGAAGACTTTTCTTCAGGACTGTCAGAGCATAGGAGCACTACTGCAAGACAAGATGGTCCAACTTGGGGATCTGGAACCAGGGAACTCACCTGCTGGACTGGAGTCAGACAAGCGCAAACTGTATGCAGTTGAGAGAGAGGTCCTGGTGATAGAGAGGAAAATTGAATACTTGAGGAGTGTTGCAAAATCGTAAGGAACCTGCGTTTTGTTTCCATATTCTTTACTAATTCTCTGAAATAATTTTCTAAATTATAAAGAGAATGAGATGCTTGTGAAGTTTCTCTTGAAGTTTCTCTTTCTAGCAACCTGAAGAACTGACTTGCCTGCTGGACTGAGATGGTCTCTCTTCAGTGGAGCAGGGTGATGGTGAAGTGATTGCTTCCAGACTTCACTGTTGTAGGAGAATACATAACACAGGACTGTTTGGGGCCTAACAAATTATCTCCACTAATGGAAGTGACTTCCATATATTGAATTAGGTATCATTTACGTCCTGAAAGAGCGTACCTGGGGGAAGCAAAGATGAAGGAAGAAAGATAGCAGAAAATAGGGCACAGGAGTTTGAATTTGAAATTTTTTACTTCTTTAAGTTCTCTTTACATTCAAAGTGGGAATGAACATTGAACCACAACAATGATAACTGAGTTTTTCACGGGGATGCACTTTCTGTAGCACACCATATTCACAACAATATTTCTTGCTAGTGTAGGACATTTGTTGCTTTAGCTGACTTTCTTGCTAATGAAAGTGTAAATATTCAAATCCACTCTTTTAAAAGAGTACTGGTTTAAGTAATGAACTTGAATGAACTTAAAATGGCTGAAGTGTTCAAATAATTGAATGCATGTTATTTTACTTCCTTTTGTAGGATTAAGGACACCAACCCTGCAGAAAGCAAAGCTATCACTGAGCAGGTAGAGAATATGGAGAGGCTTTTGGCAAAGCTCAAGCTGGAGACCAAGAAGAAGGAGGACATTCTTCAATGGGCTCAAGATCAACAGTCCTTCCTGCAAGACAGCCGCAGGCTTCTGCTGTGGGCAGCAGGCATTCGGGAGAAACTGAGCAGTGAAGAAATGGGTGTGGATGTGGCTTCTGCAGAGCAATTGCTGAAGGAACATCAGGACCTGCTGAAAGAAATTAAGTCTCAGAAAGAAAGGTAGAGAGATTCTGTCAGGATGGGCAGAGTTAGGTGATATGATAACAGTACTGTGAAGGTGAAACTTGTCTATTGGGTACATAAATAGTGTATGAAAGTGATACTGAGAATTTATTCTAATGCTCTTGAAACTTAGTGTCAAAAGGATACTGTGAAACATAAAATCCATTAGCTTTTGCACGCTTATCCTTATAGCTGATGGAGAGGAAGGAGATGTATGCTTTGAAGTAGTATTCCACAAACTTTCCTGACACTTGGTGTCATTTGCACTTGAATTGAGTCCTTCCTCTATCAGGCCTTACGTTTCCACTTACCATCATCTTCAGTTCTCCTGCACAGTTATGAAGTTCCAGATGCTCTGCGTTTTGATGGGAAAGCCTGCTTACATGGGCATTCAAACCAAATGTGGAAATCTCACCTACTGTCTCCACCATGTATCTGAGAATACAACCAGCAGCTCTTTGTGTTTTACAGCTGTGGCTGGCAGGAAAAGAGTGAAAGGTGGGGAGGGAAGCTTAATGTCTAGGGCAAGAGAGCAAAGAGCTGTGATGAAAGAGAATTCATATTCCCTCATGCAGTGAGGTTTTACTTTTCCTTTTGACTTTGGACAGATTTGTGCAGCTGGAAGAGCTAGGGCACAAAGTAATCCACAAAAAACTTAGTAACAGCAGGACTGTAGATGTTCATCAGTCCATGGAGAGGCTTGCCATGGAGAACAAAGAGCTGGAGAAAATGTGGGAACAGCGATGGAAAAAGCTGCAGGATGGCCTGGAATTGCAGAAGTTCAACAGGGAGGGAGACCGTATCAGTGCAGCCCTCTCTGGCCATGAGGCCTTTCTCCATGGGGATGACCTTGGGGTATGTACAGCAGCTGATTTTGTTTTCTCCTATTTCATCTTCCTATCCAGGAAGTAGCAACACTTTTCTTATTTAGAAGTTTCCTAACTATTATGGTCATGGCATTGTAAACTTAGAAACTAGACTTTCAGGCTCTTAATAATGTTCTTATGTTCAGTCATCTTAATGAGAACAAAGCTATTAAAAGCAGCTAGAGCAGTTGTAATTTGTTGCTGTGTTTATACATGTCAGATTGCTTATATACAATTGACTCATCAGTTTGGTGACTAACCATTAAGAAAAAAAGTTTCATCTTGAACATAATTAATTTTATATTTTTTGTGTGAAGGAAAAACCTGACTCAAAAAAAATAAAGCTTTTTCTCTTCATTGAGTATTTTAAGAACATTAAAGCAAATGAAGAGGGGCAGAAATGCAGGCAATATTCACAGGATCAGTAAAGGAGTAGATTGTGATATCTCACCATGTTTTTATGCTTTCAGCTGAAACTAGAACTTTGATACTTTTGGTCAACTAAGTGGAATAAAATTATACTTAGTTTATGGCCTTTTGTATTGCTCATACCTAGATGTTTCAGAGTGCTGCATAAATTCAGAATGTAGATTTTTCTTAAAAGGAGAAAATGGAAACACAATGGAAATGTAAAACAGAAGAATTATACAAACCTGTATACCTGCTTCTTCTTTGTACCCTGAACATCCTTAGGCACATGCAAAATGTATACTGTATCTCCTGCCTGAAAGAGAAAGGGGAAAATAAGGTCAACATTTTTTTTTCCATTGCTACAGAAACAACACATGACCAAGAGAAATTGATCAATTTTTCTTTCTTAAATGCAGGACCATGTAGATGCTGTTCGAAACTTGCTGAAGCAACATCAGGAATTTGAACAGCTGCTAATGGTGCTGAAGAAACGAGTTGAAGCACTTAATGAAAATAGGGTGAACCTAATAGAGAGCAATCACTTCGCATCTCAAGTGTGAGTCAAAACTCCTTCCTTTCTTGTTTAGCTTTAATAAATGATACAGTGTGATTAGGGTGAGATAAAAAATTTTCTCTGAGCCAGGATTTAGTTGACTGCCAAGCTGTGATCTGATGGATAAGGGAGGGAAAAAGGCATTTAAAAAAATAAAATAAAATATGGACTTCTTGTGATCTCAGGATAAATAAACAAAGTGGTTTAGGTTAAAAGTGGCATTTGACAGAATGCTAGAATAATTCACCTTGAGTCATAAATTGCATATAGTGCTAAAACTGCTTTAATGTAAACTCATTAAATGCCTACATAAAACAAATTATTATTCATTTATGAATAAATATCACATCAGAATTAATGTTTGCTGTTAGAAAGTTACAGAACATTCCACAAGGAAATAACTCACCAGGAGCAACTCCTTCACGCTTTTGTCGAAGCTCAACTGTCACTGTAATTCTTTACTGTGCTAAGGCCACTACAATATAGTAAGAAGACCTCTGCATAAAAAAAAATCAGAAATAGAGGGTTAGAATGCAGCTCATGAGTCAAAAAGACCATATTCTTATGATACTGTCTTGAAAATTCTCTTCACGAATTTATAAAACTGCTCTTAAATTCTGATTACTTGCCAGCACTACTACAATTAGAAGGCCATTCCAGAGCCTCATAGCACTTATATCACAGAGAAAATTATTATTTAAGGTCGAATATTTGAGAAAGTGAAAGGTCTGGATGTTTTAGTCAAATGCACATTACTGCAGTTAATTAGTGTAACAACTGTACAAAAGGAAAGTCCAGAGCAGCTGACAAGCAATAGCTGTTTTCCAGATGAGCCCAACATGGTGATGGGACTGGGCGTGTATCTGTTTGCCCTGTCAGCAGAGGTGTTAAACTAGATTCCATTTAGATTGTAGTCATGACTGTAGTGCAACCAAGGGGAATCTGGTTGACTCATATTTCACTGAACTTTTTGTTTTCCTTGGTAGTATTGAGGAGAGAATGGTCACTCTTCGGCACAGGTGGGAGCAGTTGATACAAAACAATGCCAAGAGAAGACAAAGGTTGTTGGATTCCCTACAGCTGCAGGTAAAAGGACTGATACTGTAGATTTGGTCAGGCATTACCCTTTGCCTTAATATGTGACAAATCTCAAACTGATGAGCATTCCTATTGCAGCTCACTTTTTCTTTGGCTATGAGACAGAGAACTTCACTTTGTAGGGAACGGGTGATGCATTGGTGGTAAACCTTACAAAGATATAACCATAGCAAAATACCAGAACAAAACCAGAGATATTGAATGAAAAATATCCAGTAGACAAAATGCTCTGTTGATAAGTTTATTCTGCTCATTACTTTTTATTGTTCTTGGTGTTAATAATTTCCCACACTTACTTGCAGTAACTGTGCTTCTGGCACCAAATTTAGCTTCCAGAGCTGAGATACGAGTATATACTGGAAGACTGGACCACTTATGGTTAAAATAGTCTAGCAAAAATGCTCACCTCCACTGATAATTAAAGGCAACAGATTAGTAAATGGTAAAAAAGGGACTAAGAGATCTCACTCATCAGTAGTTCAAGATCATACCTCTTCAATTAATAACATTTGTGTATAACAACTTTAATATGAAAATATATCATATTTCCTAACAGTTCGGAAAAAAAAAGTCAGGGTTTGATCCTAACAGGAAGGATGCACTGAAACCCACATAATTTAATCAGAAGTTAAATCAAATTTAATCCCATTTGTTTCTGTAAGGAGTTTAATCGTGATGCTGCTGAGCTTTTGATATGGATGGAAGAGAAGTATAAGATTGCATTAGATGAATCTTATCGTGATCCAACGAATGTTCTAAGCAAATTGAAGTGGCATGAGGCTGCTGAGAAAGAAATGATGGCTAATGAGAAGCACTTTGCAACACTGATAAAGGTGAGGGCAGTTTTGGAGCTATGTCTTCCATCTTGTCTTAAACTCCATACTTGCTGATGTGCTCAAGAAAATTATGTGCTGTGTTTCTCCAGAAAGGAAATCAACTGATTCAAGATGACCATTATGCTGCAGTTTCTATCCAGGAGAAGATTTCAGAGCTTCAGAAGAAGTGGAAGAAATTGTATAGCAAGATGATAGAGCGAGGTGACAAGCTGAGACAAGCTGGACAGCAAGAACAGCTCATGGAACTGCTCCAGGTCAGGAGGTGATGGGGAACAGAGGGGAGGAATGGCCTAGGAGCCTGGTTCCTCTGTTGTGTGGTGCTTGCAAAAAAGAACAGAATACTATCCAGATAAGTGTATTTTAAGGTATCCATTTTGCCTACAGTCTCAGGAGAGAAAAATCAATATAACATTGACCAGGCTTACTCCAAAACTGTGAGCAGGATAACAGTGCCAGCACAACCACCAAGATGCAAAGCTGCTGAACTCCAGCTCAGTCCCGCAGCTATGTGGCCATCCTATACTGGGAGAACAATCAAACCTCTCTGCATGGGTCAGTGCTGTGCAAATATAACTGCTTCCTTGGAGCTAGTTTGAGGGTTGGAGATGTGGCCACTGAGTTAAGTATGTTGTCATCATGGCAAATTGTATAAGAGGAACAATGTGCTGTGAAGGTGTTTCAATAGCTGTATTTTGATTGTTTTGTATTATGTCACTAAAGATGACTGAAAGAAACTGTTTTTAATGATGTGCTTTAGTGTCTCAAAGAGAAGAGTACTCCAAAGGAGTTTGAAAAACAAAATAATCTCAGGAGATAACTCTCAGAGACACCTGGCCCTCATGTTACCAGGAAAGGATATATGGATTTAAAACTTTAAAAAAACAGTCCAGGAAGCTGTCATGGGAGGGGCTGAGTCAAAGAAAATGATGTTGAAAAGTCAGTATGAGCGTGATGTAATTTTTTTCCTACAGGATGCCAAAAAGAAGATAGAGAAAATTGAGAAAGTTCTCCAAGAATCTGAGACAGGCCATGATTTGCGCTCCAGCCGCAATCTATTGAAGCAGCACAGACAGCTGGAAAATGAGACACATGAGCTGGCAGAGAAAATGAACTCTATTGTATGTCATGCGAGGAAAATGGCCACCAATCACTTTGATTCCCAGAGAATTCTAGATGAAACACGGAAATATCTGAAAAGGTGAGCTGTTACTCTCTTTTTGTCTTCACTCCTTATGACAAATAGCAGTGTTTGTTCTACCTTGTAGAAACTGTCTTTCAGTTGTTTAGTTTGAGCCATATTCGGGAAAGATTTCTTCATTCAGTAGTGACTAGATCTTTAAACATTGCAGGACAAGCCCAGGTTTTTAAAAATGTAAATTAGTTTTCCTCTGCTTACACTTAGTGTTGTATAAGACTACTTGCCAAAAGTAACCTTTTAGAGAAGGGGTTCTTGTGTGTGCAGCCAGAACTAACCATAGAAATTCAATTGCAAAGAAGTATCCAGTATTTTGTAATCTTCACAGTGGCATCATAGCCTAATTCCCTTTGCACATTCAGGATAAAGCTTTGTTTTAACAGTTATTTAATGGATGAACCCTAGGTTTGAGTCTTTGCAAGCACCTCTTAATGAGAGGCGTAAGTTGCTGGAAGCTGCTGTGGATCTATATGAGTTCTACCATTATCATGACATGGAACTGAACTGGATTAATGAGCGATTGCCTATTGCCCATTCTACCAACTGTGGGAAGTCTTTGGATGTGGCTCGAAGCCTGTTGCAAAAACACAAGGTAACTCGTTTAATCAAGTGTATTATAGCCTGTTGGCATACTGCATTTCACCTCAACCGCAAACCACCTTCACATTCTCCTTTACCTTCAGGGTGGCCATTGAAAGCAGAAGGTATTGCCACACTTTCAACAAATACATTCGCTGATTCTGGCAATATCCCAGCTAAAATGGTTCCAGTGAATTGAGACAAATCAGCAATGTGGTGCTGATATTCAGAGCAAACATGAAATTCTTATGGGAACTGCAAAATTTGTCATATTTTACAGCATTATTACTTGGAAAAATTTTGTAGCCCTTCCCATTAAAAGTGTATAAAAAGGTAGTGTACCTCACACTAAATAGAAAAAAAATATTTTTTTCAATTTTTTGCTTTGTGGGTTGATTTGGGTTGAATATTCTGACTGTTATATCAATCAGAATATTCATATGTTCATCCTATTTTAGTTCTATGCTTTCTGTTTCATTATACATGCTGTCTTGATGTATGTGCATGCTATATTATCTAGGAGAGCCTAAACACCCATTAATGTTTGTTTTAGTTCTGTACTCTTGTGAAATGGTTTAAGCAAGCCACAGTCAATAATTTTATAGACAACTTACTACTGATTTCTGGAGAGTTCAAATTTTTCTGGCAGTTCTTCATAGCCAGAGAGACACCTCAGAACTGCCCTGTACCACAGGCAACACTGGATTTTGCAGCACCTGGATTGCAAGTTCCATGGGAAAGGCTGTAAAACCAGTGGGAAGGCTTTATGGAGCAGGAGTCCAATGATTTTCATGCTGCTGTTGACAATGTCTCTCTTCCCACCATCCTCCATCCCATTCATCTTCTGGGATATTTTATTTTCCCATCAGCAGCTCAACACTCTGACTCCCCCAGCTTGTCCTGCTCAATCTCCCAATGCTCCCTGGCTTATGGGCAGGGGAAGGGGCATGTGCCTGGTAAGGAGAATGTGTAGAACCAGGCTAGAGTACCAGGCTGAGGACTTTTGGGGAGTAATGCTGAGGGTGTAGGAAAGTTAAGGGATGTCTGCTGCCACCTTACAGACACTTATGTCCTCTGTTAATGGCAGCACAAGAACAGAGCATTATGCAAGCAGCGATGGCACCTGTAGATGAGGCTGCAGATGCTGTAACAATAGGCAGGCCTTGTGCTCACCATCACCAGCTATCAATTTTTCTCAGGACTAGGAGCACATGGAATTTCATTGTTCTTATATACCATTCCTTTATTTCTATTTTTTCTTTTATCTCATTCCCAGGAAACGCAGGCAGAAGTGAATGCCCACAAACAGCAAGTCCAGCGGGTCCTGGATAAGGGAAATACAATGGTTGTAAGCCAGCACCCATCAGCTCAGAAAATAAGAGAGAAATGCAAAGAGCTTGTGGCTGCTTGGCAGGGCTTGGAGAAGGCCTGTGAGGAAAGGATGAAGCAGCTGCAGCACTCAGTTGGCTACCAGGAGGTACAAATTATACCCATCTGCTTACACAATAGCTTCTTCAGACAGAACATCACAGTTCATTTAGAATTTATTAGGTAAAAAAAATTTAAAATTCTGTATTTTGGAAGTTGAGGTAGAAACTAATATGCTTTTTCTTTAACTAATAGTTTTTAATGAATACTTCAGACCTTGAGGCTTGGATAGCAGAAAAACATCCTCTTGTGACAAGCAAGGATTATGGTAAGGATGAAGATGGAACACTGAAACTCCTCAAGAAACATAAGGTATTTCTCTGCTAAAATTCTGTATGGTGGCCTGTTCTTCTGGTCTGTCTGTGACTGTAAAATGTTCTATCTCATCATTACTTATCTTGTCGATGACTGGACAGTTGTTTCTTGTTGATGTATGTCTGCATGTGAATGGACTGACAGAGATGAATGCAGCTTAATATGGTCGTAAGAAATGTAGTTTGGGAAAAAAGGAGAATGGTCAATATTCTCGTCTTATTTTCCTGGGGTCAAAACTATGATCTCATATTTGATTTTCATTGTCAACAGATGCATGCAGAAGCTTGTTGTTTTTTTTGTTTTGTTTAGTTTTCTTCCCTACAGGCAAAAGACACAGCATATTATTCCAGGAATACTTTACCTAATAACACATCAGAAATTTCTAATTATCTTTATTCACCTACTTTGTTGGAATTTATGTACACTTTTTTTTTCTCCCAAAAAATGTTGCTGAAATGGATCAAGTCTTGTAAATGTAACATGCTTCCAGAAAGTTTTCTCTTTTAATATCTAAATAACTACACCACAGGCAGGTACAAAAGTTCAGAGAGTATCTCTGACAACTGGATCGCTTTTCCCTGCTAGGCTCTGGAGCATGAGATTACCATTTACCAAAATTTGATGAAAGAATTGAGTGAAAGTGTCCAAACTCTTCCTCTTATGGGCTCCGTGCAGTATGTCGAGATTGATACACCAAAGGAACAAGTTTATTCAAGACTCCAGGAGCTGCAGGAACTAGCAGCAGCAAGGTATAAACTAGAACTGCTCCTTTGATCCTAGATTTGATTGAAAACCCACTGAAGTCAGTAAAGGATATCTTCAGTTACCTCATGCAGTTTAGATCATAGCCATTGTCTCCTCTTTTTTTTTATTTGTATTAGAATTCTGTGCATCTATGAGATTTTGCTAAGCAAGAACTCCACATTTTATTCGGGGAGTGTTGCTACATATTAAGGATTTGAAGTCCCTATATTTCCTCTATACCCCTCATCATCCTCCTGTAAAGTGACTTGAGATACTGGATTCCAGCTTGCTTTTGTGGCATTTGGAATCTGCTATAAATAGGGGAGGGGGAAAATGTTTCAGAAGTCTTCCTTAATGTTGCTTTGACAATTACTGAATTGATTACATAGCAGAAGGGAGACGATTACAACTACACTTGTCTTTATGCCCAGTGGCTGTGCTAGTATAGGAAGTTTTATTCTTGAATGAGTCATTATTCATTTAACTTCCTTTCTGTTATTATTACAGTAAGATGTTTACAATGGGACAGTTTGCTTGTACACAAGCTTTTAAAAACACTTCTGGTTTCTTGTCAGGAAGGAAAAAATTTCTAAACGGTTTTTAGTTTTTTCCTCACGAGAATTTCACTTAGAAAAGAATGGGGCTCTTCAAGTAAAATAACAAATAAATGAGTCTGAATTGCAAGAATAATTAAGCCTAGAGGAAATGCTGATAGTTTACCTTTTTGGTTTATTATTTTTTACAGCTGAAAAAGTGAAAGCATCAATAGAAAAAGCTGAGAACTAAAAGTTCAGAAAAATAAATACTTCATCTAGAAATACCTAAATATATGTGTTGAACACAAAAATGTTTTGTGTTCTTTCATGATTAATGTTAACCTGGATCTCATGGTGCCTTACTAGTGCTCTGGTTTGTACCTCTGCTATGCATTCTTCATGGTGGGCTGGACTCTCAGCTCGCTACATCTCTTTTGATGAGCATTTGTGATTTAAATGGAGAAGCCAGGTTCATCTTGCCTGGAATATTTGCACAATGACCAGGCAGTGCTAGCAGATGGAAAAATGCCCTTTTCCCCCCACCCCCACCCCGTGGAAGGCCTGTAACATGTCAATTTGTATTATAAGATACTCTAGATCATCAGAAATACAAAGCAACAGTTGCAACTATTTTGCTGAATAGGCCCTGGGAATGGAATTGTATAAAATGGCTTTTATAGTGATTGCCTTCCTGGTTATACAAACCTCAGTTAGAAAGAGATTTCCTTCTCATTTTTGTAAGCACTACAGGTATCTTTAGAAAGACAGATAAGGACATCTGGGAAAAGAATAAAACAAACCAAGCCAACAAACCAAAACAAAATAAATAAATTTAAAAAATAAATAAAAAACCAAACCAAACCAAAACAAAAACACACAAAGACAACAACAACAAAAAAAAAACCCAAACCAATAAACAAGCACCACCCCAAAACCAGTGTGAGCACTCAGGCAGTGCTTTTCAGGATAACTTAGTCAAGAGGTCTGACCTGGATGACAGATGTCATCCTATAAACATAATTACCAATCTTGAGAAATAAAGTCAGCTCTTTCATGAAAAAGAATGAGTCTTGATGGTGAGAGGTTTTGGGGATTAATAGGAAGAAAGTTACTGCTTGTAACACATTACTAATTGTGAAAGTTACTCCTCATATTCCTTTGGTCTAATTGTATTGTCTTGGCTCCTTCCCCCAACAGAGGGAAGAAACTGGATGAGACCCTTGTCTTGCATGAATTTCTACGAGAATATGAAGATCTGCAAGACTGGATCGCTCAGCAGAAACAAACAGCCAGCTCTGAAGACTATGGAAATGATTATGAACATGTCTTGGTAAGATTTTTGAGTAACAGATTGAAAATCAACCGAACTGTATGTAGTGAGACTGTAAAAAGATTCTAAGGTTGTCCTTGAAAGCTAATAATACAGAATAAGAAATAAGTATAAATAACTAGGGGATGGGAAGAGAAAAGGGTGAAGGGTGGGTGTGAAGGACTGACTTGTTATGACAGGCGGGCACTGCGTTCTAACACTTACATTGTGTTACCATGACAGCTGAGCTGAATGAAACAAATAGATGTTAAAATGCCTGTGCCTTCAGAGAGCAACACCCTTCTGTTTTTAATAACCAGGTATCTTAGTGTGGTGTCCATTAAGGACTTTTTTTTTTTTCATCACAAATGCCAGTACACAGACACCTACAGCTATACCTCTTCATGTGGCCCGGAAACTAACCTAATATCAGCCTGTTAGAAATCATTAGCCATTTAGAATCCTCATTTCTCTAATTTATTTCAAAAAATCCCATGTCCTAAATCTTAAAACTGGACTATATTATTGAGCTATAGTACTGAATACACATTTGCAATCATGAAGTGGAAACGTATCATTTAGTAATTGAAATTCATTGTACATTGAATGGCTGTTCCTATCCATAGTAATAATGTTTCTACCTCCCATCTGTATCACAAACCTTATGTTTTCCTTACAGTTTGTAGCTTCTCATGGTCTTAGGAGCAATATCCAGTAATTATATGCAGTTTTTCTGTCTCCAAATATGATCATCTTATTGCTTGTCTTTTGGCTGTGCTCTGATAGCTGAACAGGTATGTTTGGGAAAATAGAGCACTCAAAATGCCTTTTTTAATTGTTTTTTCTTCAAAAGCAACTTTGTGCCAGATATATCACTTTCCGGCACCAGTTGGAAGCAACTGGGAAAAGGCTTGTGGCTTGCCAGCAGCTGGCAGACAACTTGCTGAACCATGGGCATTCTGAATCCTGGAAAATTCGGCAGAAGCAGAAAGAGCTACGGTAGGAGACTTGTGTTAGCTCTCTAATGCTTGGTCCTTTCAGTTCGTTCTCGAGGAGGAGGAAGTGAGAAGGAATTAGAAAAGGATAAGGCATGTCCTCCAAGTTGTCCTAGCTGCAAAATATGGGGTTTGCTCACTGATACAGAACTGCTGTCGTGCCTCATATAAAAATAGACCACTACAATGCAGACGTTATCTGCTTGCTGATTTGGCTTCTTGCAAATTGCATCAGAGGTGCTTTCCAAGTAAGGGATGAATCAACTTCCTTTGCCCTTTGAAACAGCCTCACCTAACTGAAAGACTAGGAGTTTAGTCACTTCATTATCACCTCTGATTTTTGAGTTTGAATCCTATGATGGCTCTGCAGAACAAGGTTGATATGATCTGAGTTTCTTATGCCTGGCATTGGTCCAAACTGGCTCAAAAGAGAAGTATGAGCAAACAGCAAGGTCTGACTCAATCCTCCAAGTCCTGCCTATAAAACTTGAAAAGCATATTGGAGAGGAGCACCCCTACATGGGATTATCTATTCAGGTCCTTGGAGCAGACAGAAGGACATGGACAGAGTAGGGTGAGAGACATGCTGCTACTCACAAAATCACTTCAACAGAATTTAATGGCAGCAATGAAAAATACAGTAAGAGGAAGTCTTGTTTTCAGTCTTTCTTCAAAGTATTAATTTCTTTTACTCTACATTTGAATGTTTTATGTGATTCTTTTCCCTATCCTCTCTTGCAGCAATTCCTGGGAGGAGCTGTTGGAAATTACCAGATTACGAGCTGAGCGGCTGAGAGAAGCTGAGGCAATTCACAAGTGTTACCAAGACCTGACAGATGCTCTGGCCCGTATTGAGGTAAAAAATAATGGGAGAGTCTCATGTAATGAGAGCTTCATTTCAGTTTAATCTGTGGAGTATTCTTATGAATTGTTACTGATAACTTCTAAAAAAATCTCAGTAAGAAGCCTGTGTGATTACTCAAGTGTTAAAAAGAAAAAAAATCCTGGGTAATCCTTAGATACCTGACTGGTCATCTTATGAGAGCCACTGGTGAAACCAGGTGCAGCTAGAGTTGCTGATCTGTGGGATACACCAAGACTACCAGCCCTTGAACTAAGTTGCTCACGGTGCAATGCATATCATAATGTCATTTCCAGTCATCAGGTCTAACTAAGAAACTGTTTATTGCCTTACTGTGGTTCTTCTTTGTACACCATTGCAGCTTTATGTTCTGAAGAACTGTCTTGTGAGAAAGGCATTTGCCTGGAATACAGTCACCATTAGCCTGGAAGGTTGTCAGGTGGTCATGTGACCTGATGTGAAAAGCTGGGCCAAAAATATTTTCTTCTCATTTCAGTGACCAGTACTGGCAATAGTATCAAACAGTCCCAGTGTGTAAACTGAGGGGAGAAGTCCCAAGGAAAATCTTCAGGCTTGTGTTTTTTCTGAGCATCCTGAAGAAATTCAGAGAAATTACATCCTTGCTGTAATGAAGGGTGTGGTTTCCCTAATGCAGATGCAGGAGGCAGCGGTCCAACAGAACTTCCATTGTTTGCAAGGCAGCAGGGCTTTGTTAGGTTACATGTGGTAGATTTTCTACTTGCTTGTGCTGACAAAGCCTGTCTTATTCAACTAGTTACTCCTGTTTTCTTACCCTGTCATGAAGGGAAAATCAAATGTCTTAATATTTTACTGTATACCAGCTGGGGTTTTCAGAACCTGGTGCATATTTAACTTCAGAGATGATGTGGTTACTTCTATGGCAGTGACAAGTGATAGTTCTGAAACAACTTCACACACCAGCTGTTGGTTTATCCCTGTGCTGACTTTGGCCCAGGCAACCAATATACACTTCCTGCATTGCATCTTGTTAATAAGCTTCACTACTGAGTGGAAGAACAATTCATCTTGCCCATCCCTTCCTTTGTACCCCTATGTCTACCAGGGAGAGCCATTCCTCATAGGAACATAGTACTAGAAGTTCTTCCTTAAGTCACCAATTCCAGTGCCATCATATCACAGACAACTAGAACACACATCTCCTTTACAGCACCTTACTGAGATGCATTGTTGGTACTTCAAATGAGCCTGTCAATCAATTACAAAAAGGCACTTCTCCAATGGTTAGAAATGTTCTTCTAATTTTCACTAAAATTGACCTGGTGTAAGATTCTAATTGTTTTTTTGTAGCAATGGTATTGTCCTCCAGCTGAAATGCCTTTTCTTTTTCCTTGCTCTTTTTCCCAGTGCATGTCTGTGTAACAAATAAATCCCTTCAGAATCTTTGCTGAGTTAAATAAATGTTTATTTCTCCCTTTATGTGATGGGTTTTCCATTCCTCATATCTTTACAGTAATCTTTCTTTGCATATGTGTGCCATATTTTACTCATCTTCCCTGGGCATATGTAACAAAATTTTAATTTGGTCACAGCTAGACCATCTGTATCCCAGAGAATGGCCTGAAACCGTTGGTTGTTAGTGATACTTTTAGAAGCCACTATGTCACTGCAGTAGCTGAGCAAGACTGATTCCCAACTCAAAACCTGTGAGATACTCTCCTCTATTGTCTGATCAAGGAAATACTTGAACCTTCATCTCTCACAGTCCAGCTGAGTAGCTTAATTGCTAAAATACTTACAAGTGAGTTACTGGGACAGATGAACCAGGACAGATTTTTCCAGCTTCCTTTTGTCTATCATAGTTGAATAACCCAGGATATCTTAACTGTGCAATATGAGCTGCACTACACAAAATGATTAAGGTAGGGTAGTAGTTTGTTTATCATGGAAGTAAAAAGCAACAAAGCTCTCTGTAATTTCTTCCTTCTAGGAGAAGTCCAAAAGTATTCCTGATGATGTTGCTAAGGACATGAGAGGTGTACAAACCCAGCTCCGGAAGCAAGTGGCATTGGAGCATGAGCTCTTTGGGAATGAGCAGCAGGTAATGAAAGTCATTTGTGGTCTTTAACATGTAGCCAAAATTTAAGTTTCCAAGACAGTCATAGTAACAATTTTGCATTGTGAACCTAATTATTACAGGCTTACTGTGAGAGCCTGGAAATCTCTAAGGATCTTCCTTAGTCTTCTGCTTTATTAATATATTCAAGGTTTGATGGCAAAGATAAAGTAGGTAATTTAAAATCTTACAAATAAGGGACATATAAGGAACACTGACTATTGAAATGATTTACGGGGATATTTTTGATTGCTGTTGGAAATGTGTGATTATGCCAGGCTTTATGAGGTGTTTACTGCCTTCTTCAAAGTATTTCAGGCAATTGCTCAGAAAAATCCAGGATCTACTATGTGCAGAGAAACTGAATATTCATTGAACAGAAAATGCATTGATTAATTATACAGAATTGTAGAAGGAAGGATGTGGCCACAGTCTTGAATTTTCAGCAAATTTAGAGTGGTAAGAATTGGACTATGAGAAGGATAGGGCTTATTATACAGACTTCTGAAAAGCTTCAGATCATGGAAACAGCCACTGTTTAGAAAGCTTCCTTGTATATGGGAGACTTACTTAACTTCAACTGGACCAGTAAAACTAGTATGAATTTTCTCTTCATCCCTTAGTTTAGTGAATATAATGTCTAGTAAACAAAGCATGCTGACTACGCCACCAATAAATCTGTCGTGGTTTAGGGTCAGGGCAGCCCCTAAGACCCAACAGATGCTCTCTGTTAACCGCCATCCCTCCCCAAAGGGGAAGAGAAAAGGAATAAGGGAGAGAGACTTAGTGATTAGAAAAGGAAACTAGAACAGCTTCAATGATTAATAATAATAANTATACTGAGATTACTAAAGTAGTCATCCCAGCATCACTTATCAGTGGTCTCATATCTTGGCCTTGTGGCAGATAACACTAGAATTGATTCCACCAGCTTCTTTTTAATTTTAAAAGAAAGGGATATGCATGAAGAGAATGTAGTTGCAATCAATCTATGTGGTCACTTGGGAAAACAAGGTATGGTTAGCTATTGTTTGTATTACTTGTGTAATAAATGCTGGAGTAAAAAGGAGAAACGCAATCTGCCTGCCTATTTGAAAAGACACAGTTGTGATGAGCCTTGGTAAACACTGGATGTCACTGTTATTCCACAGAACTGAAATTAGGGAAGCTGTAGTTTAGCACAAGAAAAGGTAGGTCAGAAAATGTTGCTTGAATTGTAGTTTTGTGTATGATTACAATAGCCTTTAGAACCTTTCTGGTATTAGCTGGATCTCTATGGCTCTCTCTTGCCTACCCTCTTCTTTTGTCCCTGTGTATAGCTGCAGGATCTCATCCACTCTGCAGACCATGTGCTGACCCAGTGTTCAAAGAAGCAGGTGGAAGACCTGAAAGCAATGCAGCAGGCAATAGTGACCAGCTGGAAGGCCCTGAAGTCTAAGGTGGAACTGCGCAAGAAACTTCTGGAACAGGCGTACAAGCGTTACCAGTTTCAGGCACATGTAAGCACTTCTGCCTTCTACCCATGGGTACAGAGGGGAAAGCTGCCTTCAAAGTATGGGAACTGTAGGTATACTTCCAAGCTGCAGAGGGTAATGTAAAGGGCTGCAGGTGCTATCCGTGTTATTAATCATGTGTTTAAGTGCTTGTAGCTATTTAGAAAGGTGTTAGAGGATAAGGATCTTTTACTTTCTGTAGGAAGGAAAGCTTGTATCCAGCTGTGTATGGGATAATTGCCAGAAACAGTCCTCACTTTGCAGAAGTAGTCTTTTCAAAGACTGCAATTCCCACTGAGTAAGAGTGATTAAAATAGATGTTAGACTCCCATTTACGATAGTTAAAAGTTTGTTCTCTTTCTCAGAGCATGCAATAACCCGCAGTTAACTTATTTCACGGAATGTATCAAATACAACTCACTGGACTTTGCAGTAAGCTCTCAAGTTGCTCAGACACAGTGACATGGATTTATCGGCATAATATCACCACCTACAATGTACAGTAGGTGTACCAATGAACTCAGTAGGTCACTGAGCTATGATTTGCTATGGGATGCTTTGTGAACGTCAGTAGTCTCAGTGAAGGCTCTTGAGCTACACCACTTTGAATTAGTAGGTTATTGCAGCAGAAGGTACTAAACCAGCAAGGATGCTCTCTTTTATCATGAAGAAAGTTGCTAATGTAGATTTCTAGAATACCTTTAAATTCTTTGTATTCTTGAACTGTTCCAGGTGCAACTTCAGTGTCAATTGAAGATGCCTCTGGTAGTTCACATTCTGATTATTCCATATTTGCTGGGAAGCAAAGAATATCCAGGGTATGCTCACCTGGAAAAAACCTTCCCTTAAGTCTGTCTTAATGTTTAAGCTGGGATCAAGGCCACAATAGAGTGTACACGATGCTTTTATGCTAGTATGAGAGGCTTCCGAACATTAGCCTAATCCACTTTAAGTCTCAATCTTGCAACCAGCATTACCTGTCATATTTTATCCAAAACTATATTGTGCAGTTAGAGATAAAGGATGCTTATGGTCTTTTGAGGGTTTGATTGGTTTGGTTTTTAGCTGTTAAGGATCCATTCTCTTGTGCAGAACAGATGATATGGAAATAAAATGAGTTAGCATATCAATTATGCTAACTTATCTTACTGATGTAGGTGAAAGGTTCTTTTTTCCACTGTCTTTCTGACAATATCTAGGAGTGATAGTAAGAACTAGGCAAACTTCTACTATGTATTCTTCTAACGTATATTAGATTCTTGAAGTCTTCAGCCTAGGGACATCTTCAGCAGAAGATGGATTATTATGGATTTATCCATTAAAAATGTCACTCGGACTTCACTTTGTTACTGTTTTCTTTCATAACATCGTAAATTTAGCTATTGACTTCAGGGAGAACATGTCCTGTTGATGGCAGTGTTTTTTTTCTTTTTTTTTATTGTTATTTCTGGAACCATACAAACTACCTTTGCTTGAAATTTGTCTGAAATCTGTGATACGTCCCATGATCTGAATGACAAGTCTGTAGCCCATTTCTTACTCTGGCAGTGTGTCCTTTCATCTGTGTTGGTAAATTTACAATCAACACTTTCAAAATGTATAAATATGTTGGTGCCTAATAGAGGGCTACACACAGGTCCTTTCTAAAGATCATAAACCAAAAATTACAAAGCCTGGTGACTGTATTCTCAGTGACATGTCTAGATGGGATTACATCTCCAGTGTCTCCATGTGTCTTTGATGTCAGTCTGCTGGCAAATAGTATTTCTGGTCCTCTCAATTTTCACTTCCTTTCCTGACAATAATTCCTGAAGCACTGAGGAGCTGATTCTGCAAATTGTATTGCTCATGTTTCTGCCCATATGGACAAAGCAGGATTATAGAGCCATGTCTAATGACTGTAAGAATCTCGATAGCTGTAGGACAGATTAGAACAGCAATTGCTGAGTGCAGGGAGGCACTATCTTCACAAACAGCTAGTGTATCTCTGCATTCCATCAAGTATGATTTTAGTCTGATTAAGGAGGAGAGCTGGCCCTAACTGACAACACAGGAACAGCAGAGGGCTCCAAAACTTCCAAGAAACCCTCAGTGAAGACAAATTCAGACAGTCTGAAAGTATTTCTGAATGATCTGAGGTTCTTCTGCTGAAGTCTGTGCTAGGACCTGCATGGTCTCCATCAGGCTCTGCTTAGAAGTTTCCTGCAGATGGATGCCTTGTCTATCCTTAAATGTTCCTGGCAGTGGCAGTCCAATAATCTCTTATTAATTATTGACTTGCTCCACTGCATTAAATATCCTGACATCCGTGGCTTTTTTCCTAATGCTTAGCTTAAAATCACAGGGAATCTTAGATAGTTGCAGCGTCAAGTTCAATATTGGTATCTACGGTGATATCCACCTGTATTGTGAATTAGTTCCACAAATCAAAATTACACCAATGTGTGTTCACTACATGCGTCCCTTTAAAAACATCACAGTCCTTTTAAAGAGTCGTTCAGTAGCTGTGTTCAATGGCTTTATTTCTTAAAAAATAAAGAGTGTCTTGGCTTAGTATTCTAAATTATTAGAACCCCAAAAATGAACAATTTCAATTTTGCAGTGTGTTTTCTGAAAATATTTTTTCCTTTTTTCCAGAATTGTGTTTCCGTGACAATTTCAGTCTTGTAGTTCCTCAAATCAAGACCTGAATCTGCATACCTGATGTGCTCAAGCAGTTTCTTCTGACCTGTGATTTGCCTTTTTTCCACCTCTGTTAGAGTGAATGCATTTGTTTCTCACCGGAAATTTCTCACTCTTGTGTTAGACTGTGTATAACTTATATTTTCAACAGACTTGTGCTAGCCAAAGCTAAGTCACAGAAACTTAGGGTGGTATTGTTTTATCCTCTATGAAGGAATAACACCAGAAAACACTTAAGGAATGATGGAATAATGTTGTCATTGCTGTGATATGACATAGCTTGATTACAAAGCATGTATGATTTAACACAGTATGTAGAAATTCCTGCTGCCATGTTATCCACCAATGTTAAATACATAGGAGTACTCAAAGCCCAATGAAATATTTTCTTTCTTATCTGTGATTTTATTGGATATTATTCATTTAAAGTTGAACAGTCAGCCTATGATTTTTCTGCCTGATAACCCAAGCTTGGGCTCTAACCTCAACTTTCACATTTTCTTGGGTTTCAGATGTGGGACTATTTCTCATGGACAGCAGAAATAATAAGGGAAATGAGAGCCAAGGAGACTATTCGGGACGTATCTACTAGCAGCCTGAGACTCACCCAGCATCAACAGCTGCTGGCAGAGATTGAAGCACGAGAAGAGAAGTATAGTCATGTTGTACAGCTAGGACAGTCACTCTTGCAAGATGAGGAAATAGAAGCAAAAGAGGTAATTGAAACTCATTTGAGTGCATTTAAACACATGCAGCTACTTAACACCACCATAGCCATTGTTCTATACTATATTGCATTGTAAGCATAAATATGTATGTGTAAATTCACATGTTACCCATATGCATGACCTACATTTGCCTCAGTGTTTTACCTAGCTTGGGCACAAAAACATCTCCCTTTCCTACTTGAGCAGTAGATGTGTGCTAGCATCTAGTGAGGACCCACTGCAACAAAACTGTGTTTATTCAAGAAATTTGCTATGTTCTGAGTAATGGAGATAATTATATCCACTTCCCAAACAGGGTTTTCACACAAATAACGTGCTTCACGTTACAGTGCTATATTCTTGCCATAGCAGGCTGGACCAAAACCTCTTCAGCCACAGAATGATACACATGAGAGTGCTTAAAGATCAATTGAAATATTTTCAGTAGTAATGAATTACGCTGTTATATTTAACTGCCCAGAAATTAAAGTTGGAAATCAAGATGTCAGTTTACTCAAGACAAATAGCTTCTAAGATTCTCACATCATTATTTCTTTTCCAGTGCCTACTAGTTTACTCCCCTGACAAATCATTAACACATTTCTTGAATATCTTCAGAAAAATGCAGTTTGTGCAAATTACTCTCCCATCTGAGGTAGCAATTTCCTGAAAAATTGTTGAATATTGCAATGTATTACTATAGTAACTAGAAATCTTCCTCACTGTAAACTCCTTTGCTTATAGAAAAATGTATGGAAAAATTATTTATAGAAAGCCTGTGAATATACAGAGATTGGAAGATGAAATTTCATGAAGTCTAACATTCAGTCATGTGTTCACTGATTAGGAGAATATACTTTGTTAATAACTTCTTTAATTATCTGTCCTGTCTCAATTTCAAGTGCTACAATTGCACTGTTAGGAGTAAAGATAACAGAGTTTTAGGGTTTGATTCTAGAAGGTACACTTCAGAAGCAATTACTTTTCTTTGCTCTTGGCTTGGACTGCTGTAAGAAGCTCTCCTTTGTTCCTGAAATAAGGTATCTCTGATTATCTCTGCCCAAATATAAGTGCTAGAAATTGTTCTACTTTTTTCTGTTTAAACATTTTCTTGCAATTTAAGGTACTTATCCACCACTCCACTTAATTGTTTCTCCTTCCACCTTACCATGGTTGATAGGGTGTGATTTTTTTCATTGGAAATTGTGTTTAGATTCAACAGAAGCTACAGGCTCTGTTGGAAGAGAAACAAAATGTATACAGTGAATGGAAACAGAAGAAGGAGTGGCTGGAGAAAATACACCAAGAACAAATGTTCTACAAGGATTGGGATCACCTGGATATGCTCCTGAACTCACAAGAGGTGAGTGAACTATAAACTTGAAATAAGCAATTGAACTATTCAAGCATTTGGTGTGGAACAAGAAACAAAAATAATCCTTGCTTGAAAGATAAACATATGAGCTAACAGATGAGTCACACCAGAAGAGGGAGACAACAGCCCAGTATTAGTCTGCTTTACAAACAGATCTCGGCATACCATCTGCTTAACCGCTGGCAAATTGTTTTGTAGGTTTCAGAGGGAAGGGAAATTGCAAAGAGGATTTGAAGGTGGAGAGGGAGATTACTGTGGTGGTGTTACTGGAAACCTTACCTCAGGCTGAGGGTTAGGCCTGGGGAAATGCAACTAGTGGAAAATGAATGTTGTCAGTGTCAGCTAATCCAGAAAAAGGAATTGACTTATCAGTTCTGCAAGGCAGTTGGTAGCAACATGGAGAACAACTATGAAAGAATTTGATTGGAAGGAATATTAGTTTCTGTTTGATGCAGTAGACAAGTATAAGACAGTGAAAAAATCCCTTTCATGGAAAGAGGATACTGTTATAGTTAATACAGAGATAGAAGGGTATCATCATTTTGTGGGTCTTGAATTACATTTTTTTCCAGCAATATTAAATTATCTTTTGTCTTCCTTGTATTTCCCTGCATTCACAGAACTCTTTATAAAGCTTCCAGTTTGAGGTCTGATATTTGCTATTACAAAACTGAGTGCAGAATTCAGACTTCTTTTCCAGGCAGTCTGTGCAAATTCATGGGTTGATAAACTGCTGTAGTTATGTTGAGGCTTGGCACACAAACCACATCCATGGGTTGAAGATTGCCAAACTGAAGGGCTGAAGCAAAGCTGAAGCAGGTTGTACCCCTGGGTCACTTCTTATTAAGAAATAATAATTAATTCCCCAATACCACTGGCTGCATAACATAATAGCTCTCAGTTTGTGCTGAACTCTGTTTTCCACCAGTGTTTTGCCACTGGGACTATATCTTTTAGAAGACTGACCCTGAGCTGTGCCATGCAGTGATACTTAAACCTTTGGAGCCTTCTGCTGCACATTCCTTGAAGGAAACGCATATGTTCATAATTCCCTACAATTGGGACCCTTGGCAAGTATGGCCTGCATTCTGAGTTTGTGCCAACACATGAAACTAAGAGAGTTTCACCTAGCTTCAGGTTTATGGACCAAAAATGTTACATAGTTCTTCCCATTAAATTGTTTTGTTTATTAATTATTTGTTAATTACCAATTAACAAATGGCACAATTTGCATTATATCTCAATTCCCTACCAAGCAGTGATAGGTTGTGGCTAAGCCTTCATCAAGGAAAATCTAAATTCTACAATATTTTTCCCTATGTATTCTTTTTATGAAATGGATCAGATCAGCCAACATGCAGAGGCACTGTGACTGTGGCATCTGCTTTGCTATATACACCTCAGAGGTAAATGTGTAGGAGCATACCATCCTTTAGTGTTTTTTTCTGCCTCTCAGCCAGGAGTCCCACTTATAAAAGGCTGTATTGCTGTTACCTGAAAGGGGTGGACACATGGCATCTTCAGCATGCCCCCAGCTCATTCTATACAGGTAAACTGCATTTTATATTACTTCTTTATTCAGGTAAATTTACCAATGCCATATGTTGAGCCTGGAGAAAAGGAGACTCAGGGGAGACCTTATCACTCTTTACAATTACCTGAAATGAGATTGTAACGAGGTGGGTTTCAGTCTCTTTTCAGAAGTAACAAGTGATAGGATGAGAAGAAATGGCCTCAAGATGCACCAGGGGAGGTTCAGATTGGATGTTAGGAAAAATATTCACAGAAAGGGTTGTAAAGCCCTGGAAAAGGCATCCCAGAGCAGTGGTGGAGTCACCATCTCTGGAGTTATTTGAAATATATGTAGATGTGGTGCTCAAGGACATGGTTTAGTGGTGACCTGGCAGTACTAGGACAATGGTTGGACCTGATGATCTTAAAGGTCTCTTCCAACCAAAATGTTTCTATGATTCTAGATAGATTTCCACAAAAGGGTGACTTCATCGTAGATTGAGTCAATTCTTTTGGCAGGAGCAGTCACAGTGCCTGCCTCCTACCACAAGTATCTTCAGCCAAAGCAAAGCCTGAGAAAGATGACTGTGACATTGAGGACCATGAAGGGCAGTTCTATTGCCAGAATCTTTCTATCATGGTGTTTCTCTCAAATTCCAAGTAAGGAACCTAGTACTCATTGTTCTCACTGTGACTAGGTGTTCAGAAGGTGGAACAGTAAAGCACGTGCACTTGCCTGTCCCTCCCAGCACCACTTCACACAGATGACATTTTATGGTCAGGGAGAAACACAAGAAAATAAAAAGAGGAGAATGATGACAAGTTGGTCTCATCCATGCAGGTATAAAGAATGAGGGAGCCGCAATCATTATATGCTCATCTACCACCCTCTGCATCTGTTTTTGGGTTTTGATTTGTTTTAGTTTTTTTTAAAAAAAGAGCACTCAGGTTGTAAAGAACGCTCTAGCTATGGAAAGAAGATTCATAAACTTTTTGTTTCTCATTTTTGCTTATACACTTATATTTCATCTTCAGAAGTTTACAACAGGTTGAAGAATTTCCTTTTGTGAGAGGTCTGTGCATGTAAAGAGTTACAGTTGCACGCTCACAGAGTTGCTGTCATAAAATAGCAAAGTAGGTCATGGTGCTGTGGCCCTATAGACAAATGTCTCCGATGTTGCAGCCAGTGACTAAGTATCTGCCTGCAATATACCCAGGTAATTACACCATGGATTTCTAAATTAATAATCTGGGTATCAGTTAGTCATGTCTCCTCCTTCACTGACACATTCCTTACCACAATGCCTAGAAGAGACTTATTATGAATTAGTGCTGTTAGGTAAAAAGAATAAGTGCTGAATTTGTTCATATGCAAGGATGCAAGCAAGCAGATCCTTAATGAGCTGTAGTATCTCAGGATGAGTTTCAACTCTCACTGATCTGGATGTGGCAATTAGGGCAGTCTGGGAACCAGTTTTCCTTTAAGGAAATACTGCTGTTCCTCCATCATAATGCCTCACTCCTGTGTTGTCCATTCTTGTCATCTTGGTTTAAACCCATAGCTGACACTAAGCAAAAATACCATGAGGAAAGGCAGCTACCCAGGAACATTAGCTTGCCTTGGAGCTTGAGTATTGGTGGAAGTACAACTCAGCTGTACTTCAGAAATTCCATGGTTACCTGCTCATTTTAAATCATTCTGCTGTCTTTAAGTTAGTTTTACTGATTTGAAATCTGGCAATCTTGGCAGACATTGACTGTTGACACCATTGACAGATTGATGCAGGTTTAGGCTATTACACTGCTGAGAAGACAGAGACTATGTGTTTACATACCAAATAAGATGTATTTTTGAAACATTTGTGGGATGAAAGCAATAAAATAAGGAAATCACTGCAAGCAGCAGCTCATTTGTTACTGTTTATGGAAGATCAGGAAGCAATTTACCTTCTGAATTTCAGTCCTCCTATCAGCCTGGCCCTGAATAGAAACAGCAACACTGTTCCAATTTCTGTACAGTTGGAACTCCTTTATCCCTAGAATATCCTCCATTGCTTTTCTTCTCTTGTGTCTAAGTGTGATCATTCTTCAAAAGAGTTATTCCTGTGTCTCAGTGAGGAAGAAGTACCAACAACTGCAAAGCTGACTTTTGCTGCTGCCACCATCTGATTTGTGGATCAGTATATACAATTTGAAAGTGAACTGATGTTTCCTTAGTCACTATTTGTGTTTTACTTCTCTGTATTTGAAGAACAACTGGAAGATGAATCTAGTGATTTTGGATGGAGCTGTGTTACTACTATATGGAGTTAAAACATAGCTCCATAGTTACGCAGACTGTACTCCCTATGGAGATTGTAGAAAACCAGTCCTTTCAAATGTGTTTTCAAAATATATTCAGCTAAGGCATCAGCTGAAGATTCTGAAACCACTTTCCCAATGGGAATTTTGTCATTTTCTGCTTTCAGAAAGGACAACAGCAAACACACATTCAAAAAGGATTCCTGACAGGCAAAAAAAGCCAAATTGAAGCAGTCTTTCTACCCTTTGTGTTTCTTCAGACTTCTATGTTTGAGGCAAAGCTCAGTCATGTGCATTTCACATCTGCCAAGTATGTGTGTATGAAAGCAGCCTCTGCCATCCCATAATATTTGGATACTATTTTTCCAGTATTTCATATGTCTTAGACCAAGCCTCTCCTGCAGCAGCAAGGAACAGGGGAAGGAAGAAGGCAACAGAGGAGTGTTTTAAACTAAGAACTACTACTGAGAACTGCTCTCCCATTTGCTGTCTGTGCCAGTGTGACAGGTTTGACTTTATGCCAGCATCTTATATTACATCCAAGTTACTTAAACCTTTGAAGGATTTCTGCAGAATTTAGTTTAGGATTGTTCTGTGCTAAAGAAAATAGAGCACATGTGGAGAAAATTAGGCAAATATCTATCTTTTCATTTTATGTTAGTCTTTTTTTTTTTTATTCTGAATTCAGTTGTGGAACTGTTGAAGGAAACTCTCCTAAGACTTGTGAACTGAGATCTTGCCATTCGGAGTGCAGACAAGCAACTGAAAAAGAGAAAGAAGAAAAAACCAAACCACTTTTTGCTTTAAGCAGAAGCAGTGTCCAGTACACTCTACTCTGTTCTAACCTTTTCACGGCACCAGATGCATTGCTCAGGTTAGCTGCTTTTCTTTTTTTTCACAGATGAAATAACAGTGAGTTCTCAAGCTGTCTCTGGCAGGCATTTTTGGCTCCCTCCTACTCAATCTGCAGTCTCACTGTCAGAACACTCCGGGAGCAGAGCCTCGTGCTCTGCAATTTATCTTTCTGCCCATCCCACACTCCTATCACTTTGCAGACGTGACAGGCGGTGGTAGCAGTATTAGAAGAGCTGTACATTTTTATTCTGAATGTGGATTTTTTTAGTTTATAAATTCTTTCCTGGAGAATGCTTATTCATCTCTCATTCCTTTGCTTCAGAGGAAGAATGGAAATTTCCATTGCCAAAGGAAAAAGGATTAGGAGTTGGTTTTAAAAACAGGGGGAAAAGCAAGCTTCTGTGGCTTTGATTTTTGCATCGTTTAGGACTAAGCTTCAGAATGTCATGCAGGGACCATCGCTGCAAACTTTCACCTGCAACCTATGTCTCCACTGCTGAAGTGATGATGTCTTCCAGCAGAGTGACTCCACCTCCTCCTTTTGAATCTGCAGTGAGGGACAGGCCTTTTCAAAAGATGCCACCCTCAGCATGGCATCATCCCACTGGTCAATCAATTGCAGAGCTTGCTCCGGGAAATGCCAGCTCACCACCAATCAGTGTATCTTCTGGAGCTTATTGTTCAAGGCTAGATGTCGTCCTGGCACACAAAGACCAGAAGAAAAGTTTTGGGAGTGCTGATCACTCTGTCAGTGCTTCTGATGAGACATCCAGGTGTTCCAGTTCTCCCACGGTCCCTCAGGGCCATGGATATGAGTGTTCTGGTACTTGGCCAACATCTGCATCTTACAAGCAATATTCAGGAAAGGAAAAGTGTGTTCATCGTATTTCTCCTGAAAAAAACAATCCCTTGAAACTTGCTGTATCTTTGCCCTCTGATGTCCTTTCCTGCAAAGCTTCACCAAGCTGGACATCACGCCTAGATGTTGATCTCTCCACCATTCCAGATGTTTCTACACTCCACAGCAAAAATCTGCATGTATCCCTGGAACCTTGTGATTCTCTCCCACCCGAACGAGGCTGTAGCCAGTGCAATGTCCAAATGCCAGACCTCCGTGCTTCAATGAAGCTTTACATTTCAACTTGCAGCTTGACAATAAAGCCTTTTCAAGCAGATTCCCATGAAAGCAGCCATTCTCATTCAAGTCTGCTTGTGCCACAATTAGAGAGGATGTCTGAAACTCCAACTGGTCTTCTGACTGGATCCCAGAAACCAAAACGAAGCTTCCCTTCAGGTGGATCTCCAGCCCTTCAAATTACAAGATTTCATGTGACTTCCTCTAAGTATCCTGGCCTTCCCCAGCAGACTGTCTCCAGAGATATATGGCTGTCCCCAGCTGTGCTGACTGGAAGAGAAAATTCAGCTAGTGGGAATGAGGTCACAAGCAAGGATTTAAACCCAGAGTTGATTGTCTTTCAGAACCACCCTTCATCTAGGCCAGATTTTAGGAAGACTTCCTGTGATGATCTAACACCTGCTCACCACAAGGTTTCTAAAATCACCCTGATACTTGCCACCCCTTGGACTGCTATGCCTATCCAGGTGGTAAGAGAATTTAGAAGAAGCCCCAGTCCAACAATCTTTATCAAAACACACAATTCAGATATAAATGGTCCACCCTTGCACCCTATGGAGATTGGGGCTGGCCTCTCTCCATCCGTGAACCCAGTGTGCTGCTCAGGATTGCTTTCTGGCCACTGGGGAAGATCTAAGTTGAGACCTTCCCAGGAAACATGCACTCTAAAAAGTGTGTGCCCTGACAACCTTTTGACAAACATACCAGCTCATACCACGTCTTCAACTCACAGAGACATGGAGGGTACATGGTGTCCATCTATCGCTGTCAATATTGCATCCTTTGGATCTGGGAGGAGAGTAGTGAAGATTTCCATTCCATTCTAGGAATATTTGCAAACAGAAGTTTTGTGTTCTGTTAATCAAGCCATGTGGATTTCTTTTTCTATGTTTCCTGCCATGTTCCCGCTCCCTAGAGATGACTTATGGGACGATCAGAAAGCTACCTGTGTTCTGCTGTTGCTGAGGCTGCAGCTACAGCTTGATCTGAGTGACACTGAGCACTCTGATCTGGTGGAGCACTTAAAAAGTGTTTTATTTTACCTGTTAGAGTGCTGTTGTCAACATGACATGCTCAGTACTATGCATGTGCTTACAGATTTTGCATAATTAGGCCATAGTGTTCAGCACTTTGAAGGTTCAAAACTTCAGACCCCAGAACTTGTTTTCTTCTCTGCTAGTTGGTCTGGGACCTGGGACAAATCCTTGGTGTATTTTTTCTTAGTTTTTTTCTGTTTCACTGCTTTAATTTTCTAACTTGTCAGATTATGGTATACTTCTAAATGGTTAATTTCTGGTTTTGTAACTTCTAAAAGTAATACTTGCTCTCAAAACCCAAAATATTTAAGTGTGTAGGAAGAATTCACTTCTTTTTTTTCCCCTCCCTTAGAAAAAGAAAGCTACCACCCTTTCCTGAGGGAAATGAAGGGAATTTTGTCTCCACAGTATCTCAGATTTGGATATCCTGGCAAAGTTTCTAGCAGTGAAACTATGGGGATTTTAACAGGAATATAGTCTGCCTTCAGACAAATGTTTCATAAGTAAATATTTTAATGATAATGTTGTGTGGGCATAGGATTCTGGTCTAACACCCACTGCTTACAGAATAGGGGTCAAGCTTGCGAATTTTGAAGAGGGGGTAGGTGGAAGGAAGGAGCCATAGCTGTTATGGGAAAACAAACACTGTCTTCTCTTTGTGTGTTTTCCCTTATACATTTCCAATATCAGATGATTATATTCTTATGCCGATGAGAAAGCATGCAGTGGGAGGGGGGAAGGAAATTTTAACTATGTATATATAACTTTAGAAATTCAGATCTAGCTTCTGAGGTCAGAGGACAATATACAGTGATGTCAATATGACAGAAAAGATGTATGTGTTTTATTATCAACTCAGCATGTTTTATTCCATTTCTGTTTATACTATGAGAACTTGTTATAACATTTACCGAAGTGAAGCATAGTACAGCGTATTTGTGAGCCATATGTAATCATGATTTATATTTTTCATTAATTCTTTTTTTTATTTACTTTTGTCAGAAGTAAGTCAAACCAAACCTTGTTATCTGTCTGGACGGAGAATTTGGACTTCATTACATGCTTTAGGTGCGGGCACTTAAAACTGGGAGTAATTCTGGATTTTAGTACATGCTTAAAGCAGAAGGATTTTCAGTGGAGTTCCAACAATCTCAGCAGCTAGGCCAAGGCAGGCAGTGAGGGGCAAAATCTGTGGGGCTTGTTATGCTGGGAAGAGCAGGAGAAGGGAGTGGTATTGCACAAATACTTTAAATGGTTTTTCGTCTAGAAAAAAAAAAAAAAGCACTTCTTGGAAGACAAATTTCTTTTGGGGCTGTCTCTGCTTCCAGTGTCTATAAATGTGAAGTTGTAGCATCTAGAGAGCATAGTTATCCTGATGACTAAAATGTTTCATTCATTGTTTCTCCAAAATCAGCTAGAGCTGGGATGTGCTGTCACATAAGTTTGTATATAATACTATTTTATTTTAAATGTACTTTTTAATATTTTTTAATTGGATTTTGTATTTAGTTCTGCATTAACTTATATGTAAGAGGTCTTATGACAGAGTGGCTAAATCTATTCAATGAGCTCAGAAATCATGAAAAACTCCAGTTAAGTAGAATTAAAACATCAATTTCTGTACTTTGCATTGTTAATAACTTGGCTATTTCTTATGTGCACCATTTTAAATTTCAAAAAGAGACAAGTGGATTTTGTGGTTTAAAGTATCTTTGCAAGTCTTCACTTAAAAATGATCCCATTATATATTGAGTGGTCAAATCTTCGGTGCTTTTTGTGGCTGAATATTAAATTCCTGATGATGGGCCATGATTCATAAAAGAAACAAATTGAAAGCAAGTTAATACCTGCTGTGTGCAAGGGGAGACCATGGTAGGTTACCTGAGGAGAGCTGTGCAGTATTTTCTGTTTGAAATCAAGACATCTCATTCAAAGCAGGAGTTCGGGGACCTGCCTAAAACTATGCCAAAAAGTGATGTCATTGGCCACAGGCCAGCATTGTGATACGGGAGCCAGTTTCCATTTTGCTTTCAGATTGGGTTAATGAATGCTTAAATGAAGGGCGGGGGAGTTGTAGTTCTGATTCTAGCAACTGCTGTCATAATATTTCTGTTTAAAAGACAAATGGAAAGTTTTTACCTCATCAGCACCCCAAGTAGTGCTGTTAGAGCTACTGGGGCTGCTTTCTTCTAAGTGTATTGCCATTGTATCTCCTGTAATGTATGTAGCCAGCTTTCTTTTGCACCAGTTTTCTTTTAGTGCACCAGTTTTCTTTCTCAACATTAAAGACTGGATTTGTAAGAGCATTCACACAGGCTTTTACTTGGAGAACCCGGTCCAAAGTTTTCAGAATCCAAAAGGACTTTTTCCCACTGCTGAAACAGTCGAAGGAATGGGGCTTTGAATGCTGAGCGTTATTTGCATATAGTGATTTTCAGTGGGAGCACTCCAGTGGCAGCTGCTTATGAGTCACCATCCCACACCCCTGCTCTCAGATGTCTCTGCTCTCTTTTTCCAAAGAAAGTAACAATCTTTACAAGTAGATGTTCCTTGACTTTTTCTTTCAGCACAGATATATGAGCAGGAAAATTAATGGCTGGCCATTTCTTCAGGTATCGCAGAGTTTGCAGTTTCACTGCTAACAGTTACTACAGGTCAAATATGGGGATTATCTGTTTCCTCAGGTAAATCTTTTTTGACCAAAAATTATAGATAATCTATAAAATATGATAGAGAAGCTACGGTGCTTTTAAACTGGTGTTTAAAACACCAAAACTGAGATGCAGCATGTGGCTGTATATTTGTGTACCCCAAACAGGAGTGAGTTAGATTCAGCTGATAACTTTTTATTTCAGTGTAATGACAGCATAAATATGGATTGTAATTATAACTGGTTTAACAAAGCTTTACAGTAAACAGACCTGGAGCCCACACAGGTGGAGATCTTTCTTCAGAAGAGCAAAACAAATCCAAAACCACTCAAAAAACCTATTTCAATTTCTGTCATAATTTCGTACACTTGATCAGTAGGCTAGATCAAAAGTTTGAAGCTTGAATGACAGAATATCTGCCTTCTGGTAGGGGTTGTATTTAATATAGAGAGGCATGAATGCTAATGTATTTCTTTAGGCAGCCTGGTGATTTACGGGCTAGACTTATTAAAAACTTGTCTGTTGTACGGCGGCCTTCCCCTCTTCTTGACAGTGATTACTGTGCTGGCATCTATTCACTTTTCTTCTGACACTCAGTATGGATTAGTATAAAGCAGTCTGAACATCTGGCCTGGGCACGATATTCTTCTGTGTGCTTTTCTCTATAAGCAAAATATTCCTCTCATTAACTCCCAAAAAAATGAACCATAAAGTCAGGCCAAGTCTGGCTGTCAGCCTCTTAGCCACAGCTGCTAAGGAAGGCTGAGTGGTGGCAGCAATTACAAGGTCCATTGACCAGCTAGAGATCAAGGCAACAAAATGACCAAAAGCTGGGGTCTCTTGAGGAGGAAAAAGACAATGCTTATGCAGGGCTGGGCTTTAGAGGGGCCCAAGGTGGGAGCAGAGGGACTGTCCAGGGCATGGTCAGGGCCACCAGAGCCTGTTGGTACACTCAGACCTTGGCAGGTAGGTGTGGATTCCCCTGCACATAATACATGCCTGGGAACCCTCTTCTTCAGAAGACACCCTGCAGTCCTCCAGTACTTCTGTACAGACAATAAACATCATTACTGGTTTTCTAAAGTAGCTGCCAAAGCTTCTTTCCTATAAAAACCACCCTGTAAGACTGCTACAGAACTGTAATGTTGTGCAAAGCAAGAGAGATCTCTCTAGAAGTTAAGTTTCCTGTGCATGTCTGTGGTTTCAAGGCACAGGTTTACCTGTGTTCTTTACTAGCCCTCTTCTGAATCTATTATCATTTGTGTTGCTTCACTCATTTCTGTTTCTTCCCTGCCTCTTAATTGTTCCACACTGCATCACCAACCTCAAATTCTTCTTCCATCTCTGCTAATTGCACTTTACCCAGATACAGTTACTGGTTGGAGTTTCTAATCCTTATCTAAATACTTACAATTCCATGAGCTCACAAAATGGATCACACACATCTATGTCCCAGATGATAAATACCGTCCCTTATAGCAGTCTGAACTCTAAAACTCTGTCCAGTCATATTCACACCACTGTGAACTTTGTTCATGGGTAGCTTTTGCTCATGTTCCTTCAGATCCTCTCAGTGGGGTTTTAGTCCTATTCTTGTTTTGTCATTGAGTAAGAGACGGCAGTTAAATACACTGGAAAAAAAGAAAATCCTCCTGGTCTGCAGAAAAGCTTTTTTGTTATTGTTGATAATATACAGCTACACTGATTATTCTTTTGCATTTGACAAAACTGAGTGGAACAGAATCAGTTTTCTTAACATTAGAAAAGGATCAAGAAACACTGTGATGCCTTAGAGATCTATGTGGATTAGTTAGAAAAGATTCTCACAGTGTTAAAAGCGAATAGTGCAGAGTTCAGTTTCCTTAAAACCGTGGTTTTTATTTTAGACTAAGGTCTTTCTGCATCAGAGACTGACAGGACAGACAGTAAATAAAATTAATGCAGGCAAGTTGGAAAGATGGCCTGAAAAAATAACAGATGTAATGCACTTGGTACAGGTGCAAGCTATGACATTTTTCAGGAATAGTCATCTGCATAAATATCAAATGGGAAAAGCTAGCCTGAGAGATGTTGTTCTGAAAAGTTTCTGGAAGCTTATAGTAGATTGCAAGGTGAACTTGAGTTCATGGTATTGCATAAAAGATAAGTACCATACACAGATAAATGCAGAAGATTACAGCTTGAAAGGGACATGTAAGCTCTCTGCTATCTTCAGTACCTTCAATCCGGCACCTTATTGCTTATTGCCACTTAAAGTATCCAGTATTAGGAACCCCATTTCACAATAAGTGGAAACAGAAAGAGAGAAACAATAAGAATAATCACAGTCAAGAAGACACAGCCTTTGTGGAATGATTGATCAGATCAGGGTTGGTTTAACCTAGAGACAATAGAAATCCCAGTATGCAAAAAGCCTATGAACATGTACCAACCTGAAGTAAATGTAAAAATATTATCTCCGCAGTTTGATGAAGAGGGCTGCATGTAATGAGGTGAAGTGCTAGCAATGTATTTTCAGGCTAGATATTTGAAAAAAATTTGCTAATGGTAAAGGTAACAAAGCACTGAAATAAATTGTCAGGGTGGCTGTGAAGACTGTAATTGGAACTATTCTAAAAAGGAGTAACACAGATGTCTGTCAGACATGACTGTTCATCTTGCTTTGGATTACAAGGTTGTCTTCGACCTCTGGAATTCACTGCCAGCATTGTGACTTAGTAATTGTGATAAGCAGCAATAGGTCACTTTCCTTACCTGGACCTGTTAATGCTTCTCTTTCTTGCTCAAGACGATCGAGCTCTACTATTTAATTTCCAATTTCAGTTGCCTCCCGTTCCTTTCTTTTTCACCTCGCAAACATGCTCTCAACTGTAGTTAATACCTGTTCTCACATTTATGAATAAGATTTATGTGATAACTAATCCACTGAAAAAAAAATTAAACTCTTTTTGTTCCATAGATTTATTTGAAAAACAGTGACCTTGGAAACTCTGTAGATGAAGTAGAACAACTGATAAGGAAACATGAGGCTTTTGAGAAGCTTCTGGCATCACAGGATGAAAAGGTACAAAAATCAACAACAAGTACTCTGCCAAACAACGAGCTAGAAGGATTTTATTATTGTTATTATTATTTTATTATGGCAACACGTTAAATTGCTGAGGTGTGATATGCCCAATATGCTTGAACCAAAGAGAAAATAGGAGAGCTTAATGAAATAGGCAGAACAGTGAAGAACAAGTGTTGAACACTCCATGTCCCAAGTTCTGCCTGTATTGTCATGCAGTAGACAGGCAACAAGACAGGAAAATTTCTTAGTAAGTTGAATAATGGGACTTAACAGAAGAAGTATTTAAAGCAGGCCATATTTTCTGTTATAAATATCAGAAATTTCTGCCTTTTTTTTTTTTTTAATTAAATAAAGACAGTGGCTTTTAAAGCAAGTAAAATACAGTCAGTCAAAGGGGATGACTTACCTAATTATTTAAATATGGCTTTGGTATACAAAGTCTGTCCCAAATAGGCTAGTGTCTTTGCACCTTTGGAACAGATGCTCAAGTGCTCACCCACATGTAAAGGAAACCCTCTGGCTGGTGGCCACTGCTGTAATTCATCCGGGCTAGGACTAAATACAAATCTGGGGCCATGCCTCATTCCCTAGAAGGAAGTAGCTCCCAAAACCTGTGCCAGCTCCCTGCCAGATAGATGTTCACAATGAGATCTACTGATCCAACACCCAGTTTCCCCAAAGCAATAAAATCTGAGCACTTGTGGGTGTCAGGCTTGCTCCATGATTCCTTGCATCGGATCATCAATGTCACAGGGGGTCCTGGAGCTACAGCTTTAATTAATTTAAGTAGCCAGGGTGAACTACAGAGACCAATGACAAGGATATCATAGATGTAACATAATACAGAGTGAGGGTGGGGGTAATGCTAGTTAACTTGTTATTCTTGGTTCATTCCAGAAAAAAAAGGCAAATCTTTTTGGTATGGAAAAGTGCCTGGGTTTGTTTCTTTCACACCACTTGGAAGCATAAAAGTAATTTCAGGTTTGTTGCCTCCTTAGATGATATCTCTTCAAGAACAGGCAAGCAGGCTAGAAAAGGTTGGTGGGCTAAATATCCAGCAAAAACTGGCTGCCATTCGTGAGAGGAAGCAGCAGATCAAGGATCTATCCCAGAGCAGGAGAGAGAAGCTGCAGACTGCCCTTCTTTTGGCACTTTTCTACCAGAACTTGGAAGAGGTAAGAGGGTTTTAGAGTGGGGTGTGGGTGGAAGGCAGAGGAATTGCCTGCTCCTGTTGGATAAAGTGCTCTCCTTCTCCAGCTATTAGGTAGATTGATAATCTACTCCAGTATGGCAACTCCTGCCACACTCATGCAAAGGGGTGCTTCAATGCCATTGATGTCACTGTACCACCAGTGTGGAACTGTGCCTGTTACAGATGCTTTACACATCAGCAGCTCTGTTAAAATAAAACTAATAAAAGGAAAACTGCCAGCTACTACCTTATATTTCCTTATGTTGAAAAGATATTTCCAATCAGGGTAAATACAAAGTGGAAAACATTATGGCAAGAGAGTCAAGCTTTATTAGAGGGTTTTCACTGAAGGCCTTCAAAAGAGTCCTGTAACTTCAGCTACTCTAGACTTGTCTCTGCAGAATATGTTTATCTCTATCTCCTATTCTGGCGTTAGTCCTGTAACTGAGTAGCTCTGCTCCTGGCATTACTGCCAGTCTTTCAAAGGGCAGCACGGTGTTTGTGATTGAAAAATGGGCTAGCATCCGGTGTGCTGGCATAAACAACAGCACACAGGCCCAGAAGGACATTTACAAACACTCCTGCTGGTCTGCTAGGTGCTTTTGCTGCTGCATCCCATGGAACATCCTCCATGGTTTAAAGAAAAAGTGAAAGTGATTGTCACTTTCCAGCCCATGAAGAAGTGTCTTGACACAGGTCAAGTTGTGATTGTCACCAAATGAGAATGAATGAATGTAGTGTAGCTGCTGCTAACAACCAAACTTATTTCTCATCCCCCACCAAAATGATCAGACATTTAAATACCCTCTGGCTACACTAATGAACCAGAGCTACATTCTGGGGGTTTTTTTTGTAAATAATCTTTATCAGAAATTAATTACACAATTAATTAACTCATATTATTTGGCTATACTTCTCCTATCCCATGAGCCAGTCCACCAGTCTACCTTGTGGACTAGTAGAGGGGAGAGGATGAAGTGGACAATGCATTGCACAGTGCTAGTATTTTCAAAAGAGCACTGTACCTCTGATTGAAAGGTCACAGAACTGCCAATGCCCTCTTTGGTAGAGAAACTGTCAAAGTCCTCCTAGATATGTAGTCAACGTGTTAGGCAAGAATACTTCTGCATTTCTTCCCATATCTCTGTAATTGTCAAACCAGTGCTTGGGCTGGGGTCCACCTTCATTCATGAATTACACACAGCAGAGGACCTGGCCCTGTATAATGAGGAACATTTCTCTCATCAACCTTATCCGCGTAAATTCTGCTAAGAGTACCATAGGGAGTTTTTGTTCTGAAACTACTTGCTCCTTTACCTCACCAATCCAAATTCTTTATCTACTACTGTAGAATGTGAATGCCACCAAGGAATTAAAACAATAATAATAATCTTACAATAATATCTCTCTTCCTCTTTGTTGGGTAGAATGGAATGTTTAATTTGATTTTAATGATGTCCTGGGTGTGTACGAGTACATATATGAGAATAGTCCCAAAAGGGGACTAGATGTTAAATCGCAGAGATGAATTTTGAGTTTAGCTGTGAAATCAATGAGGTCATTGCTTATTCTTACTTATTATGTGAACACGTCCCATAGCTCACGTCCCACTCCCCTGAAAACTTTTCCTCCTGCAATCATCTTAAGTCATTTCTGTTGATCAAACAGACTTTTTTGTGTCAGCAGAAAATAGTGAACAATGTCATTGTTAAGTGTCCTAGTTACTCTCTGGATGGAATTGCACAGAGAGCTTCACACATCAGTACAAAGATAACACAGTCTGTGGTTACTAATGAGAGGATGCAGGGCTCAACATCGTATGGTCTGCTTGGAAGGCTAGCTGCTGTAGTTTATAACCTTTTCAGTACTTAACACTTGATTTTTTTTTCTCCATAAAACCTTCAACAACTAACTCAGGAGGTCACATGCAGCTCACAAAATAGGACACTCTTTTACAGTAGAAACAGGGTGTTTTTCTATTCCTGGAGAAGTGAGATAGACTTAGAGACTGTTTTGTCACAAAGTTTCTACCTCAGTGTTAGTGTAGAAGGCAAATGAACAGGTTTCTACCTAGAAATATGTGTGCTTAAATTATTTCAGAGGAAAGATCATGAAGTTGAAAGTTTTGACTTCTAAATCTGAGTTTTAATGCTGATTCTGAAACTTGCTTATCCTATTAATGTCACTTCCTTTCCCTTTCAGCATCTGTACAAGAGAATAAAAATCATGTAGTTCTTTATCTCAGAGGAGAGAGAAAGTGAATCAGTTGTTATTTCTAATTGTCTAGAACAGGCACATCTATATGCCTTAAATATTTGTTATTAAAAATAACAGTGAAAATGTCTGTCCAGCCAAACATAAGTCTTGGTACAACAGCTCAGCCTTGCTTCACATCTGAATGTGGACTTTGGGCTGGAAGGATCTCTCCCTCTCTAGAGACTTCCTAGGTAGCTTTAGAATAAACTAAGCCACTAAATGTGCAGATGTAATTTTTTATTTTTTTTTTTTAAATAGCTTTGTTCAGTCTGTCATTAAGCTATTGCTTCTTACAAAAAGTAGGAGAAAAATTTCCTTTTGAGTGGACATGCACAGGGGATTCATTTGGTGTCATCCTCACTGTATGGATGAGCCTCTCCCATATAAATGAGAAGTCAGTTAAATGATGTTAAAGCGTTAATGTGTGGCTGGGTAATGAGAGAAGGCCCTCGCTTGTGAAGAGAGTATCAGGAATGAAAGCAGCAGATGACTGTGTGCTGTCCTGGGCAACCTTGACATATGGCTCCTGTTTGAGTCTCTAACTGTGCTTTGGATGGGAACAGTTCCTGGAGAGCGTGCTGCTAGTGAAAGCTATTTCTGTTATTGTTTATAGGATTTCAGCAGCTGAAACAACCCTTCCAATCATTCATTAACAGAGAAACCCCCCCAGTTGTCAAGTCTTGTGTGCATGTAGCACAGTTCCACAAGGACAGCCAAGACACTTTGAAACCTATAAAGCTGGCTTTAATTTGCTGTTTTTGTGTTGTCAAAACATTGGGTTACTTCAGTGGTCTGAGGACAGAAGGATCAGTTACAACGTATGTCAAGTTTGCAGTTCTCAGTCTTATGATGGATAGAGAATAATTCCTTTAGTGCTAAGGAATTAGCAGGCTTTAAAGAAAATAGTGGAAAACTCACCATCATTTTATCTGCTTTTTTCTGCATACATTTAAATGCCCTTAAAAAGGATTTCCTAAGAGAAGCACATAACTTTTGCTTTGTTAGTCCTCATGGTTCACCTGCTTGTCTGAATCTGATGTTTGTGACTTAGACTATTTTGAATTTTATGAAGTGTAAAAACAAATAGGGTTGTATTTGCTTTCAAATAATTTGACTAGTGCTTGGCCCCAATCAGTAAGGCTTTATTTGCTTTGCATTTACCATTTAGGTCTCACAATATCGCTGAGATCAGGAAATGTTAGTACTGTTCTATAGGTGAGGCACAGATTTCTTAACCCATTTTACAGATGGGTCTATGACAGAGATAGGAGATGAAACTCAGAGCCCTAAATCCAAGGCTCAGCTGTCATAATCTCATTTTCAAAAATGTCTACCTTGTCAAGACTAAATATGTGCTCTGGAATTTTCTGTTAACTAATCTAGGTGATTGTATAATTTCTTTATGGCTTGTGATAAAATTTGTGGTATTCCAGACATTTTTCATTATTCTTATGGTCAGGTTCTGTTTTCATTTCCACCTGCTTTTATTTATTGTCAAGTAGAATGGTTTGTGAACTGGACAGCCACCTTGGCTGTCAGCTCCCAGCTCAATCTACCTAGGCTAGGCATAGGCAGTTGCACAGAACAGTGACGTGTCATGGGAGGAGGCCCTAGGCCAGCATGTCATACTAATCGTGATGCCTCACTACTGCAGGCAGAAGACTGGATCAGTGAGCGCATGCAGAAGCTACAGGATCCTTCCATGCAAGACCCCAGCAATCTGCAGGACAAAATGAAGCTGCTGCAAAAACATCAGGTCTTTGAGGCAGAGATTCTAGCAAATGAAGAAATCATCACAGCTGTAAATAAGGTAACACTTTCACTCTGCTGGTGTTTCATTGCTGCTTATCCAAAGGACGGATAGGTGGAATGAAAAGGAAGAGTAGGTTGTTCATCACTTCTGTATCAAGTGTCATGCTTGTGTGACATGGAACTCATTTGCTATGCCATGGAAATGTAACACTATTAATTTACAGCAAAGAGATTTAATTGCTGTATCCATCTTTCCTTATTGCCCACATAGGAAGATATCACTGACTTCTTCCTTACCTGGGGTGATTACTCCTACAAAACATAAACGGGATTTCATGCCCAATTTGTGAACATTCTTGTTGAAACTGAGTGAATCACATAGCCAAGGGGTGCAATCTGTAATACCTTTCTTGGAAGATATATATTTTCCACCCCATAAATGTCATTCTTGTCATGGAAATATTCAAATCCTGCTGTTCTTGATTCCATGCAGATGCAAAAGCTTTCCAGATGAGCAGTATCATTTGGGCAGCAAGAATTTATCTTAGTAATTTATTATGCACTCCAGGTTAGGAAAGTGAGAGTCCTTCTAAAAAGGTCATGTAACATGGTAATCACATTAAAAATTAGTGACAAACTTAATTTCTAATTTATTTTTCTGAATGTGAAGAAAGGAGAAGCCCTGGTATCAAAGGGCCACCCAAAATCAGGAGAGATCCAGCGCCAAGTCTGCATGCTTCAGGACCACTGGGAGAAGTTGAAGAGAGCTGTTGCTGTCCGTGGAAAGATGTTGGAGGACAGCCGGGACTTCCTGGAATTTCTCCAGAAGGTGGACCAGGTGGAAGCGTGGATCAGGGAGAAGGTAAATGGATTCTGGTATTTAAGCCAAGCAGCACACTAGAAACTTGCTGTTCAGCACTGAACTTCTGAGAAATTTGTCATCCTCCACGATATTTTCTTAATGGTTTTTGCCTGGAAGAATCATGACATGTTCTAAAAACAACATGTAAGGAATGATTCAACAAATTATAAAATTTTCTGGAATGTTTCCATGCCAGAGTCCGTTGGACAGTATTGGCACTCATTAGTATTGTGCACATAAAGAGACCGTGATTATTGGTGGTTGTCCCATGTATCTCCATCAAGACAGACAAATGAAAGCAGACTAGAATGGAAGAGACTTGAAGTATTTGACAGCTGGCACTTATTGTGTATCAAATCTGAAAGTTTCTCTTCATAAGAGTGAAGGAAGAGTCACTTGGTCCACTAAGTTTTCATTCAGAGGTTGGTTCCATAATCAGTAATAGATTGGAGAGGGAGTTGGGACTACGTCTCATAACTATCTAAAGATCGGAAGCTGTAAGTCAGTGATTTACAGACACATTGTAGAACTTACTGCGTGAGCATGAGCGTTTGGGTGTTCTGTGTTCTTGTGCTCTTAGCCTGAATGTTAGCCTGTCTGCTGCTTATTTCCCCAGGAGGTCATGATAAATGTAGGTGATGTGGGAAATGACTATGAACACTGTCTGCTGCTCATAAAGAAGCTGAATGAGTTCCGTGGAGCAACATCAGGGGTAAGAGGTGTTTTTTATGCACATTCCTTGTGGGACTGGAAGCAGCAGTTAACTTTTCAGCCTGGCAGTATATCAAGGTAGTAAATACTATTCCAGAACACTGAGAAGGTGAAAGTTGCGGGGGTAGGACCATTTTATAAGCCATTAAAAAGATAGAATTTTCCCTCATTGTGCCTTCTGCTTTGAAGATGTCTAAGCAGAGCTGTCAGGCACTCATAACAACCTAAAAAACCCCCAAACACCTAAATACCTAAAATGCCCTGATCAAACATGACTTCAAAAACACAAAGTACACAAAATAACCCCCTACGTGCCTGCCCCTAGAGCATGTCTTGAAGCACCAGGTCTACCATTTCTTAAATACCTCCAGGGATGGTGACTCAACCACCTCCCTGGGAAGGCTGTTCCAGTGCCTCACCACTCTTTCTTTTGTCTCATTGGGGTCAAGAGAGGCAGCTGGCATGACTCAGTCCCATAAAAAATGGTCAGAGATCTCAGCACAGAAATGTGAACTGTGCAGCTGTCTTGTCATGTGGCTACTATCCAAAGTGTAAACCATTGCTCTGTATTTACTAAATGTCTGATTATTAACATTATGATTCGTGACAAAAAATGTGTTCTGTATAAACAAAGGCCCCCAGATATATGTGCCTCATTTGGAAAGGACCTCCTAGATCACGGAGTTATGGGTATGGTTGGACTCCTTGATCTAGGAGGTCCTTTCCAACCAAGCCCTACCACAACAAGGGCCAACTTGTGATGTGCACAATTCCCACCTGAGAGCTGTGAGGCCATACATCGAGGACATGCATTTGCAGCAGTCTCTTATTCTCTCTGTGAACTGCTACAGATCACAGAATCACAGAATATTCATGGTGGGAAAGGACCTTCTAGATCTATGCCTGACACCTGGGGAAAACCCTGACCACCCCTTTCCAGAGCCTGGTAGAATTTCCTGTGACAGTGCATTTCTACTGGATTTGGGTAGGGGACCAAAATACTCAAGCTTCAGCACCAGCGAATTAGTGAAGAGACCTTCATTGGCCCTTCAGTCCATACTAGCTGAACTGTGAGCTGAGGACTCTGCTACAGGTTGTACAAGCCAAAAGAAGAATGTTGGAAGAGGCAGAAACAATCCAGTGTCCCAGTCAGCATAAGGCTTTGAATAGGAAAATCTTTCCATAAACTAAGGTAGATTTTATGTGCCACAGGAAGCTCTGCTCCTGTACTGCCCTAAACATGACTCCAGCAGAAAAGGCTGGCACAATGATATTCTCAAAGCTGATTCTCACTTCTACAGTACTTCATAGGGCAATACAAACAGAAGCAGGCTGATCCTGAAACAGTGTGTACATCCCTCCAGTTTCCTCACTAGACAGATCTGAGATTAGGGTAGGGAGCAACCATCCTGCATTGATGGCTGACAGATCTTCTACTCATGTGGTGTCATGTTGTGCTGTTTTTATTTCCAAGGGGAGGAGACTGTAGGGTTTCTGATGAACATCTGGCTGTCTGCTGGTTTTGCTTGTTTATTTTATGGCTGTGTATAATAGTAAAGGACATATGGAAGTATGCACATTGGTATGGATGTATTATAAATAGAATACAAATGGAGTCAATACTTCCATTAACAGTGTGCTGGAATCATGCAGCTGGCCTTCTACAACACGAATGATTTATGTCTCCCTGCTAAGCTTGTGATTTACTGGTCTTAGAGTATGTTTTTGAATCTTGGAGCAGTGTTCAGTGCTGGACATCTGTCAGGCTCCAAATGAACAATTATTCCACTGTAGTCCAGATTATATGTGCAATGTGCAAATATCCTTTCTGTGTTATGTACATGGGAAGCAAGTTGCCTCAAAGATTTAGCATAGCTTTTAAAATACAGTGATATTACTTTAGAGGAAAATGTAATGCCATGTGTTGTCTGGGTTTCTCAAAGCTGTATAGAACTTAAGCGTCTTGTCTGCACTACAGAAGGCACTTCTGGACAGAAGCCTATGTAGAAAAAAAACCATGAGTAAGCCTAGGAGCCGCAAGTCACTACCAGTTTTACAGAGGGACAATCTGCCATGCATCAGTTCTTCCACAGAAGTGGAACCAGAAACTGCACCTCTTTTTCTTCAACAAATGAACCCCTGCTGGAGTGCCTGGCTTAGAAATAAAGATCTAAGGGTCCTCATCTAGACCAAGGTCCTTGTCGTATCTATAGTAATTAATGTTCTTTCTTACTTTTACTGTCTTCTCATCAGGGACTGGTAACACTAACAGTTGTAGTAGACCAAACTCCATGTGTCTGAAATGTTTGGTAGTGAGGTAAAGCTCTTGCTTGTTGCTGTTACTGTTGTTTTTCCCACCTCAGTGGAGAACTCAGTCACAGGCATTTCAAACACATGCCTTTATTCCTTTTCTCGCTTTCCAGGAGACAACGGTGGACGAAGCTCACATCAGGTCTATCAATGCTCTGGCCATGAAACTGGAGAGACAGAACAAGGAAGAAACAAAGACAATATATGAGCGCCGAAAGCAGCTCAATGAGAAGTGAGTATGCTTTTAAAGCTTTCCATGTAAAGCAGAAACAAGAAGGGAAGATTAGATGCCTTGAGCTCATATAAATAGAGGAATTGCAACATATATTTTCTTCTTTAACATCTTGACTACCAAATATCAGACACTGGAGTTGCCTTTCAAGCATCTCAGAGCAGTTAGCCAGAAGGATTTCTAATCCAGCAGGGCCAGAGTCATGTTTCTAACCTTGGAGCAAATATGCAGTTTCACAGCACTTTACACATTTGATCCATGAAGCTAAGACACATCCTTCTGTTAACATAGCCGTCCAGGTGAGGTGCATATTGCACAGCCCTCTAGCTAAGAACCAAAAGCATGAAGGTAGGGAATGTGTGGTTATGGAGAGTTTATGGAAACTAGATCAGTACTTTTTAGTTTTTAACCCCATGACACCATGAAAACTCAGCAAAGATATATCCATATAATCTGGCTGGGCTAATGCTTTCTCTCTGTGATGTGTCCTCCATTGTGGGGAATTGGGAATCTATTCACAAGGTAGTTCAGAAATCCTGGTTTTATACTTAGATCTGAGCATCATAAAGTCAGTTGTGGAAATTCTTACTTCTGAAATAGACATCTAAAATATTCTTTTCAATAAAAGGTGGAACAGTTTCCATGGTCACCTGAATACCTACAGAAAGAAGTTAGAGGAAGCCCTAGAGATCCATTCTTTAATCAGAGAAATTGATGACATCACAGAGAGAATTACCGAGAAGGTGAGTACTCTGATGTTTATTAACTGAAATAGGAAAACATTCTGTTTTGCCAATAGTTTTAAACCCAGGCATGCAGGTTGCTAGACCCTTCTTGGAGATTCATAGGGAAATGGTTGAGAGTCAGTGGGCACAAGTTGCAACAAGAAAAGTTACAAATATGTGTGAAGTGAAAAATATCAAAACCAAGAGTGATGAAACACTGGAACAGGTTATGTGGAGAGACTGTGGATTCTCTGTCCTTGGAAACATTCAAATCTTAACTAGATCAAATCCTGAGCAATATGACCTAAGGTGGCACTACTTTAGGCAGGGGTTGGACTAGATAATTTTCAGAGGTCCCTTCCAACCTAAATTATTCTGTGATTCTATGATTCTAATTGATGGTCTCTGGTCAAGTGTTATTGCGTATTAAATAGTACTTTTAGTATTGGGTTATTAATTGCTATATCAAATATAATCAACCACAGTTTCTTCCACAGTCAATAGAAAGAAAGAGGTATGTCTAGAACTCAGTATGTCTGAGCTATTTTAGATGTGCTCTTGAGGATGAGATAAATCATGCTCTAGCAGTGACTCTTTCTTTTGAGTAACTTTAAGGAGAATTAGGCAATTAATTAAACTGCATCATCTTCACATTTATATGTGATTTGGTGAACCCTTCCACAAGAAGCTAAGGTGTCTATTTTTTGCTGACATGGGTGTGCCTCTCATTCAGAGAGCTCTGAGCCAACTAGCTGAGCTGTCATGGAACTTTCTGAATTATCTACTTAGCTTGAACATGGCAACTTTTAGCATTCCAAATTCAAAGCTAGTTCATGCAACACTAGCTTGCATATCACTCCCTTCTGTGCAATGAAGATACATTACACATGCAACTTCAAAAAGTTGTATAAAAATTGTATTCAGAAAATGGAAATACAAATGTCTGTCCCGGATTATAATTTTGAGATTAATAGAAAAAAAAGGCTCTGTAAAAAGAAATTATTTCATCTACCTAACTAATATTAATTTAGCTATAAAGCAGGCAATAGGTAGATACATAGTGGTACTACTCAAGGTTACAAGGCTGTTGGTCTGAAATTTTTATCACACCTTTTACAAATGTAGTTCTTCATTATACAGGATTTAATTTCTGGTAGGATTCTGAGGGTCAATTTTATATTCCATATTTTCATAAAACGCACTTGAAAATTTCTGTGCCACAATTTAATGAGAAATATTTGGCCAGTTTGGTATAAGGAAAAAAGGGAAAAGAAAGATTGAGAACTGTAGGGAGGCAGTCCTGTCTGTGTTTTGTATGTGAATGGCCAAAGGCACCTTAAGTAGGATTGCAGCTGCTCAAGGAGTTGTGAATTCTTGTTCCATTTCTGTAAGGAGTCACAAGGTGTCCTGATGATATTTATAAAGACAATAAAAACATTCAGATGGCAATACAAAGAAGTGAAGGAAGAGAATATTTGAAAGAATTAAGACCTGATCCTTTGGGGTTTTTTTCATCTTTACCATTTACATATCCTATTGCTCCCTCCAGAGTGTACTGATACAAGCACTGGATTATGGGAAAGATGTGGAAAGTGTGGAAAACCTGATTCGAAGGCATGAAGAGATGGAGAGAGAAATCGGAGTTATTACGTCCAAAATAGAGGTAAGTGGGGAAGTACAGAGGACACTGTAAAAAAGTTAATTTTTGCTTCTTCCAAGTCTTGCACAGATTTCTTCTCAGTAAAATACTGTTCTGCTTAATCCTGCTTTATAGGATTACTTATATCAAATGTTCTCTTTGTGATGCACGGAGAAGTCCCTTTTTAATATTAGCTGATTTTAATATTAGCTGATTCTCTGGCTTTCACCTACAAGCCAGATTATAGTGTCTTATATCTTTTGGAAAGTGTGGAATCACAGAATCACCTTTCCATTTTCCCCCCAGTTTCTCCACTGACTTGAACCAAAGTCACAGCTCTAGTTCCATTTAGAACTAAAATGCAAACCCCACACTGCATGTCGTTTTCGGGCATAGACATCAAAGCCAGAAATCTTGGGTTATAACTACCTATCTACCAGATAAATAACTGGCTTGCTGGCTGCACCCAAAAAGTGGTTGTCAATGGGTCTGTATCCAAGTGGAGACCAGTGACAAGTGGAGTCCCTCAAGAATCAGTACTGGGACTGGTCTTGTTTAACATCTTTCTCAGCGCCCTGGACAGTGGCATTGAGTGCACCCTCAGCAAGTTTGCTGACACCACCAAGCTGTGTGTGGCAGCTGACACACCAGAGGGAAAGGATGCCATCCAGAGGGACCTCAACAGGCCTTAGAGGTGGGCCCATGCCAACCTCATGAAGTTCAACAAGACCAACTGGGTTGGGGCAATCCCAAGCACCAATATAGTCTGGGCAGTGACTGGCTTGAGAGTGGCCCTGAAGAACGACTTGGGGGTACTGGTGGACGGGAAGCTCAGCATGAGCCGTCAGTGTGCACTTGCAGCCCAAAAAGCCTATTGTATCCTGGGCTGCATTAAGAGAAGCATGACCAGCAGGTCGAGTGGGGTGATTCTTCCCATCTACTCCACTCTCATGAGACCCCACCTGGAATACTGCATCCATTTCTGGAGCCCCTATTACAAGAAGGACATGGATGTGCTGGTACATGTCTAGAGAAGGGCCACAGGAATTATCAGAGGACTGGAGCACCTCTCCTATGGGGACAGACTGAGAGAGTTGGGGCTCTTCAGTCTGGAGAAAAGAAGGCTTCGGGGAGACCTTGTTGTGGCCTTCCAGTATCTTAAGGGGGCCTACAAGAAAGCTGGGGAGGGACTTTTTAGGGTGTCAAGTATGGATTAAAACTAGAGATGGGTTGATTCAGAATGGTCATTAAGAAATTCTTCACCATGAGGGTGGTGAGACACTGAAACATGTTGCCAAGAGAGGTGGTAGAAGCCCCATCCCTGGAAGTTTTCAAGGCCAGGCTGGATGGGGCTCTGAGCAACCTGATCTAGTGGGAGGTGTCCCTGCCTCATGGCAGGGGAGTTTGAACTAGATGATCTTTCAGATCCCTTCCAACCCTGACAAATCTATGATTCTACCTGCCTGATCAGCTCAGGCTTCTGTAAAAGGGCCAATTTGCATCATTCAGGACTCATCTTGAGCATTAAATATGGATCTGAGCTCCTATATAGTTGTGTATTTTGCAATATAATTGCATATAATTGAGGGCTGGAACACCTCTGCTATGAAGACAGGCTGAGAGAGTTGTGGTTCTTTAGTATGTAGAAGAGAAGGCTTCAGGGAGATAGTATTGCACTTTTCAGTACTTAAGGGGGACCTGTAAGAAAGATGGGGACAATCTTTTTAGCAGGTTCTGTTGCAACAGGACAAAGGGTAATGGTTTTAAAGTAAAAGAAGAGATATTCAGACTAGAGATAAAGGAAGACATTTTTTACAATGAGGGTGGTGAAACACTGGCACAGGTTGCCCAGAAAGGTGGTAGAAGCTCCATCCCTGGAAACATTCAAGGTCATCTTGGATGGGGCTCTGAACAACCTGCTCTAGCTGCAGGTTTCCCTGCCCACTGTCAGGTGATTGGATGTGATTTTAAAGGTCCCTTCCAAAGCATTCTATGAATCTGTGATATTTTTAATTAAAATAATTGTTTTCAGCTGAACCACAGTAGCAGAAGTCCTATGACAACCTCTGACAGTTTTCCCTGCTGGCCTTAGAGAAGTTTGCAAAAAAATATTTCNCCTGCCTGATCAGCTCAGGCTTCTGTAAAAGGGCCAATTTGCATCATTCAGGACTCATCTTGAGCATTAAATATGGATCTGAGCTCCTATATAGTTGTGTATTTTGCAATATAATTGCATATAATTGAGGGCTGGAACACCTCTGCTATGAAGACAGGCTGAGAGAGTTGTGGTTCTTTAGTATGTAGAAGAGAAGGCTTCAGGGAGATAGTATTGCACTTTTCAGTACTTAAGGGGGACCTGTAAGAAAGATGGGGACAATCTTTTTAGCAGGTTCTGTTGCAACAGGACAAAGGGTAATGGTTTTAAAGTAAAAGAAGAGATATTCAGACTAGAGATAAAGGAAGACATTTTTTACAATGAGGGTGGTGAAACACTGGCACAGGTTGCCCAGAAAGGTGGTAGAAGCTCCATCCCTGGAAACATTCAAGGTCATCTTGGATGGGGCTCTGAACAACCTGCTCTAGCTGCAGGTTTCCCTGCCCACTGTCAGGTGATTGGATGTGATTTTAAAGGTCCCTTCCAAAGCATTCTATGAATCTGTGATATTTTTAATTAAAATAATTGTTTTCAGCTGAACCACAGTAGCAGAAGTCCTATGACAACCTCTGACAGTTTTCCCTGCTGGCCTTAGAGAAGTTTGCAAAAAAATATTTCCTATGTGTTAAGCCTTTTCACATAGGAAATATTTTTTTGCAAACTTCTCCAAGATTTTTCTTCACAATAGTATGGCGACAATATATGTGATACCTTTACACATTGTGACTTTGTTAGCTCATTTGCATACAAAACGTGGGTGATTACTAGTCAGCATTCCACAGAAGTGTTGGCAAGACTGTATGTGGGAGTGCTGCATGGAAATATAAAGGTGAGCAATGCTCGGGCTTTGTACTAGTGCTAAGTATAATATCTGTACTTTTCTTACGCATTAAAACCAGGCATATTCTTTCTTCCTGCATGTTTTACAAGAAAGATGTCAACTTTGAAGCTGGGTTTGTGAGTGTTCATTACTGTTTCTCAGGCTGTGTTAAGGAAAACAGTATCAACTGCAAGTCCACACTGAAAGTAGTGTTTTAATGCTGCCATTAGCTGAAATAGATTAAAATTACTTTTGAGTCTTTTGATGAAAAGCAAATCATTGCTCACAAATGCATATGTGGGTTTTTTTTTCTGCATATAACAAGTCCCTTTCTATATCTTGTAACTATAATTTAAGTACCTGCTTTTGAAATCTGGGACCTTAAAATGAACTACTTTTCCTGAAAGGCGAACTCAGGAACGAATATAAGCATTTGGCATAAATTCACCCCACTATAAATCTTTCCCCAGACATTGGAATTGGAATCTTTCCACCTTTCCAGAAGGAATCCATCCATAAATGACAAGCTGACTATGAAGAAGCAGGAGATGAAAAACAACTGGCTACAACTCCAGGGACAGGCCAAACAAAGGTAAAGAAGTCTAGTGGTCTGGATATCTCTCAGCAGGAGCAAAGCTACTTCCTGGGGTCTCAAATCTACTTGCCAGGGGCCTTTTAAAAGTTTTTGAGGACCTTTTACCAAGTTAATGCAGGCAGCTAAGGCACCTACATTGAAATAAGTGTGACTTGGTACAAGAAAATTTCCACTGATGTGACTTTGGAAAAAGTAATACAATTATGTTGTGGCTTATGCCACTACATAATGTTACTAAAATGCCTCCAGACTATCAGGTTAAATCTATCATGAAGCCTTGTGAAAGACTTATTTTTGGATGGTTCTAGAAGGTTTGTTTGGGTCTTTTTTTCTTGAATCCTTCTAAAATGAGGGAGGCTTAGGCCTGAGCTGTAACCATTGCTGGAAGCAAGAGTTATGAAGGCTTTTTTACCTTTCTTGTCCTAATAAACTGATGCAGAAAATAAGGTAAACATGACATCTTCCAATCAGCATGCATCTTCTGTGATTTTGATTTAACACGAGGGCTGTTAGGAGCTGTAAGGTAAATCTACGAGGCTTGAACACACTTCATTTGACTTCTAGGATACCTTCCTCTGCAAAAGAGGAGGGAAAGGCAGATAGGTAATTTTGTGTTGGGTAATGTTAAACTGCACATTGTGTGGCAGGAAGGAAAAGCTGGCAGCCTCCTATCAGTTGCAGAAGTTTAACTTGGAGATGAAGGAGATACTAGATTGGACCCAAAACATCAGAGCCTTAATGGAAGGAGGGGGGCTTCCTAAAAGTGCAAATGAAGCAGAAAGCATGATTGAGGAGCATCAGGAGAGAAAGGTAAGTATCATTGTTGCTTTTAATTGAACATACTGGGAATGTTTCCCATGGGAATTAATTGCTGCAGACACAGCAGAATTTTTCTGCATGTGTCTGTCAGTAACATGATGAACAGACTGTTTTCAGTAACAAGCTAGGGATGGAAGTCACCTGTGTATTGACAACTCTATCCCATGGGCTGCTTGGCAGCACCTAGCTCTGCAAAGTCTCAGAAAGCTTCCTTAGCTCTCAACAGTTACTGTTGTCCAACCCTGTAGGTAAAAAGCTGGTTCAGTATCAAAACATGCTCACTGCCAATATCTTTATTCAAATTGCCAAAAAGTTAATGCCAGTTAATTCCAGCTTTGATTTAGATTTTGAGTTACAAGCTTCTTTTGCCTATAAGGTAAATAAAAACAGCAGTTTGTCTCACACAGGGCAGTACATTACCATTGCATATTCAGTTCTGAAACACTTCATATCCTTGTACTAATTCCCACACAATCTTTTGGTTGCTAATTTGGCTAATATTTTTGGTGGATTTTCTTAAAAGGACTAATGTTATTAATTAACCTTAGAAAAAAGTTGGTATATCACTTTTTCCCAAGTGTCACAGCTATCTTTCAGCTCTTGTCTTGCCTTTCCCTTGCAGTTATGTTACTTTTTCTATAAATCATGTTCCCAGAATCCTGAACAATATCCAGTGATTTGTGGGTCCCATTATTAGCATAAATAGTTTGTTAATAATGGGACCCACAACTCCCCTGGCACAGCTTCAGGCCATGCCCTCTCATAATGTCACTAGTTGCCTGGGGAGAAGAACCCGGCCCCCATGTGACTACAATTTCATTTCAGGTAGTTGTAGGGAGTGATAAGATCCCCTCTGAGTCCCCCCTTCCCAAGACTGAACAACCCCAGTTCACTCAGCCTCTCCTCATAAGACTTTTCCTTCAGTCCCTTCCCCAACCTCATCACTCTCCTCTGGACCTGCTCCAGCACCTCAATATCTTTCTGGAAGTGAGGGACCCAAAACTGCACCCAGTACTCGAGGGGAGGCCTCACCAGTGCCAAGTACGGGGGGAGAATTACATCCCAAGTCCTGCTGGCCACACTACTCCTGATACAAGCCAAATGGTATTACAGATATGCAAAGCCATGTTCATTTTCTAATCTGTTTCTATTTTAATTCCAATTTGATTTGTAGGAGACTAGTTGTTCCTAGAGCAATAAAGACATTTATTGTCCACATTTATTTTCTCAGCTTAAAGGTGAATGATTTTCCACACAAATATTAGTGTTGGAAAGTTACAGCCCATATTCTTCCCCTTAAGGCTTATATTCCGCATAACTGGCATTCCATAAACCCTTGACATCAACCTTAGTAATATATTTTAGGAGGAGATTGAAGCACGAGTGGAAAGATTCAACTCTCTCGGTAACTGTGGTCAAGAACTTGCCAATTCTGGTCATTATGCAACCCCGAAGATTCACCAGTCCCTCTCCAAACTACAGCAAGCCTGGTCTGAATTGATCCAAGCATGGCAGGAGCGACATAAAAAGCTGTTTCAGGCACAAGATTTACAGGTGAGTAGAAAGACATTCAGCCAAGAATGCACATGCCATGGATGACTTTCCTTAGTATAAGCAACAAACTTATAAGATGGGCTAATAATAACCAGTGTTTAATGTGAAGTTCACTTGTTTTTGTAAGGTATGCTGAGGGCCAAGCACATTCAGTGGTGGCAGGACTTTTAGAAATTATACCTCTACAAATCAAAGAAATTTCTGTGAAATACGTGCTCCTATGTTTTTCAGCTGCCACAAAACTTTTCAAATTTGGTCAAAGTCTCATGCAGCTGGCAAATGGCACATACTTAAAATGGAACCTCATTAATCTAACAAATTCTATAATCTCACCCCAAAAACATTGAGGCAGGCAAGTATTTTTTAAGAAATGATCTGAAGAAAAAAATTAGAATGGACAGAGTACTATATTTTTCTAAGAAAATAACTGTTTTGGCTGCAGTTTTCTACAAATGCATCCCTGTAACAGTCATATCACAAAATTTCTGCTCAAATGGCTGCTGGCAAAAGTTAATAATAATGTAATAATTTTAAAATGGAGAATGTCAAGTACATTAAATAACAAACAGGTTTTACTAGTCCCATCTAAAAAAATTCATATATATGAGACTTCAAACCATATGGTAAGGGCTGCTTTCACTCTTCTTTATGTATTACATTCTACTTATTTCAGGTGCCATGTTACTATCCTTTTTTTGGCCAGTTACCTTACACAGCTATCTCTACGCTATTGCCAAACAACCTACAAGTACATTGCCCTATGTCTTGGACAAAAAGAAAGTTACAATAATAATTGTTACACATGTTGGTTTTGTAGCATCTAATGCCATTGAGATTTTTGGAATAGCTCTGGAAGTTTGTTTATTAGCTTACTCTGCCAAAGTCAGGTTTGACTCTGTTTTACACCATGTTTATAACTGTCTTTTTCTCTATACAGAAATTCAATGGCTATATGGAACAGACAGAGAGCTGGCTCAGCAGCAAAGAGGCTTTGCTAGCTAATGAGGACTTAGGGGTAGGTGCTCTGAGAAATTATAATTTTCTCTGCAATTGTTCTGGAGGAGAGGGAGCTGTAAAGTGTGGTGATGTGCTCTGAACCTTCCTGTCATCTTTCTCCTGCTGAAGTTATTGGTCTGTCTTGTTGATGCTTTAGGATCAGATTTCTTTCTTCGATACTCTACACAGGATAGGATTCTCAGCTGCAAGAGTAATGAAACAGTCCAACGACTTCAATTATAATAGAAAAATAAGACTGCATCTCTCTAACTAGTCATATCTGACCCACATGTATTTGCCAGCAGTGTGCAAGTCATTACTGTTGTCTCTACTGACATAACCAGTAAAACTTTACATTTCCTACCTCACGTACCAGTAACACTGAAATAAATGAAACCAGAGAATGATGAGTAGGTTGCAAATGCTTATGCAGGATGCTGGATATATGTTCTGATGCATAGCTTACCCTGCACCATGTATAGGTAGTGCTACCAAATAATTTTTCTCTCCAGAAAATACAATTACTTTTCAGAGTTCAGTGCAGACATAATCAGTAGAAATGGTATGAAAAGCATGTAATACTAGTGGCTGGTGTCTGTCTGTAATTTTCAGCCTGGATTATGTATTTATAGTCTTTCCACTGAAGTAGGTAAGAGAAGGAGCCACCCTTTTTCCAGTCATATTTAACTCAACAATATACAGAAAATGCTCTTCCAATGACTCATGTAAGCACCCAGAAGTTTAGATTTTTTTCTGACTCATTGGATGGGAGCTTTATTGCTTCCTTTAGAGTAGTGGTAAAGCAGAATTTATTGTGGTAACAACATTTTGACACCACTGATTCTAAAATTAAAAGTGCAGAGGGGTGCTGAAAAAGAGAACTCTGAGTCATTAAGCTTGAGATCCACAAACATTACAAAAAGTCAAATTCTGTGTTTCTCTGCAGATTAATTGTAATGTCAGATTTCAATCCTCAAACTAAGATCCAGATCTGAGCTCTTCTAAATTCTAGGAGTTGAAAACAAGGCTCTAATTTTAATCTCTTTCTGTGACAGTTTTGTTCGGTTAACTCTGATCCCAATTTGTCATGCCACATTTGCTTCCAAAATAGTATCTGCGTTAAGATTGATTAATGGTTAGGAGCTGATGCTTTATCTCTTCAGATGTGATATGCTCTGTGCAGCACCATGATCTGGATGCTTAGCTTTTCCTGCATAAGTTCTATTTTGACCCTGAAATAATGGCCTCAGACCATTCATAGAACATTATTTAGGCCCCAAATCTCAGATTCAATGCCAGTAGGTTTCAAAGACCAATACATTTTCTTGATAGCTTGCAAATGTGGGGTAATTGCCATTTGGCTTCTGGATCATGTGTTGTGAATGGAAAAACCCTGACTGAAAGCATCTTCCCTTTGTTGAACTTTATCCAGGACTCACTGTCTAGTGTGGAGAGCCTACAGCGAAAACACACACAGTTTGAAAAAGCACTGGAAGCTCAGATGGAGAAAATTGATGAGATGGCTTCATTTGCTCAGCAGCTAATACAGAACAAGCATTATGACTCAGATAACATCATCAACAGATGCCAGGCTGTTCTGAGGAGGTGAAATAGTGTCAGCCACCCATCTCTTTTGCAATGAGACTCTCCCTGTGTGACTATTTAAATCATTTAAAGAGAACTACAAACTGGTTTGCATTTACTCAGCTTTGCACTGTGGTCTTACAAAATTTGCCCAAGTCTAGCCAGTATTTCATTAGGAGGTTTCCGAAATACAGTTAACTGGAGGGGGAGCAGGAATCAAAAAAAAAAAAAGCCAATTTTTCTGTAATTCTCTATCCTGGACTGGCCTTGGTGCTAGTGCTACAAAAAATAGACAGAGGCCTGCTGTGCCATGAAATACTTCATTATTATGAAATATAATTGCAAAAGGTCATTTGCTACACAACTACTTTTTCTTTGCTCTAGTGGAGTTGACCTTAAAGCCCTGCTCAGATTATCTATTAGAACATTTGACGTTTTTCTGCTCAGATCTTGCCCTTTCATGTTACTTTATTTCCCCATCACTCTGCGTACTGTTCATCTTAAAAAAATGCTGACAGTAGAAGCAGTTGTATTCATTGCTATGGTAAATTAAAAGGTACACATAAAATTTACAGAGATATTGGAGATCCCTTACAATTAAAGCAAACATGAATTTATTAATATGATCAACCTATCTCATGACTGCATTAACATGAATAAAGTGCTTCAGGTCCACATTTGAAAAAAAAAATATGGAAGGATGGTGTATTTTTGGTTAATCAGTGACAAATAGCATCATACTCATGGGTTTTCCATATAACAAACATGCTGAGTTTAAGTTCTCTCGTACCCTGAAAGGCAATAATGGTGATTTCTAGAGAGAAGTATCATACATACAGAATTTGTGTGTACTTTAAAAATATATATCTGCTAGTAATCTTTCTTATAGTATCCTGAGCATCTTTGACAATCCAAATCATGGGAGGCTGCTTATTATGGACATTGCCTTCCTAGAAAATGGAGGGTTAGTTGATATGTATTTTAGAGATGAAAATTGAAATTCCTTGTTCTTTCTAACTCATTCTATGGCTTTTAACTCATACATCCGTCTTCATCTCAGAAAAGAGAAACTGATGGAGAATGCTGCTGCTCGCAGATGTCTGCTAGAGGAATCAAGGCTTCTGCAGAAGTTGCTGAAGAATTCCTTTGAGGTAAAATTACATGAGATTCATGGTATTCTAGTTCCTTAAAACATACTGTGCTGCATAGATCCAACTCCCTGAGTGGATTTACTGTGAGAAGGATCAAGGAACTGAGTCTCGAATGAGATGATATTGGGAAAGATGAGAATAGGAGTGAAGGATATTTTTCAGCTTTCAAGTCACAGCTTCCCTTCTGACACCAGATGAAAGATCTACTGTTCATTGATACCAGTAAAAAGCTAAAGAAATAAATGCATTAAAAAGGATCATGCCACCATTTTCAAATTCTTGGGATGAGACAGATTATTTTCTTGTGAGATACTGCCAGTGGGTTAGAAATAGGAACATAATTGCCCTCTCTCCCCTCATGCACATATGTGCACACACACTTCCTTACTGCACAAGGAGTATCTCATGGAGATAGTCCCCTTTCCAGGTAACAGTGCTTGTAAAGAGAGATACATTATGAAAAACAGGAGGAGGTTAGGGTAGCAGAACCTCAGAAGGAAAACTCATTTGTGTCCCCACTCACTAGTCTCATGTTTTATACATATTAGAGGAGAGCCTGGCAGGTGGGCAGTGAAGAAACACTGAAGGTTTTGTTTACTGCTTTCCTCCCTAAAGGTGGCTGCCTGGATCAATGAGAAGAATAGCATTGCCCAGGATGATAGCTGGAAGGATCCAAGCAATCTGCAGACCAAACTGCAGAAGCACCAGACTTTCCAAGCAGAGATCATGGCCAATAGAAATCGCCTGGACTCCATCAAATCTGTGAGAGAAGTGGGATTGGCAGCAAGGATGGGCAACTGCAATGAAAGACTCCACAGGCAGTCTGAGTTACATTGATCTCAAACAAGGAAGGGGCAATCACTATCCCCTCACTGACATCGTTCACATTGTCTCTGAGTGGACTGGAAAACATATTCTTTTAGTTCCATAAGGACTTTCTTTGTCCATTGATTTCTTTCAGCTTCTCTCTTCCCATCTAGTGTGATCTGACTAGCTATATTCATTGTGCACACAAGGGAAAGATGAGTGCTTTCAATGAAAGATTCAATCCACTATCTTCAGGGACTTCTCTATGTGATGTACGACACTTTAGCAGTACACCTGTTTCTTTCTAGCAGGGAACCTGGCTGATTGTGTGCACAACTTCAACAAGTCAGATAAGATGTATTTAACAAAAGGATCAAGAAGAGTTTTCAAGTGTTGCCTTTGCAGGGACATGCTAGTAGGAGAGCTATGAGGCAAGTCTGACGAGCTTCGTCAGATACTTGGCAGAAGCTGAGATCAGATGATGAGTTTGGAAGGACAGACTGTTACATGTTTATTAACTTTATTTTCAGCACAGTGCTTACTAGCCATGTTTTGCAATAGATAACTAAGCGTTAAAGGTAAATTCCCTCCTCAGAGTCAATTGCATCCTGTATTGTAGAACTGTTTTTTAAAAAACAAATAAAACTAAACCCCAGTGTTTTAACCCCTCTGTCTACAGACACAACAGAGGGGCTGAAGGGTAGAGTTACAATTCTCTCTGAACTAAAATAGTTTTAAATAGTTGTTTGCACAATCTCTTTCTTGATGTCCGTCTTTTTCATTGGGAGTAGCCTAAGTAGTTGCTCTTTATAAGAAAATTAACATTTGCTGTCCTGGTATAGCCTCTTTCTATGGCTTGCAAAGAGTGCTTGCAAACTAGGCTTCCTGCCAGCTTTCAGGCACTGTAGCTGTTGTGTAATGAAGATTCGCTTTACTCTTTGTCTTCTAATATTGTCTTCTAGCATTTCAAATCATTTTAGAGGCCAGAAAAACAGGAATATAATTCTCTACTCAATAAGCACTTTGCCTTTACCTGATTTTTCTTTTTCTCTGCAATTTCTATCTGTTATGTAAGGAAGTGATGGCTGCAGCTGGCCCTTTACGTAGTGGTGCCAATAGACTCTGTTTACAGAGGCAAAAGTAAGTGATATATTCTGATGCATTCAGCAAAGGAAGAAAACTCTGACTCTTCTCTCTGCTATAGGAAGGAGAGAAGATGATCCGTGAGAGGCACTATGCCCCTGAAGCTATTCAGTCTAGACTACAAGAAATGGAAGAGCTATGGGACGAACTGCTAGCAAGTTGTCAGGATAAACAGGCCAAGCTGCAGGATGCTTACAAGGTAATACAGAGATGCCAATGGTTGGGTCTTGATGTCCTTTCCAGAGATAACAAGGCAGCTGTGTTACACATCTCTTCTATGAGTGTGTCACTTCATACAATCAGACCTGATTCCTCAAGACCATCAGAGCAAAGAACCTACTGGGTGTGGACTGATTGCATGGAATTTGCAGAGAACTGGAGAACCTCATGGAGGGAAAAGGCTTTGTAGACTGCGTCCCCTTCTTTCTGCTTCTGATTTAAAGAATCACAGAATTATTGAGACNTGTTCCATGCCACCTGAGCACATTGCTGGCTCATGCTCAGCTGGCTGTCAACCAGCACTCCCAGGTCCCTCTCTGCCCAGCCGCTCTCCAGCCACTCATCACCCAGTCTATAGCAATACATAGGGTTATTGTGACCAAAGTGCAGGACCCTGCACTTGGACTTGTTGAATCTCATAGATCAAGATTCCACAGAGGGATACCGAGGGAAAATGTGTTCACTCTTATATCAACTCTCTGTATTAGACCCAATGAAATTTTCTCCAACACATTGAGAAAGAAGCCCACAACTACTTCTCAGTCTTCTAGCTCCAGGCACATGACTTCTCATGACTGTGAGGTTTGTATACACTCTGTGGGTATAAAATAGAGTTCTCCATTTCAGTTGCTTCCTTTTAAGGTACTGTGTCCATTATCTGTATTTCTGTAACACAAGTAAGAGTAGCTCTTGGTGTTCTCTGCATCTATTCTTGTGCTCACTCTGAATCCTTTTCCCTGATATGATATTCATCCAAATGAAGAGTTCACTGAGCATGGAAGAATGTTTGTGTGTAATTGTTACTGAAAGTGGCCAAGATTTTCATATTATATGGTCTGTCCTAAAGTTTTAAATTACATTTTCTTCTTTCTTGTCCTCAGGCCCTTCATTTTCAGCGAAGTATAGAGGATATGGAGAAATGGTTGGACGATGTCGAAAATGATTTGAAAGCTCCTTATAGTAATAATGATCTGGTGGTTTTGAACAGTCATCTGAAGAAACAAGAGGAAATGGAGGAAGATATTGCTGGCCATAGGGAACGGCTACAAGAACTTGTGGTCACAGCTCAGCAATTCCAGAAGAAGAAACATTTTCTTGCTGATGAACTAGAAGAGAAAGTGGATGAACTGGTGCAGAGGTGTGTGACTGCCTGGCCTGTCTCTTGCCATCTTTCTCCGATTTTTATCAGCCTTTCTCTTCCCTGAATTTTATTTTCCTTCCTTTTCATCATTCTGAAAAGAATGTTTTGCATTCATTCCTTATTAATCTGCTGTCCTCACTGGATTCCCTTTAAAACCTGCAGATACAAAAGTCTACGTGATCCACTGCAGGAGAGACGTGGAAGTCTAGAGGCAAGCAGGCTTCAGTACCAGTTCTTCCGAGACATTGATGAGGAGTTAGCTTGGGTTCATGAGAAGCTTCCCATGGCTTCCTCCAGGGATTATGGCCAATCCCTGGCAGGTGTTCAGAGTCTACAAGAAAAGCACCAGGTAATTTCATGTGAGAACCATTCTCAGTCTTTATATCAGAGAACTTGGAATTCAATTTTTCTCTGGCCAACTTCATCTGCTGTCTTTTTGCTAGAAGGAATCATGATGCCAGAGATTATTCTTGTCCTTATCTGACAATAATGACTTATTTTTTTTAAGGATGTGTCCATGACTTGGTAACTTGGCTGCTTGTCATGGCAGTGGTGTAGGTACCACACCATATGCTTTTCTATGTACACATTGTCTCTTTCTGTGAACTGAGTTTGAAACCTGGTCTTTGCAATACAAAATAGATTTTGAAGACACTTGTGCATGCTGTCATAGTTTCTTTGGGTGACAGATATCCAAATAAGTATGCTTTGGAACTCAGTACATCCAAGCAAGCTCATTGCTCAGGTGTCTCAGGATGATCTCCCAGGAAAACATCTTTCCCCAAAACTCTTTCTACTCTGAAGGAAGGAAGTTAACAGGATATTATGATGATCCTTAGCCAACGTTCATTTCAGTGGTAGCTTTTAAGATAGCTGCTGAATTATTTCATGAGTTTCAGATGGGCCATAGGAGAATGCAGTGTCTTGAAACACTGTCATCTCAAACACCAATAAAATGGCAGCTGCCTTCCTAATCTTTTTTTTAACAGGGAGCCCTATCTCTTTGCAAACAGGAGGTGAAAGAAAAAAAAAATCCTGCTAAAAGTTTCTAGCAGCTATTGGTATTTAATGGTAGCAGACAGCAGCCCATTTAAGTGCCAGGTCAAGTGCCTTTGGGGAAAATCTTTGCCATGTACAAGACTGGAAAAGACAGAAGATCTTAGAAAGTGGGAAAGTGGGAATGTGTGTGGTGCAGTTGGTGCAACATGCACGTCTACATGGGAAAATTTGAGCTTACAAAAAATTGTAAATGTTCTGGGGATAAAAAGTCAAGACTGCTACAGGTGGCATACTATGACAGGGATGAAGTCTCCTAAAAAGTTGATTTATCCTAAGTGTACTAACAGTTTAGTGAAGAATTGTAAAATGTTTTAAATGCATCTTCCAGAATATTCCAGAGTAAAACCCATGGGTATAATCTGAATAGTTTGCACCTTCTTAGTATTTGGCATAATTCTCATATTTGTAAAAATTCTATATTTAAGCAAGATGCAGTTGGTGGCTTAGAGATTAGACAGTAAGAGCAAAAACTAGTTTCATTATGATTAGAAGTTTGTTGTTAAGTATGCAATAACTCCTAAAACTTATGAGCTGATTGACATGACCTACCATGTAGTTAGGTTCACAGAAGATGGAAATGTTTGAGCTAGATTAATCTGAGAAAATATTTTGGAGAACTGAAGGAACAATGGAGATGCTGCTTTACGCTGCCATTGTCTTTGTGTTGATAGGGCAAGTCTCATAATATTTCAATTAACTGTGAGAATGGGAGATAGAGACCATAATAGCTGTGCAAAATAAAATGACAGTTTTCCTGCTATTTTAGTTCTTACTCTTCTGGGTGCAGGATTAAAATATAAGATTTGAATTCTCAGTCTTTCTCAGTCTTTTAATAGCTAGTCTCTGCACTTTTTTTTTTTTATCTTGAATTACAGGGAAACAAATGTCAGATATATCATAACAGGCAAGAATTGAATATAATATTGGTTCCACCTTCTTTTGTCTCAGTGAGACAGATTTGCAAAATTCAGTCCTCAGTTTGTTACCACAAAAGAGTTTGTCTGTGAGATGTATCAACCTAAAAAAAGCCCTGAAGATACTGTCTTGAAAAACTACATTTACACACAAGTATAATATAGGTACACACAGCTGCTTGGCTTGGAGCAGAGTTTCCTCTCACTCCCCTTCTCCCCTTTTTGTTTTGTTTTGTTTTGGGGTTGTTTGTTTGGTTGGTTTGGTTTGTTTGTGGTTTTGTTTTGTTTGTTTTGTGCATTTTTTGTTTGTTTTAGTCCAGTTGTAAATGAAACACTGTGAATACACGTTTGACTGCAAAGTTGTTCTTCATGCTGCTAGGTTATTATTAATACACAGTACAAGACGTTTTATAATCTTTGTCAGTGGATTCCGTTCTGCTGGGGTCAGATGTGGTGTCACTTTTCAACAACATAGTGGCTGCCTTGAAGTTAATAGGGGGAAGTTAAAGGAAAGATTAGAACCAGAGCTCTTTTTCAGCCAAGTCTGATACTTAAGTTGAAAAAGCAGATCCTCTCCCCAGAGAGGGCACCTTTTCTACGTTAACCCAGTGCTAACTCCAAACCTTCCTGTTTCATAGCTATGAAAATAAACTAACTAAAATGGTGGGGTTTGGTTGTGATTGAGGTGCTCATGCATTGCTAGCTGTGGAATGCACATCTGCCCACATACAAACTGATGGCACGTTTCTTGACCATCCAGGCAATTATCTTATGAGGGGACATATGGACATACATATGTTTGTAAAATCTATCTGTCTTCCAAAATTAATTTCAGGTAAAGTCTTTGAGAAATGGTTAAGGTAGTTTTCTTCTCTCCCATTCCCTTGGCTCCCTGGTCTTATGTGTACCCATAGTGTTTGCCATGGCTGTTACGCAAAACTGTATCTTCTACAAAGGTGTTGCAAGTGATGATTACTGATGAGCAGATTGATTGTTCTTCCCTAGACACATTTTAATTCAAGAAACACTGTGTAATGGGGTGCAAGCAGGTATATTCCAGTGGAATCTACAGAGAAGCGGTTTGTGGTTAGAACCTCTTCCTTCCACACTTTGAGGTGGATACACAATGAAGTCCAAACATCATGATTAATATTTGATTTCTATAATCATTCCTTCACCCAAAAAAACTCCACCACTCCACTTCAACCATTCACTCAGACTTTGCACCTCTGGCCCACCTCTGTGTATAGAAAACAAATGTATAATGGAATTACTTGATTATATTATATACTATAAAAATCTCCATAGCTTTTATTTTTGGTCTGTCATTGTACTCTTTACTCTTCCCAGAATTTGGAGAATGAGATAAGCAGTCGAGATGCTTTGACCAGAGCAGTGCTGAGTACAGGGCAGAAACTGATAAGGGGAGGCCACTCAGCCTCTCGCAAGATTATGGAACATCTGAAGGAGCTTGAGACCTCTGTAGAAACCTTGAAAGCAGAGTCTCAAGAGAGGAGACAGCGGCTCATGCAGTCATATGAGGCCCATCTGTTCCTGAATGAGGTAAAGATGGTTCATGAGAGATTTGGACTTTCTTTGAGTAAAAAACCTGATACCTATGTTGCTGAACGGTTGTAAGTGCTGAGATAGGAGCAGAATTCATATTGTCCTGATTTTTTTTATATCTGGTAAATATGGATACAGTGGATAAATATGTTACTTTTCCAATGAGTTGTAGTGAGGGATAAACATATAACCATAACTACTGGGTTCCAGATAATTTTTTTTTATATATTTTTTTTTAGTAGTGTCTGATGGATTGCATTAAAATAAGGCACCTAAGATGCTCTCTGTTTTCACTGTTGTGTTTCTCTGGGCATCACTGCTTTCCAGTTTTCTTTGTCTTGACTCAAATTACAGCCATGCTTAGGTGCATTCCTGTATTTTATACAGCTACTGGAAGTGGAGGCGTGGCTAGCAGAGAGGAGCTTCATTCTGGAGACCTCCGATTATGGGAAGAATGAAGAATCCACACAAGCATTACTTCGTAAACTTGAAGCTGCCAAGCTGGACATGGATGGTTTCAGGCCCCGGATTGAGAAAGTACAGGAGACAGGTGCCAGCTTAATAAACAAAGGCAGCCCCGAGAGGTAGGAAAGTGAAAACAGGCTTCTGCTCCAGCTCTAATGGAATTGCCCAAGGCGGCAAATATAGAAATGTTTAACCTTCAGTAGATATTTGATGGCTCATTCAGAAATATGTCTTCAGGGGACATCAATCCCTCCCTCCCTCACCACCATCACACACACTCAGCCCCAGAAAAGCTTGATGGCTCTTTTAATGTTTTCATGACTGTTGTTTCTTAACATCAGGCCAATTAGTGCAGATCAACTTCTTTGTCCATTGTCTATTCCGAGGAACTGTTATTTAGTTTTCATTTTTCATAAAGGTTCAGAAAAACATTGTGCCTGGGAAAGGAAAAGGACATTCGTGATAGATCACTGTGGGATTTGCCAGTTTGCTTTTATATCTGGGGAAGAGGAAGTGAAAAGAGCAGCCATTCGTATGAGACGCTTTAATTTCTAGAACTAGCAGGTTTTAACAGCTTGGCATAACTCGCTCTGTGATGTTGATTCCTTCTGTGTTTTGAAGGTATTGCAAATTCAACCTGTCTGATTCTTGTTCTTTGCAGTCCAGCCGTACTTACAAAGCTCCAGGGGATTCTTGCAGAGTATCAGTCTCTCCTACAGAAGGCTGAGACCCAGAGAAAATGCCTGCTAGAACAGTTCCAGCTCTATCAGTTTGAAAGAGAATTCCAGCTGGTGGATGCGTGGTTTTCCAGTAAACAGTCCATAGCTGAGTCTGATGACTATGGGCAGGACCTAGATGATGTTGAGGTAAAAGAAAATAAAAGGTATTTTATATACTGTGTGGCAAAGTAGTCATATATTTGTTGTAAATTTTGTGTACTGTTGACAGTAAAGCATGTTAGAGTGACAAGCAAACCAGGTATTTCTGCAGGAAGAACTCCAGACTGTTTTCTGTCTACTTATACAGGGCTCTCAGAGGTAGCATCTTTGAGCAGAAAAAGTAGATGCATCAGAAAGTTATCACATTTCACTGCTGGCCCTGGTTATAAATTTGACAGGCCCTAAAAGAATTGCCATGCACAGGGCCATGGTCTTATAACCATTTCAGTGGAAAACACTGGGATGCAGTGTTCACACCACTAGCTGTTGATTTCAAGAATAAATTTCTACTCAGTACGCATAGTGTCCACTCCTCAACAAGTTATGGTTCTGAGCTTTTGGTTTGGGCAGCATCTCTTTGTCAGGTCACGGGTGATTTTACTCTGTGGCATAAGATGTTAAATGATCAAGATCTCAGATGCTGCCTTCTGATTCCGGATCATCTGGGTTTATCAAGTGACTTTGCACATTTAGGCTACAACTCCATCAACTTCCTTTATACAGTATGGAGAGAGTAACTCCTCCTGCCTCTCCCATAGACATAGGCAGAAATTCTAAGTCTGTATCCCCATTTATCCCACAGGTGCTGGAGAAAAAATTTAAGGATTTTGTAAATGAGGTGAAACCTCTGGGACATTCCAAAGTTGTCTCCTTAAATGAGTTAGCATCTAAACTAGAGAAGGAGGGCCACAGCAAGATGGACATTATCCAGAAGAGAACAAAGCAAATGAATGTGACGTGGAAGAAACTATGCCATGCCATCCAGACAAGGACAGAGGTAGAAAATAAATGGAAAACTGGGCAATGAATTCCCTGTAGTTTCCCTTGTCCTTCTTCCTTTCCCAAACCATTTCACTGCTCATGTTGAAACACAAGGTTTATAAGAGTAATGGGTGTATTCTGTTTTATTATTTCTTGATCCATTTCCCTTTATAGCTAGTGCTTACCCTACTACTCCTGGCAAGGCTTACACTTGAAAGATATTTATCAGCCTGGAGTAATTCTGTTTTCCATAATTCACTGCTAGCTCTTGAAAAACTAAGCCAATCTAACAGTTTGCCACTGCTAATAGGAGACTGGCTCTGGCACTCAATGGACTCTTTATTGAACTACTTCAGCTTATTAAACAAAATGTAAACTCTCCAAACTTTTTTGCTGAGCTAGTTGCTTGAAGTCAAGGAAGCGGTATGAGAGAGAATGTGATAGAGGACACAGAGCTAAACCCCCTATCCTTTGGCAGCAGTTAGCTGTTAAATTAGGTCACTCTCTCCTGTGAAACTGCAATCACAGATATTATTGGAAAAGCAGAGGACACATAGAACTCAGTATCTTTGCTTGCATTAAGGAGAATGTAAAATGTCAGATGTCATAGAATCGTTTTGGCTGGAAGAGACCTTCAAGATCATCAAGTCCAACCTTATTCCTAGCCCTATCAAAACCACTAAATCCTGTCCCTAAGCACAACATCTACCCAGCTCTTAGACACCTCCAAAATGCTGTGGGAAACACTGTCAAATGACTTACTAAAGTCAAGATAGACAACATCCACAGCTTTACCTTCATCTAACAAGTGGGTCACCCTGTCATAGAAGGAGATCAGGTTTGTTAAACTGGACCTGCCCTTCATAAATCCATGCTGACTGGACCAGATCAGCTGTTTGTCCTGTATGTGATGCATAATGGACCCATTGATCTGCTCCATCAACTTCCCTGGTACTGAAGTCAAACTGACAGGCCTGTAGTTCCCCAGAACATCCTCCTGTCCCTTCTTATATATGAGTGTTACATTGTCTGACCTCCAGTCTGTTGGTACCTCCCCAGTCAGACGGACTGATTATAAATGATGGACAAATTCAACTCTTCTTCTTTTCTGTCCTCAACTCTTCTTCTTTTCTGTCCTCAACTCTTCATTACTACATACACATTTTGCTTATGAAGTCAACTCTGCTGTTGGATGCTAGCAGCAGTAAATGCAAAACAATAGTTTAGAAGACAATTCATGTTCTTCATCCTGATCGCTCATCTTGTGTAGCAATAACTGCTCTTTGTAGACATCTGTGTCTTTCCATTGACAAAGAGAACTTGGGGAAATTAGGTTTGCTTGAACACCTCAGTTTCAGGTGACTTGATTGGGAAGTTGTTTCACTCCCACACTTGCTCAGTCTGTATTGCATTAGGACATACTAAGGTTGCCCCTTTATGTGCTATAGACATGATATATAGTATTACCATTAAATTGGTTCTTTATTCCAGAATCTAACAGCAGCCCGGCAAGTTCACCAGTATGATCATGATGTGGATGAAGTAAAGGGCTGGATACAAGAGAAAGAGGCAGTGGTTGATATAGAAGATTATGGATATGATCTTCCAGGTGTACAGACACTTCTCAGCCAGCTTGAGGGAGTAGAGGTAAGGGATCTGTCATGAAAAGGAGGCAGAAAAGCATAAATGGCAAAAAAAGAGGAGGCTGATGCTTGATCTGAAATCCTCTCAAGTGCCTTGTTTGCAGGCCAATAAAAGATAAATTTATTACACCTGAGATATTCTTTGTGCCTCACAGAAGGGGGCCTTTTCCTCTTGTTTTTGACATTGTGAGCTTATATTATTAATGATTTTGCTTCTAAGGATGAGCTTCTCTTCTAAAATCTATTTCAAATTGCTATTATAACTGCAAAGGTGTCATCTGAACCACAAGAGACTTCAACTCCACACTTACCAAAAGTGACATCTAAAGAAGCTTCTTTGATGTTTGATGATGAGTGACAAAAGGCATTGAGAGGAAAGTGGGAAGAAAAGCCTTTACAGTCATGTTTCAGCCTCTGTGCCACCAGTGCATAGAAAAGATATGAACCACCTTTAAAATCTGGCTTGGATATATTTAAGTAGTGACTTGGTTATACAATCCATTCTGTCTTTATTCCAGAGAGATCTAGCAGCCATCATGAAAGAGCTGGAGCGGGTTCGGGGAGAGGCTTGGCACCTCAGCCGCACATACCCTCAAGCCAAAGAAAACATCATGGAGAGACTCACAGATGTAGATCAGTGCTGGGAAAAACTGGACAAAAATTTTCTGGAGAGGAAGGCAAGACTGAGCCAGGCAGAACAAGTCCAGCTCTACTTCAATGACTGCAGAGAGCTGATGTAGGTGTTGGCCCCCTGAATTTGGCGGTGGGCCTTCTTTCTTGTCTTTTGTATATAGGATTTTCTAATTTACACCTGTTAGAATACTAATACATGGCAACTTCTCAACAGTACCACACAATTTATATCAGATGTGACCATGCCACTCCTCTTCAGCACAGTGTGCATGACAAACCCACATTTTTAGAGTATTTCCTAGACGGTCTCGGAGAATTCAGTCACTCTGGGTAGATTTGGTAACCACACAATTCCAAATGAAAGTACTATTGATTCTGCAGAAAGACTTGGGAGTTTCTGCTCGATAGCCAAGTCATTTGTACACAGTCTTCTGTCAATTCTTACTAGGAGTAGAATTTTGCAAGAATTCAATTCCATGATTTATTTTTTGTTTGCTTTTTTAATCTGAATTAGAACAAAATGCTGCATGTCTAAAGCATCTACAAAGCATATTTTATAAAAAAAAATTATGTTGAGCTCAACATCTCATTTTGTTTAAAGTATCTATAAGCAGGAGTCTAATGTAAAAGTTGAATTAACTAATGGAAACATGTTATACTCAAAGTGGCAAAACAACATTAAAATTTTATATTTTATCATTTTAATGTCCTTTTCTTAAAAACAGATAATTTTTGATGGAAACTATTTGGTTTTTTTTAAACAGGATTGCTCACAAAAGAAATGTGGACATTTTTAATTCAGGTAGTTAATGAAGGACATAAACCATGATAGGAGTAGAAATACAAAGATAGTGAAATGGTTACACTGACTATTGGACATTTACTATGCTAAGGGATAGATCCGGAGCTCAGGGAAATCAAGATCTGTTGGTTTATGCCAGTTGAAGCTCACAGAGAAAAGTATCTATTAATATGCTTCATTGCATGAGTGCTCCATATGCATATGAAGCACTTTCATGCATGGTGATAAGGTTAGATGGACATCTGCAAGTCTTTATACAGGTGTACCATGTACCCAAAGTACTGTGGATCTGTACAGCTGAGGCATTTGCGGTTACAGTTCTCTCCAAGGATTTGAATGCACAGTGGTTCAGTACATACAGATGTTGCAGATGCCTTTCTAACAGGCCATGTACTGACCACAGCACTGGGAATATTCTATCAGGTTATAGAAATCCATAGATGCATGAGTCAACCTTCATCAATGTATTTGTATACTGGTATCTGTCTTGAGCAAATAGAAGTCTGTACACATGTATCCACAGCCATGGGATGTGCACATTCCACAGACTCAGATTCCTTTCTTTCTATGCTTCTGACTCTATTCTGTAGGGCCTGGGCCAATGAGATGCATGCACTGGTGATATCTGAGGAACTGGCAAATGATGTCCTGGGAGCTGAACTGCTTATCAAGCGACATGAGGAATACAAGCGTGAGATAGAGAAGCAGTGGCTAAAATATGAAGAAATGCAGCGTGTGGGAGGTGACCTGATGAAGAATGGACATTTCATGTCTGTGGAGGTGTGCTGATGAATTAAATATTTTACAAAGCGTGAATGAAGACAAAATTAAATGGGCATCAGCTATGGCTTTGCCTCTCTTTCAGAACAGAACTACTAAACAGGACAATCAAGTTCTATACTATTAAAAGCTGCTGACTTCATGTGACATGTAGAAAAATAAAACACCTTTTTAAGTCCTTAATCCTCTAAAATATGATTTTGAAGCTGACCATAAAATAATAGTCACTAGATTATTTATGGCTAGGGGAGGGAGGAGGCGGGGAGGGAGGTATCCTAGAGAAAAGATGTGCCACATAAATGAGATTTTAACATTTAACTGCACAAGACCTAGGAAAAAATACATTACAATACAATCAATTATGGGATGGAGTGACATCCCTGAGTACACCAGCAGATATGTAATTCTTCAAAAATATTATAGACCCAAAGGGACAAGAATCTTAAAATTTCTCTGATCCTGTTACCTATGTAACTTTAGATTTGGCCTTTGCAATGGTCCTAAGCTTGTCTGTAGATCCAGAGATCACACCATGGAGAACATCTTCAGAATTTATGCAAGATTACATCACTTCTTGTGTAGAAAGAATTAGAGAATTTTCCACAATTTAAGGTTTTATATTATTGCCTTGCCATAAATGGATGTATTTGGTGAATCTTCTTCTTCTCACTAGTTCTGTAATACAAATTACCTGGCTATAAAGTTTCATCATGGGAAAGCATATAGCAGAATATTGGTCATAGTGGAATATGTTATACAATACACAGGCTAGATGAATGCAAGTAAGAAAAATGAGGACTTGGACATCCTTTCTAAACTATCTTAACACCATAAATTTACCCAGAGGTGATCTTTGGAATCATGAGGGCAGATTGCATGCTAGTTGGCTGTCACATGAAAATCTGATTGGATTTTTCACCCGCTGACATTACAAATGTTATTTTTCTAGATTGAAGAGAAACTACTAGAGCTGTCAGAGCTGATGAAGAAGGTAAAGGAGAGCTGGGTCATGAGGAAAGAATTATATAGAGAAAACTGGGAGATTCAATTGCTCCGCAGAGAGCTAGAACAAGCAGAAGCATGGCTGGCTGCCAAGGAGAGCTACCTTTCAGATCCAAGCTATGGGGTGAGTAGTGACAGTGCAATATTATTGAAATACCTTTTAGCACATACAAGAGTGCTTGGAGCATGTATCAGCCCAGGCCTGAAGTTAATCACCATTTAAGCAGTAATATGCACCCTTGAATGATACACCCAGAAAGGAGCCCACAGAAGTGAGCCCAGAACAGTTGGTGCATTTTATTTGGTGATGGGCTACAGGAGGTGGTGACTTCCAGGGGATGGTAAAAGACTGGGGAGAATTCCAGACCATTTTTTCTTGTTATAAGATAATTTGCAGAGGCTTCAACTTTCCCTGTCATGATGAGAGCCTATTTCAAAAAGAAAAAGGATTTTTTTCTGACTTCATGGTGGGCAGTAGAGTGTTTTGTGCAGACATATAGCTATCTAGCTTGTAAATTCCTATTTAAACACCAGCACCCATGGTTCTGGGTTATTTTCTCATTGATGACTGTCTTCTGACAGTTTATAAGATGGAAGAACAATGTCATAAACTTAAGTGTCAAAAACTAAGCAGAAAGCAAGATGCACGTGCTGTATAGCAGGAATAAACTCTGTCTAGCACAAGCTGGAATCCACGTATTTCATCTGCATGTAAACAGTGATAGTTGGAAGCCATGGCACCATATGATTTTACAGAAAAAAACTTACTTTTTTTTAAGTGTAAATTAAGATTTTTTGCATACCGCTGCAGATTTAGTCATTCAATTACAAAAAATTCAGAATCAATTCTGAACACCTTAGGCATAATCTCTTCTGATGGACTTGATTTTGGACTACCATATCTGGTAATTTTTCCATTCAGGATTCAGTGTCTGAGGTAGAGGAATTACTGAAGAAGCACCATGACTTTGAGAAGATGCTTGCAGCTCAGGAGGATAAATTTGCTCATCTCAGCAGGAAAACTAAGGTGAGAAGAAGAAGGTTGATGATCTGTGTATGAGACAGAATGATGTGGGTCCTTGAATGCTTGGGGCTCAGTCACTCCCTGTAAGAATGAATTTGCTGTGCTGAGATGGAGTAATTGAGTGACCGAAGCTGAGATATTGCAGATAGAGCAGCTGAGAATGAGAGTTGTACATGGATCAAAAGAGACAAACTAGCTTGCAGCAGTTCTAGGGGAGAAGTAGCTTTCTTCTGTCAGGAGCAGCAAAAAAGGTGTGCAGTGCACATTGTTGAGTGAGAAATAGGATGATCTCTTGCTGCATGGATGGGGAGATTTTGATCCATTCAGGATGTCAGTAGGGAACTGCAGCCACCTGACAGTGCTGGAGGATAGTAAAGGGCTGAAAATAAAGGGAGAACAAAGCAGGGATGGGCCTTTTACCTACTAGCATCATAGTTCTACAGTGGATTGCATTAAGTACCAAAACATTCAGTCATCCTCCCAGATTCTGTTTCAATTAATTTTTTTTATTATTTATTTTAATGAAATAACCAGCGGAACACAGCTTTTGTGTTTGACATTAGTCTAAAAATTAGATTAGCTGAGTCTGCCTTTTGTTCAATGATTTGCATATTGGCTAAATGAATCAACAAAGGCCCTCCACTCTAAAATTTTGCATGAGAACAACCGTAGATACTCACTGTTCCTACAGCAAATTTAAAAAAGAAATGCCACAGGAGAGCAGCCTAGTTTCTCTAGAGCTTAATAAAGACTCAGCCCCTAAAGAATTTAGCAAGGGCAGGATTCACTCTATTTGAGATTAACTGTCATCAGTATTCATGGTCTGGACAACAAAATAATGCTCAGCACATAGCAATTTAGTTCAGTCCTAACTCTAAGAATGCCAGTGAAGCTACAGGCCTTAAAATTCAACAGCAGGAGAGAGTGTATTTGAAAAACTATGCTTGCTTAAAGTAAAAAATCTTAGATAAGTACCCATGAATGTAATGAAGGTAATTTTAAAAAATTTAATGCTTGTGTCCTACAGAGGGAGATGAATCTTCTGAAACAAGTAGACATGGAAGAGAATGAGCAGAAAGATAAAGGCAAAATTGTACGGGTTCCCTCTCTGAAAAAAAAACCATCTGACAGAAGGAATACAGCTCCAAAAGTGCCAGAGATAAAGATCACACCACCACCACTGCCACCTGTGCCCTTACAGAGCCTGTCCTGTAGGGCCTCTCCTGAAACTCTTTTCTCCTTCATTGAAAAGTCTCCATCAACATTCCAACAATCCATTGCTGAAGAAGTCCCCGAAGTGCTGAGCAGCAACAAAACAGAAATGAAAGCTGAGAGGAGGCTCAGTGAGATTATCACCTCATCTACACCAAAGATGGTGGACCCACAAACTGCAACTTTGGAAAGTCACAGATCTTTAAACTCTCCCTTATCTCCTACTCCCATAAACCAGCAACGCAGTAGCAGTTTGTCAGAATCATATTCCGCTGGCCTTGTATCACCTCAGGAAAAAAGTGTTCGGGACTTCTCTTTCTCCAGACTGCAAACAAAACTAACGGCAACTCCACCAGAGCCTGGCCAAAGGTCACTAGATAAATCACCAAGCTTACTGCTGTCTAACTCCTCTTGTGAGAGATTAGAGAATACTTCTCTGGTAAGTCCCAGGGTTTCCTGCCTCTCGCCTCATAAAACTACTACCCAGTGCTAGTTAAAGTACGGAAATAGAGGAACATCTGGATAAAAGTCACAAAGGGCACAAAGTGGGCATCTCAGTGGATACACTTACGGTTCTGAACAGCAAGAGGCATTTTACATTCCTTTGCAGTTGATACAGTTTCCAAAAACGTAGTTTACTTAAGCATCTAGGTGCAGCTTAAAAGCCTAGGTCTTGACAGTTGTATTGGTTTCTAGTTTCCTTATTCATGCTGCTGAATACTCACCAGAGCATGCACTTAGTATTCGTGCTGTCTAACAAAGAAGCAAGACTGCTGATTTACCCATAGCCTTTAGGTGAGGTGTTGGTGCTTTGGTGTCCAGTAAGTTTAGAAGTCAGGAGGCAGTACTTAGTGGCACTCTTGTCAAAGAGCTGACCTGGTGCAAGACTAGAACCAGCAACTCCTGTTTGCTCACCGTGGCAAGAAAAGCACAGTTAACTCTTGGGCAAAAATTGTTCCCTTCCCTCTTGCACTTTGAGAGGAATGTGTTTGTCACATACCCAAGTGTGTCAGTACAACACTATACATTTACTATTGCAGGGATGGTATGAATAACTTCAGCAATTTAAGTTGTAAATTGCATTTAATAATATAAAATTAATATTGAATAATTAACACAGCATGCTATAGCAAATTCCATGAGCAAATTGTTCTAGAAGGATGTGAACTCTCTTGATTTAGGTAGTATCTCAGAGATGTGACCGCAGCCTAGAGAGGATTTCTAAGCTGTGCTGTGAGGGTAAAGGTTAGAGGCAGTAGAGATCAATTTCTCTGTGTGGAATTTATCTATAAAGACCTTCATGAAATCATATGTTTAAGGGCTGGTTTAAAGATAAATAGAAATGTTCTTGTGTCTCAGGTTTCTGCAGGTCTCCAGCACATGGAGGGATTTCTGGAAAAGAGAGACCAGCTCCTTCCAGGAAGAAAACAGGTAGAAACAAATGCCATTGCTCCATGTTAATTCATCTTTCCTTGAATTATACTCAAGATCCGGTCTGACTTCTTCAGGATAAACTTTTGCTAAAGAGGCACACAGGGCTGTGGGTTTAGTTCTGTTACCATGAAACTGCACGAAGGAGTGTCCACTGACTTTGGCAGTACACGATTATGTCCAAAAGAGAAAAACGAAATGGAATTTTTGCCTGTCATGGGAATCGTGCAGAACAGGGTCTGTCTACATTTATTGGATTTATGAACCAGAGCCTAGGCTGTATGAATAAGTTAGTTATGATCCCCTAATTATAAATATGGGTTTCAGTGTATCAACTGAATTGGGGGGGGCGGGGGGGGGGAATCAATATTTAAAATTAAAATAAAAAT
>VWZY01010110.1:255591-278570 GCA_013399075.1 Chloroceryle aenea
CTCAAATGAAATGGCAGAGGCAGAGTCCTCACTATTCCACCATCCTTCAAGCCCTGACATTCTTCCCTTGGGCTTATTCCTAACAGGCCCAGTTATCTCCCCTTCCCACTTCATATCTAGTTTAAAGCCCTGTCAATGAGCCCTGCTAACTCCTGCCTCAAAATCCTTTTCTCACTCTGGGACATGCGCATCCCACCTGGCATAAGCAGGCCATGAGCAAAATACCCAAAGCCCTGCTGCTACCACCAGTCCTGGAGCCATGAGATGACCTGTTGTCTCTTCCTCATTTATGATTGCCACTGAAGGCATAGAGGAGAACACAGCTTGCATTCCTGATCCCTTAAGCCTGTCCCAAGGTGCTAAAATGTCTTGATTTTTTTGGTCTCCTTCTACCCACTTAATCACTACCCACCTGAAATACTAAAAGGGGATAATAATCAGAAGGGTTTACTGGGGCAGAAAGTTTGTCCAACACATCCCTACCCCATGCCCAGGGAGGCAGCAGAGCTCCCTGTGAAGTGGGTCAGGACGGGATATCGTCCCCTGTGCCCCCCTCAGCAGAGGGTCACCCACAACAATGACCTGTCCGATTTTCCTTTTGGAGCCAGTTGTGATGTCGGGTCTATGGTGACTTTGTCTTTCTGGCATTTCTAGTCTGGGTGAATCATCCTCCTCTCCAACAGCCAGGTCCTCCCGCAGGAACCCATACCTGTTCTGCAGGGGTAACTGGGAAGGTGGGGGAGGCTGGGAGGGGTTTTGCCTGCTGCCCTGAGCAGGGACCTGTTTCCACCCCCTCTCCCTTCTCTGAGGTCCCCTCCTACTGCCTGGTGACAAGAGGGGAAGGGATCTTCTGATTTATGTGGGGCCTCAAACTCTTTCCTTCCTCTCAGGGAGTGGATCCATCACCTGTCAATCTCTCTCTCACACTCCCTGATACTCCTCAACCTCTCCACTTCATCCTTCAGCTCAGCCACCTGGCTGAGCAGATCATTCCCCTGCTCACATCTGACACAGATGTTGTCTCCACTCCCCTCCTTTGCAAGTGCCCAGCTCCAGCACTCTCTGCATCCAGATGCATGAACACCTACATGTGTGCATGGGGCCTCTGTCTGGATGCCCACAGCTTTTCTAACAACAGCCTTCAGACAGGTAGCAACTGTGGCTGAATCTCTACATGCAACTGACACCTTGTGACTTGAGGGTCAGTGGGGATGAGGGCCCTTGACCTCTGACCACTTAGAAGGATTGAACTTACCTTGTACACTGGCAGAGGCTCAGCACCCTGCCCTATGACCTGCAGCCAGCTGCGGTACCCATCAGGGCACACACAAGCACTAGTTGCTTGCCCTGTGCTCCCTGAGGCTTCTTACAGCCTGGTGGCCTGATCAACAGTGGGTGCTGCTGGCTCCACCCAGGCTGCCTCAACAGCCCACCTAACAAGTGGCAGCCCCCAGCACAGGTAAAGGGCTTTGCCCAGCTTCAGAAAGCCCCAAAAAGAACTTTTTATGTGTCTTTTTTTGCTGTAGATCCCTTCCCCAGTGCAGTCTTACCTGCCCTGAATCTGGTCTCTGCAGCAATGTCCTGGGACATGTTACCAGCATTAGTCACTTCACAGCACCCAAACTAATTAAAAATACTGATAGGGACAACTGAGCGTGGTTGTTTGTACACTGTAGGTTAGACAGGTTTGGTTGTTTTGGGAGGTGGAGGGTTTGACCTGAAGTGCATGTTATTCTTTCCTTCCCTTCTGCCACCACAAAAACACTTTGTCTATACACCAGGGCTGCTCACAGTCACTTTTCTCTTAAGAGATCTTATCTGAACAGTGCCTTAGCAGCATGCTATAAATGGAAACTTTTAGCAGCTGTGAACGGCCTTCTTTCTCTTCAAGGGGGAAAACTTAGTAATTAGTGTGGGTTTAGAATTGTAGCTCCTCCCCGGAAGCAGAAACACAACTGCCAGGGCACTTCCAGGGAGAAGTCCAAGCCTAGAAGCAAAACATTCAGTTCTGCACTGACTGATTTTCCAGTGGGAGGGAAGTAGAGTGAATAATATCAAGCTTAAATAAATACTTTATAGGTACATGCAACATCTAACATTTAAATTTGTGGTCAAGGTCAGATCAGACACTTGCATCCAACAAGGTGATGTAATTTTTTTTTTTTTTTTTGGCTAGTCCAGTTCTCTCATATGTTGTAACTCTGTTGGAGCCACTGCCTATAACAACAACAGTAAAAAAAAACAAACAAGCCAAAATAAATAATAAAATAAAATAGCAAATGAAAATAACAGGAACCTGGTGCATTTGCCTTTATTGTTGATATTTTTAAATTGCTTTTACAATAAATTAAAGCTTTTTTTTTTTTAAAGAGTCATTTTTAACTATTTAATTGAAAGCAAGAACATTCAGTGAGAGGCAGACATGTATGCACATTGAAACCAAATAACCAAGAGGCAAAAAAAATAGATCTGTGCCAGGGTGTGGCTACCTTGCTACCCTGCTTTGTGCCATTGCACTGAAGAGGATTTTACCTAGGAGGTAGATTTTCTTCCACTTTTTTCCAGGCTCTCAATGCCTTCCTAAACCTGAACAGCTTCTCTCTGATTTTTCCACCCAATTTTGAAACCAGTAAATGTCCTACAAAGTGCTCAGCACACATCTAACGTAAGTAGGGCTAACACAACTGGGAAACTGGAGTGTTTAAGCGCATAAAGATTTTCGTGGGTCTGGTGCTCCTTTGCAATATTTTATTTTTAATTACTATATTATTAACAGTTAAAAGACACACACAAGCGATTTCTATAAAGGGTAGCTAACAGTTATAAGAATAAACTTTTGTTTCCTTGTGTTTGGCAGCAGATAGCAGGCTCAGTATTTGTCGGGGTTTTCCAGCTAAATTTTCATCTTAGAGCAGTGATCTGGGGTGCATTTTGGATGTTTGTGTTTTATTTTCTTTGTGTTTGTTTGTGGGTTTGTTTGTTTGCTGTTGTTTTCACACACACACATCCATCTTTAGTGGTTCAGCAAATGTTAACACCAGACCAGCAAGGCCTGGTTTAGAAGCATGCCATTTGCCTTGTCATACATGGCTTTTTATGGCGAGCTGCAGAGAGACACCGTTCTCCTCACAGTGCCTGCTTGGGTTTTTCATGCACAACACTCAAAGAGCTACTCAGCAGGTGGCACAATGCCATGCAAGACTGGGGACAAGTAGCAAGCACACAGCCTTTGGGGAACAAACACACGACATTTCAGTGGGCCATTCTGTGAAAGTCCATGTGCACACTAAAGGAAACAAGGCCCAGAGGAGCAGACTGGAGTGCAGGTCACTGATCAGCCATACATCCCTGCAGCTTTGCTCTATCGTGTGGTGGGTTTGGGGCTGTACAAATTTGCATGCTCTGACCCAAAGCCCAGGCATCCTTTGAGGGACAGTGTGTGCCAACCACATCTTCCTAACAAGCTGCATGGAAAAGACTGTGCCAGGAGTGGATCTCTCTACGATGCAGAGTCCTCCAGCAGCTTTTGCCTTCCAAGTCCTCCTGCCACACTTTCAGGCCTCAGTGTCATGCTACAAAAGCAAAAAATACCAGCCAAGCCAAACAACCCCAAAACTGTGATGGGCAATAATACAGACCTCACATAATTTCAGATTCTGAAATGCAAAAAAAATATTTAAAAATAAAATCCAAAACATGACCTCTTGCTGTTTAAGGCTACGGGGATAGCCTTACATGGGGCCCCAAGGAGATAAAGAGGCATATGCTGGTCTGTGCCTCTGGGCTGCAAGATTAAACTGCAGTTCCGAGCCCTCCTTTAAGTACTAACTCAAACTTGGTTGACAGTTCTTCTGGCAAAGGGAGAGGCACACTGCCTTCCCACCTCCTTCCTTACCCACAGCTACCTCACTCACTCTGTAACAGGGCTTAACAATCCCTCAGAAAAGTTATTCTCCACTGACTGTGGGTCACCTGAAAACCCTATGGGTTTTTTTGGCTGTTTCACATTTTAGTGGGCATTTCTGTTTGCATTAGCAGCACTATGAATGTACCAAACACCACCACCTTCCCCCCCCACACACATCAATCTATGGAGCATTTAGAGAGCCCCACGTTTTCTCAGCATGGCTGAGTTGCCTCGCTGCTGGACATGTACTGCCAAGGTTCACTTACTGTAGCCTGTGAACAAAACAGGGATATATTTTTTTGCAGCAGCAGAGTGTGAAAAATAGGCAGATGAGGTAAAACAGTGTTCCTATTTACAATGGATGATACATAAACAAAAAGCAATGACATAACATCATTTGCAGTTTTGGTCCTGATGAGTCTGCTGTATCTCAGCAGGGGGTTGCCCTGAATGTCTGTTTCTGAAGGTCAAGTCTTCCAGCCTTAATTAGATACTGGTTTAGAGACAAGAGAAACTCCATTCTGTTGTGGAGAACACTAATGTCCCTGACTGAACTGTCACGGACACTGTCAGGGACCACTGCAGCAGAAATGCTGCTATCGTCCACTACTACTGGGACTCCCTTCAAGCTGTTCAGCCCCAGCCCTCCGCTCCAGCCCAGCCCTTACCACTCTCTGTGTAACAGCATAGTGTTGGAATACATGAGCAATAATTTGATGCCCCAAGCACACCAACAAAGTGAGGGCATGGAGACAGACAGCATGATGGCATCACTCCTAGTCCCAGCTGAGGTAAGTAGGGGGTGAAACACTGACTGTTTGTAAGGCCAGGTGCTGGAGGCCAGGTGAATTGGGTTGTACCAGCCACCAGTTACACTGGAGTCAGGTTTTGTTCTGTACAAGCAGGGTAGAGGAAGGGATTTCTTTATAGGACCAGCCAAAGGAGCATGAAAACACAGCCACACATGCATGTATGTGCATATACCTGCACCACAATATACTGTGCCAGGATGGGTTGCTCTTCTATGTGAAGGGAGCAGATCCTGCTGGTAGGACTCTCTTCTGAGATAGATACCCCCCTGCTGTCATCTCACCTTTCAACTCAAAATGGCTCTTTATTTTTCTCTTGCAGAGGGTATCCAGTTAGTTCTTTTCTTTCCATGATCTGAATTCAGTTGTACAGTCGCATTCCAGATGCTAAGACTCCTCAGGCTAAGACTCCTTCATTCCTTAGCTCAGTAAATAAGCATTGCATGACAAATCGACGAGGCTTATTCATTGCCATCGCTTGCAGCACCAGAAGCATTTAGTAGATGCAGGTTTAAGTCAATGATCTTTTGAAAATGCTCTCCTGTTGAGCTTGAATACTGCCTGTGTATACCCAAAAGGCAGATGCCTGGGTCTCTCTGATTTTTGGATTTCAAGTAAAACTAATTCTAGATATAAAGTAAATTTCCAACCTAGAAGAAATGTATAAGATTTTCCTTGGAGGTCCGGATGAATATGCTCTGTTTGGATTGAATAAACCAGAAGCAGGTCCAAATTCTTCAGTGTCTGGAAGTCTGGAAACCTCTCCGACTACTGTGGAGCTCTGTTTTGTATTGCTCAGCATCCTCCCTACCATCTTTTTAATATAGTGGAGTACTATAAAGGTGTTCCAAGATCCTAGTTCAAGTCTCTCAGCAAATGAAAGCCAGGAGGTTTTTTTCCAGATATCTTCCTCCAGCAAAGACGTGTGATAAAGTATTTCTGTCTTTTTATTTGTGCTCTATTTTAGTGTAGCACCTCCTGAAAATACCTTGCCTGTGATGTTAGGGATAGAAGGCTGTAAAGGGAAAAAAATGTTCTAGGTGTGAAAAATACAAAGGATGTGCACTCCATTAGTAATTTATGTTATCCTACATTTGGTTTATATACATAAGGACCACCAGCTTATGTCTTGGTCATGACTATTATATTAAATGTACCTGAGTCTATGGTAATTCTTCCCCTCAGGTTTCTGGTATCAAAAGCTTGTTTCAGGCTCTTGACATTTTAATGCATAAAGGTACTACCGGTATAAATCTCTATAATCACTCATACCTTATGCAGAATTTTTCCTCCAGCCAATGCTCAAAAGAACCATACTCTCTCTTTGCAGCTAATGTCCTCTCTCCTTGAAATGTAACTGCCCCCCTCATGGCACTTTGGAGCAGTGTTTCTGTGCCAAACTCTTGCAGGGAAATGGAAGAAAAAAAAGAAAATTTTCTAAATCAGCCCAGGACCTGGCCAGACAGCATGCAATTCTCTGTGTTGCCATTTGGCCATTGTTCCCAGATATGACTCTGGCCTGACTTCAAAGCTGATCCCACCAATTCAGTGCAAATTCTAGTTGCTCAGCCTAGCTGAAAATCTGGACATTACTGAAAGCAAATGGCCAGGACTTGGTTTGTTACGAAGCATTGAAAAGACACCGACAATGGGCTCAGGACTGAGGGGACAGGCACATACAAATAAGTTACTACTATCACCACCACCATATTCTGTAACATCGGGGAGGGAGATCCTGGAAGGTCTTTGTTAACCAGCAACCTAGTTTCTTAACAAGTAAGACCAGAGTATGAGGTTCTCATGGTCTGAAAAGTTGGGGGAAGGAGATTAATAAACCATTTTGAAAGCTAGGAACTTGAACAGGGCAAGATGAGAAATGTACTGGTTTCCTCAGCTTCCTGCAGATAATGAGCACTGCGACGTGCTGTAATGTGACTGTGATGTGTTGTAAAGTTACTGTGATGTGTTGTAATGTGAATGTCATAGCCTTCAGTGAGGAACAGTGCAAAAACCCAGCTTAGAGGTATCCAGCTCCAGAGTAGCTGGGGAGGTTCCCAGTCCTGCTGCTTCTCCTTCTTTCTACAGCACTCCGGATTGCCTGGAGGAGCAGGTCTTTGTTATTGAGGATGTTGTATTTGCTCAGGTTCACGAGTTTGTCAAAATTTTCAGAGGAGTAGATTAGCCTAATGAGGTAATAGGGTGAGCAGTTGTTCTCCAGATTGACTTTGCCTCCTTCCATCTCCGAGACAGAGCGCTTTACACCTGCAGAGAAATACAAAAGCCACCACAGTGAGCTGAATCTGGAGCACACAACACATAGTGTTGGAGGAAACTGATCTACTTGGCAGAACCTGTAGCTAGGAACAGCCTCCAGGAAAGACTGCATCCCTCCACAGCTTGAAAGGGCCATTCCTGTTCAGCTTTCCTAACTGCTCTTCCTTTCCCCTCCTGCTCAAGATCAGACCTTAGCAGGGTGTCAGGAATTGTTACCTTCTCCCTTGTCCTGCACCTACAGATAGTCATTCCTGGGCAGTGTTCACCTGGGTCCATATCCTTTCCCAAAACCAAAAGTGTGGCTGTCAAATAAGCCACACACCTGGTACACCTTTCAAAATCCATGATCAGATCTCAGCAGTGACAGAAGTGTATCTTCCAGCTAGAGTGAGTGGACAACCTGGTACATAGAAGGAGACCTTGTGATGCTAACCACGCAGGACTGCCTGCTGCAGAGTACAGAGCTGCAGACAGAACAGAGCACCCCACATTAGTCTCTCATCCTTCCACTCCTTCAAGTCAGCCTTGGGTTATCCCAACCTCTTGCAGTTGCCAATATCCATCCTCTGTTACGTCAATCTTTTTGCTTAAAAGGATACCCTGATTATCTTCACCAGGGACTTCAGCAGCCTCATGTTTATGCTTCTACAGAATGTTGAGAGTAGCTCTTGTCTCTGTTTTTTTACCCAACCCCTTGCTGTCTGAAGTAAATAAGCCCAAACCACAAATGCATTATGAGATGACTACAGACTGCTGATACATTCCTTACGGTGTCTATAAGAACCACATGAAAATGACACACGATTTTTGCTTGAGACATAGCAGGTTTTAGTCTAACCTAGTGGTTTCTGGGCAGTGTGGTCTCAGGGTGCTGGGCACAGGATGTCACTAGAAATGGCTGTATTAAAAATGTCCAAGTTTTGCTTCATTGAGCCTCCCAATATTTGGCAAGCCTTACAATCTGTGCTATCCACATCCAGATACAACTGCATCTGCCACAAGCACACAAAAGCACAGCCTAGAACTGCATCATAAATGGGCAGTTCACAAGTTGATTCTCTTCTAGAATTTAAGTAGTTAAAAGCAAGAAAAATATGTACCCACATTCCACAAAGTGTCTCTCAGCAATCTAGAAATTAAAAGCTCCACTGTTAAACTTCAAATCCATGCAAGGAGGTTGCCAAGGTCCCTCCTACCCCAATCACCCACATCAGTTGTTGGCTGTCAGCTTGATTGATGAATCATTGGCTGCTCAGAAACATGCAGGTGAATGCCATAGCTCACAAACTTGGGCCTGGAGTGCTGAGCAGCTTCAGCAGCTGCTTTGCTTTGCATAATTTCATCCATCTTTCATTCAGAGAGCCTCTAAACCACTCAATTGTTTTGCTTACTAGCCACAGCTCAATGGCTGTACCTCGCTGAGCATTGCCATTTGGACCATCTCCAACCTCCACCAAACAAGCCTAGTTCCCTTTACTGGGCATCTCCACTGTTCACCCATAGAGTGTCTAAATATGATGTTAGTGGTGAACCTCTTACTGCAAGCATTCTCTGAGTGTTGGTGAACATCATGTCAGAAAAGGAGCTTTATTTTTCCTGTTTTGCTACTGTTCACACCCTTCCCCAAATGTTCTCTCAAAGACACCCATTTTGCTGTGGTCCCAGTACCACTATTTAATTTTGGGTAAAGCTGGAAGGAGAGTGAATGCTCTCTGTGTTGTGTTGAGCAATAGCAAGGGAGAACATAAGTTCCCCATGGTCTGACAACTCAAAAGATGATATGTGAGATACTTCAGGGTTCATTGCTGTAAGAGCTCCAGCACAGAGAAAGGTCTCAGGTTAAGGAAGTCAGACAGCAGAGATACCAATAAGATACAGCCTGCCTGATTTTTGCAAATATCCCATAAGCTTCTGGAAAAACCTTGTGTATACTGAGGTTCTCTTGTTCTAACGTGGCCTTTGCTGCTTCATGTCTGCATTCAGAAATAACACCTGAGGGCAGACCCCACTGCTCAGTTCCTGTTGGCACCCCATGCAGAACCAATCCAACCACATATGTCCCCATAGCAAAGCCATGTCTGCTGTTGAATTCGCTGGAGAAAGGGAGGAAGGATATGAGCTGCATCACCTGGGAAACGTAGTCTTGCTCTCTGTTAATCACATGCACAGGGCTCCCGAACTCATGTGCAAAGCTCTTTAGCAAGTACGGGACAAGGTTCTTCTCATGAGCCAGTGCAGGCTTTCTCTTGTGTACACCACAGACTAAGAGCTTTTCTGGCAGCATTTCCTATTCACTGCCTTTTAGTAAAGAAAGTAACCCTCTTGTCCTACTGTGCTTGTACCAACCCTGTGTAATGGATAGGCCAAGGTAGGAAAATCAGTAATTTCTGTGATTCTTACTCGTGCCCCAACAAAACATTACATCACATCTCACACTATTTTTCCTACGTATTCACAAAAAAAAGTAGTTGATCCAGCTGTTAGCAGCCATGCACCCATTCCTTCTGCTCTGTCCCTTGGGCCACAAACTTCATTCCTCTTATTGCTGGAGATACTTGCTAGTTCTCCCCATCTAGATGGTGGTTGCCACAAAGGCATGAGAGTATGAGTGAAGCAATCAGTGCTCAGCCGCCTTGTTACTGATAGGTCTTGATAGGGGGAAGGATGAGGAAAGAAGCAGTTGACAGATTTTGTCAGACTCTTCTAGACTGAGGAGGAATTCTAGCCCTACATTTTCCCCAGTGTCTTACAACTGCAAGTGCTGCCTTCTCCAGTATGCCTTGCAGCATGAATTGTGGCTTAAAGCCTTGTTCTGTCCTGTCTTATTCAGCATCACCGAGTCCAATGTGGTTTGCAAACCTGCCTCTTGAGTAAATAGTACATGGAGGCCAGTCAGTTGAGACATGGACCTGCCTCAACTGCCTCTGTCACATCATGGTTTACTGTGTGACAGATATAGTTTCAGTCTGTCTGTGAGGAACATAATCCCAGTTTTGGTGAGAAGGTTAACATGATTAGGTTGACAGGAAAAGAGCTGACACCTCCTCCTCCTCCTCCTACTCCTCTGCCATTGGTGGAAACTCATGAGCTACTTTAATCTGAATGCAGTAACCCAAACCTGGCCTGAGAAATGTGTGGTCATGATCATTCACTGCCCAATGGAAGGGGCAAATATACTTGTATGATCATGTTGAGTAGGAGACAGGATGGTCTCACACACAGAGGCTGTGTCCTCACTTAAAGGAGAAATAAAATGCATGCTGTGGGAAGACAAATTGCCCAAACTCAACTAGAAAGTATAGTTTTGCTAACTGAACTTACCAGGCTCCTTGAATTCCTGAAAGGTGTCATTCACCAGAGGGAAGTGGATTACTATGGGTGCTCTGGGGTCCTCTGCATCTGCAAACACGTAACATTCCTTTGGATTCTTCTCTTCTTCTTCACTTAGCTCCACTTTGGGGAATGGGATTTTTTGTATCTTGCAATATTTGTATGTCATCTCTAATTGCTGTGGACACAGAACGTTGTTTCCTTAAAGCTAACACTAAGAATCAGGTTTACTGAGGTACCCTAGAAATACTAAGGCAACTTATTTCAGTCCCTAGAGTAACTCTGCAATGAATGCATAGACCAGATTAGCCACAGTATAACCCTACTTTCTGCCACCACTTACCACAAGTCAGAAGATGCTTCTTAACACCCTATAATGCTTTTTACAGCTAGAGCAGATGACCAAAAGCCACACTTTGAATTTGTCGTGAGGACAGACCAGGAGAGATCAAGGTCAGGTCTCCAGCCACCAATTGTTACTGCAATATCCTGAGGATCTTAGGAAGTGCATGCTGCAATCTCTTTTCAGAGAAAAAGAGCCTAACAGTTGCTATGGTTGCACTCCATGATTTTAAAGGTCTTTTCCAACCTAAACAATTCTATGATTCTATTGTTCTGGTCTTGAAGGAAGTTGTTTTCCTCCTCCAAGATATGTGACTGGTTTGCCTTTGTATATGACAAAGATAGACAGTCACTTACTTAGAAATTTTAATAACACATGAACAGTTTTACCAGGGCTGCAAGGAGCAGAACATGTTAACCTTCTCACCTTGAACACATTTCCCAATCCATAGTCAAGTGAGATAATGACATCTACATTCCGCTCTGGCTTGAAAAGTGCTGCACCACTGGTGTTGATGAAATAGCCAACATCTATCAGGCAAAGATATTTCTGCAGTGGTGTCAGATTGTTAGGGAAAGAGTCCAGCACAGTATCTGAAAAACATTTTGGGTATAGTTAGTGGTGCATTGGTAGGGAAGGAGGAGCTCACCTCCCTCCATACTGAGAGCCCACAAATGTGGCCTCAGGAGCACTCCCTCCAAACTGCACATCTGTACACATCTGGCCTGTTACCACACCCCCCCAGGCATGCTCCCTAAGGCAGGCCATGAGGCAGCTAGGTAGAGGGCAGGTGAGACACAGACTCCACTGTCCTCACAGCTGCTCTGGGGAGTGATTTTTCACAGAACACAGACGTTAGGGTTTTTCCCCTAAGAACTGGGAAAAATGCAAATACCACAAACAATTTCACAGCATAGCAACAAATCTAACAACTGCAGTACATCACTGCACTTTTGCACTGCTCTTATTTTGCTTTTGCATTGGCAGGATTAGACTCCTTTCCCAAGGTGAAAACTGACTTCAACACACTTTCAGTGATCATTTATATAAATTATCTTAGCCATGCTGAAAAAAAAAAAAAAACACATCATGCACACAGCATCCCCTATCATCTTAAAATCTTGCTTGAATTAATTAAACTTCACAGTAATGCCAAAAGAGGAGTATACCAACTGGCAAGTTGAGATGTAAAGACAGTCTCTGATAGCTAATCTCTTATTTCTCTGCTAGCAACCCCACCTGCCCTGTAGACAGCAAGTCCACTATCATTCCCCTGGTACAATTACTAATCCCATGGAATAAAGACCATTTTGCCATGGTTTGAAATAGTGGTTTAAGAGTGTTCCTCAAGTCCACAAAATGCAGTAGCAAAGCGCAGAGCAGACCCCTTGAGCCTTAAATCATTTGTGCTTAGGTATTTTAATAAACCATTGGTCACAGCAATACTGCAGGTTAAATTCCAGGATTTCACTTTTTTCAATCTCTCTGCCTCCTTGGCCTCATTCTGTAGAGCTGATTTAAACTGTGAAGAATAATTCTAGTTTGTTCCATAGCCTGGAATGTTTGACAGCATCTTGAAGTAATAACTCCTAATTTTTTCCATTCCTTCACTGTCAGGTCTTTACAAAATTATTTGCTTATTTTAGCATTCATGGCTGCTGGGAATTCACAGCTTCTGCTGTAATGAGAGACATTTGCTTGCAGTCTCTCACAGAAGAAACAGAGCATGCTTTTTAGTTTTATTTGGCCTGGTGAATATTTTTAGCTGAAATTCCGTTACCCCCATTTACCATGGAGATGGAAGTGTGCAGCATTTATCATGGTGGGATACGTGAATCAGATGTAGGCATTTCCCTGGGAAAGTCTCCCATCCCACACCCAAAAAGGGACTTTAAAGAAGTCCTCCCTTAGGAATTCCTTTGAAAGCATGAACCCTACTGTAAATGCATTACACTAATTCCAGGCTTTGAATTCTCCCATTTCTCACCATGAAAACTAGGCTTTCCACATCGCATTTCAAGTCTTGCTTGAATGGATCAGATAATCTGAGCTACAGGGAAGCCTTTAAAACACAGCTATGTTCTGGAGACTTCACTTACCATGAGACTATAACTACTGCTTACAGCACTTGTATCTCCTCTTCCTCCCAGAGATGGATCCATACCAGCTTTAGTTTGATCTAATGCAGGCAGCCAAAAGAGGATACAAAGTCTGCTAATTTTTCCCACTCCAGACTTTCAGTTTCTGTTTTCCCTCTCCAGACTTCATACTTTCCACTTACTTTATTTGTAGACTATCTAACCTGAGGAAGTTTTTATTGTCCCTATTCTCATTTCCTCCAAATCCTCCTTGAAATCTGCTTATGCCCATTAGCCTTTACAAAACTGCTAGTCAGAAAATGTAAGTAAAATTACTTTTTTTAACATTTACTGTCTGACAACTGATCCTTCATCCACCTTCCTAGGGTACTTGACTGTTCCTTCTCTCACCCACCTTTCTTATGCTACTTGTTTTGTCCTTCTCTCACTTGTATTCTTAGTCTTAGACTCTTATAGCACACAGATGTTTTACTTAGTGAACATTTTATAAACATTTTGAAAGCACTCAGCACACTGTGGGCTCTGCCTTAATCACAAAAAGAAGCTCCACCATCTCTTGCCATTGTCAGCAAACTATGTAGTAATGGCATCCAGTGACAAAAAGTGTTGTAACTTGCATGAAACAACCAGGAAAACACAAGTCACTTAAAAAAAAAAAAAAAAAAGACTTAAAGAGAGGCAGAGAACATGACTATTCTTGCTGAAGTCAGGTTAACCTTAACAATGTGGGGTCCTCCCACACTGCTACCTGCTCATGGAATAAATAAAGACACTGGGATTGCAGGAAGGTTTGCAATGCACAGAAACACAGCTCCATCACCTTGCTATCATTTCACAGATTGTTTCATAGATTTTGAGGTAAAAGTATTATGACTGTTTACTTTCCCTGCCTGCAGAGCACAGGCCATAGAAAATTACTCTTCAATTTATACAGGTCTACTCATTCTGTTTAATATATACAGTCTAAACCCATGTGGCTTTAACTTTCCATTGCTGGATCTTGGTATTTCTGTTTCTGAGGGGTTAGAAAGAGGTGTCTGGGTACATAAATCACCTGGCAGAAATACCACATATATGAACAGCCACATGCTTGCAGCAATGTCCTTTCCTTCATCTGAACCACATAATAACCCGATATTTTGTGTTTCTGCTGTTACTTCCTTTGGTTTTTGACCTCAAAAGATTCTATCTTTTCTGAATCTTTCAACTATTGTACCTATGTACAGTGACAAACTGCCTGCAGAAGAGCATACTTTGACACAAATCACAGGTACCTTCAGGAGGTGAAAGAATGGCTCATGATCTAGTTAATTTTAAACTGTTACCCTAAAGAAAGAAATACCATGAACATAGTTCCATCTCAGCAGACTTCCAAACCCTGAGAAAATATCTCTAAATGTGAGATTTCCAAAGTCTAAAACCATAAAAAATATCTGAGATGTTACCTGCACACTGCAGCTAACTCTTTGTTGCAGTTACCTTTCCATTCAATAAATTTTTTCTGATGGACATAATCCTTATGAAATTCTAAGCCTCTCAGGAAGTTATGAGACTTTCCCAGTAGTGGACGCTTGGTCATAATGTCCTGGAACATTTCATACAACTTCCCTGACAAACAAGACGGAGGCTCGATGACAGTGATTTCTTCCTCAGGGGAATGTCTTTCTGAAATAGATAAGGAACTGTGAGAAAAAAATGTTTTGCCAGGCACCTTTACTGGCTAGCTGCCTGCATTCTTCCTGTGGGTCCCTCCCCACCTTGTTTCTTGTAGTCTGCTTGAAAACATACACACATGACCAATCCCATTGAAACAAAGAGATAGTAGGTTTTGTTTAAAGGGAGCACAGCTTTTGTCTTTCAAATGATTCACTGGCCTTGTACTTTTGCCTACAAGTAAAAGCCATTTAGCAGACCATGAGCAAATTTTAAATTAAAAAAAAAAAATAACTAGCATGAACTCTGAGTTAAAAATAAAATTAAAATAAAATAGAATGGAAAAAAATGCAAACATGACATAGTGATCATGCAGTAATGTAGGGAGAGCATGTGAGAGATTATCAACAAACAATAGCAATAGTGTGTCTTTCTTAATCCTCTCTTGTATAGGAAGCACTATCCAGTCAAAAACAAATACTGACTTTGAAACTCTTACCTATATCTACCATATCTTTGGCCCATCGTTCCCAGAATTCATTTGAATTTGAGGACCAGTACAAGCCATCCAGCAAATTCCTAGTGAAGATATTTGTCCAAAGACCTGCAAGTCAAACCACATGAGAAAAACATTGCACCACCACATGTTAACCACTGGCTGTTAAAAGTAGTCATGCTACATATTGTTGGCCCACATAAACTGACCCTGACATGATACAGCTTAAGCAGTAGGTCTCACAGAGTTCAAACATAATGGTGCTACCACTTCAATGCTTCTTCTTAAGAGATAACTACACACAGACCATTCACTGTGTAGTAGGGACTAAGAAAGTAAGTGGTATCCATCTTTCAAATGATGTTTTAGACTGTTTACTGTGTACTTGTGAAAGATAAGCATAAAGCTGTTCTTTAACTTGAACTAAGACCCATTTTTTCGTTTCAGGCATGTTTTGTTTCTGTGGAGTTCAGCTGGTCCAGGATCAAAATAGAATTGCCTCCATATGCTTTTGGAAAAGAAAGAATCATCCTTTTTATTAATCCCCATGCCAGGTACTCACATGAGGAACAAATTAAATCTCTAGCAGATTTCACAGTGAGAGAAATATTACTGAACCATTGAAACCCTGGTTTTGGTATCAAAAGCTAAAATTTTGACAAGGATTTAAAATCTGCCAGGAGCAGATGGATTCCTCTGACTAGCTGCTTTTCCCCTTTTCTTTGCCTTTAGAGGCAGAACAGACAATCAAAGCAGTCAAATTGCTTCCTTCATCCTTATAGGCAGGGAAGATTAGTAAAACCATTCTCAAGCCATAAAGCTCAGATAGTTCTCCCTTTTGTGGATTGTTCTAGATCATTTATATTTTATTTTCAGCTCCTTAAAATTTTACTCTAACAATGCATTGTCTAGAAATATGGATAATGAAGTTGAAGAGTTCCTGATTGGTCAGGGAAGGAAGGCTTATTATTTTCTAAACCTGCCTTCTCCACCTTCTTGCTTTCCTCAGAAAATGGAAAGGGAATCATGCTGCAACTTTCCCAGATCTGCCCAGGTTAAGAGGAAGGACAGAAGGAAAGAAACTTTAAAAAAGCAGAAGTGTACAAAAGTGATTAAAAGCCCATTGAATCAAGACCTAGAGCAGACCTGCTGTCAAGGAGTGTTGTACACAGAGCAACAATACCATGCTTTCTACCATGTTGTGGGTAACAACTTGCACTGCTAGGTCACCTTCCAGGTAGCAGATCCGAGATTCTGGCAGCTTCTTCACTCGCCTTCCCATGAAGAACTCACTGTCAAAATATTCTGAACAAATGGAGGCTCCGTATTTTGGTATGGCCACCTCATAAGGAGAGAACTCCGCCCACTCTACAAAAGAATTGATACATGGCATGTTTACTGCAATTAAATAAGAAAACAAAACCTTCCCCAGTGGATAAAACTATCCACAAGTGCCATGGATCTTCCCTGTCTCAGCAGCTCTGTACTGTCAGTAGATTTGTATCACAAACTACATACACTGTCTAGTTCCAAACAGAGAGAGGATTTGCATACAAAAGGAACTATTTTTTTCACCTCAGATGGAGTCTAACATCTTCCAAAGCTTAAAAAAAAAATATATATATATAAAAAAATAAAGAATCTGGGATCCCACTTGCCTCTCTAAATCAAGAGCATCAAACATACAAGCATGATCTGACCTGCATGGAATGACTGGCATGAAACCTCTAGTAACCCAAACCTGTCAGTCTACATGATATAACAAAGCAGCCTGAAGACACATCAGCTCCTAACTAGAAAGTATCATGGTGTGGGCATGGTTGTGCATCTTCCTGACTGACTCAAGCTGTCCTGTACAGGTATTATAGAAGAACAGTAGCTATAAACCTAAACAAATGTAAGTACTAACCGTTTTTTTCTTTCCAGTATCTGCTCATTTTAATACCTTTGGTTGAATGTAGCCTGTGTCCATTTAAAGGCTGTCATATCATACCCATTGAGCAATCATACTCCAGTCCATTTTCAGACCCTCACTGGTGTTGTATTTAGGGAAGTGACATTGTCATTTTTCACAGTATCTCTACAAACTAAGGAGCCATCAAAGCCTTTTTATAGGTGTGGATCTGAGGCAGAAAATGATTGCATCATTTTCCAACACTCACTCATAATGTCTGTAGCAAAACCAGAATTTCAGCCCAGATTTTCAGAAATGCCTTTTTTGTGTCTGAGGATGTTACCCAGCAGATGTGCTCTTTCTAATCAACACTCAGCAGTTTGCAAAAAAGACAAACATTTTAATAAAAAGATTAATACTGAGTCAGGGCAAGCAACAGATCTACTCCCCTTTTATTCTCCACATGCATGCATCTTCACTCCAAATTCTCTTTAGTCCCTACTCAGAGGCAGAAGAAACTCTAGGGATGCTTACCTCTAAATTTGAAAGTACTGAACTTTTCCTCCTTCACATTGAGAACTGCATAGAAAGGCAATGGGTTTTGTCCATGCTCCAATGCCTTGCGCTGGTCTGTGAGTTTGTACTTTCTTGGCTGAATAGATTTAAAAAAAAAAACAAAAACAAACCACAGTAAACCTCTGGAAGAGCACAAGGAAAAAGAAAACTGACACAAAATCCTTTGTTGTTGAAAAATCACATTGGGCTGCCTCATTCACTTCCTGTTTGTTCCACATATTATGAAATGCCCTCAAAGAGTAAAGCTTTAAAGAAAATGAGGGGATATTTCCCAAATGTGTTGCAGGACCATGTACCTACCCTTTCATGTAAGAACATCTCCTGAACAAGTGACCACAGAGTTGTGAATGATGACACATGTCCTGCTTTTGCCCTTTCAGCGAGTTCCTTGTGATAATACTTCAGGTGCTCTATAGACATAAGGTTGAGCTTGCATTTTGTCACTTGTTCTTTTACTGCCTTAAGTGGCCCCTCCAGAGACTTGTGTGACCAGTCAGCATGCTCATACAGGTCTGCTAGGGTCCTAAAGAACAGAAATGTGAGAGGATCATCCATCTGTTTGGGTGGTTTTGGAAAACTGCTGTATTTACCCAGCCACTTTCACCAAAGAGTATCAACAAGCCAAAGATAATGTTATGATCAAGAGCCAACAGGAATAGCTTTACCAGGGAATGATGTTCCCTTATTAGCAATGTAAGGCTTCAGAAGAAGCTCTCTCAGTGTGTGGAAATGTAGTGTCAGTCATGCTAAATACAAATCTCATTTTCTATACACACCATGTCGAGCCAGAAGCTCCAGTGAGATAGGTAACACAATCCAACAGATTTAGCTTCTGAAGAGCTAAGAGGTGGCCAAACATAGCTGACATTGCTCTGAGGCCTCCTCCTGTTGCCATAACAGCTATTACTGGGACCTGTTCAAAACATAAATATTATCTTTAAAAAGTTACTTACTTGCCTACTTGAAAAATCTAATTACAGCTCTTATAATTTCCTTAGAAGACTCCTTTGGAGGAAAATGAAATTAAATCAACATTCAGACAGTCTTTACCAGTACCTTCTTTAAATTCACCTCTTGATATTCAGTGGGTTCTCTTAACCCCAGATCTCAGATGATTTTGAATATGCAGTGATTTTAACTTTCCATCCTCCCTTTGTTCTTTATAATTGGAATTGAAATTATTAATAACAGATAATGATATATTTTCATTATAAAGAACAAAACCTGCAATAAATATAATTTAGAATGGATCCAAGGAAGTCCTAAACAGAGTCCAGAAAAAAATATACTAGGCAAACAAAATTATTCTTTGGATATCATCCATTCAATAAATATTACTCCAGCAAGAAAATAAACATTCAGTTAAAAATTCACCCTGAATCTTGGCAACAAAATATACTTCAACTGAAGCTTGTCAGAAAATTTTTTTCACCACCGTAAAGAACTTTGTGAAAAGTGTTCTGACAAAAAAAAAAAGCTAAGCCTAAAGAAGGAACGTTACAAAGATTTCCTAAATATATATGTGAGGTGAATTGCAAATACTCCTGTTTTCCTACTTGTTTTGGGTTGTCTGGCTAAGCTGTTTCTAACACAATGTTCCAATGCCTCATATCTTGCTGACTCACTGAGTCACACTGTAGTAAACTATGTTACTGGGAATTTGACCCACTGAAAAAAATGGAGGCATGAGTAGCTGAGCTGCAATTTTTATGAGTATGGGGTATGCCACAAGGAGAACCTGCTGCTGTTCAAATCAATGGGTTTGTCATCAACATGCAAAAGCTACTAGAAATGTTGTGGGGGGGTGACACCAATCCTAATTCAATAGAGTTACACCCCAAGCTTGGATTCCAACTCACAGACCTCATGTCCATGTAGATCTCTTTCCAGATGAAGAACCTTTTTCAGGGCACTGGCAACCACTCTCTTCCTTTTTTGCAAGAATTCTTGCTCTTCTCGGCACAGATCGTACCCTAAGCGCACATCTAGTTTTTCTGTGCTGAAACATAAATAAATCCAGAGGTGGAGGTGTTCAAAATTTTTATGGATCTGTTAATAGCAACTACAGTCTATTTAAAGAGCATTAAAAAAATAATGATTCACTGTTCAGATTTAGAAAGAGAAATGCAGCTTCCAGTTTAAAAAAAATCAACTGCTTTTCTTCTAACATGGTCTCTTCGTTTTCTCATGTTTCAGCGTAAGTTTTGCCGCCAGCTAAGGATAGCAAATATTAAAAAAGAAGACTTCTTTGTGTCTTTCAGTAGCTTTGTAAGATGTATCCGTTCTGTTTCTGCTTCATATTATTTCTAACCAAAGCATGACTTGAATCTAACAAGGGCTTCCATGGGATTTGTACCACAGATTTATATAGAAATGGTAAAAGGAGAAAGCTGTTAAAATAATTTTGGTTTATTTGTTCTCTATCTCATTATTTTACAGTATAACATTTCACATTCACTACTTTGACCTTCTTTCTATTGATATCAACAGAGCAACAAAAATATTTTCTTAACAACACCTGTGTGTAATGTATGGACTACACATTTTGCTTATTTTAAATTCTGTTTTCCCTGTACCATTCTGTGACTAAGTTTTTCAGTGTTTGAAATTTCCTCCTTTTTTTTTTTTCATCTTGGCATGATTTTCTTGTCACAAGGACATTTACTTTTGATCTGTTGTGGTGACTCTTCAATGGTGACTTAACTATTGTTATATTTTGCCCCTAGCCTTGTGTATTCCCTGCTTCTAAGGGGATGATACTCTGTTCTAGAACTCACAGTTCAAAGAGCAATAAAACCTTTTGGGAAAAAAATCAGTCCTCTTACCATTCATTTAGCTGGAGATACAACTGCAGTGGCACATTCTGTAAACAAAGAAATGAGAGCAGGAACATGAATGACTGGGGAAGAGAGAAGTGCTGAAATACAGATTTTCAGTGCCTTCTGCAATGCCCCACCACTATCACCTTGCATGCAGGTTTTTGGAAAACTGTGGTGGGAAACTTACCTTACTCTGTAAGGTAAGTTTCAACTCACCTAATTTTAGCGATCTAAAATTTAGGTGTATAGACTGAGCTAACCATCCAAGCTTGATAAAGAGCAGTGAGGTATCCCAAAGCCTTGCTAGGGGTATTGAATATTCTCCTTTAATTGTGTATAGACAGCAGAGGTTGGTCTGAAATGTGTCTAAAGGTCTAAAATCAGGATGAATTTCCAATTATCTTCTTTTTTTCTTTTTTCTTTTTTTTTTTGACAGAAAATGGATATTTCTCTGAGAAATCTTTTTTTTTTCACAGAAAACTTGTATATGCAAAAAATTCTCTCTCAGAGTTACGAGATGATTTCTTGTTTTTTATGTTATCACATTAAATAATGAGGGTTATTCTACTCTTCTCTCCAAAAGATCATATAAACGGTGAAGAACTTACATGTCTTACAGGGAGGGTTACTTTGACTTTATGTCCAACAGGGAGAAACTTCAGTGGTACTGTTAAGGTGTCACTTAAATTGCTGTTGTCATCTTCCTTATCACAAACTTTCTACAAAAAACAAACAAACAAAAAAAAGGATTTGTTTTGTTTTGTTTTATTCACGAAACAGAAACAATCCTGTTCTTTACTGTTTTGGTGACACGAGAAATAAACATGCAGTATGAACAGTGGTATTTGTATAGTACCCATTACCTGCAGCCTGACTTTGAGAACTGGCTCCCAAGCTTTCACGCAATGGAAGTAGAAAGTATCGGTGTCCTCTGTAGTTTTCTGTGTTCCCTCATGAGATCCAGGAATCGTAAGCACAAGATTTTTGCCCTCTAGTGAAAACAGATTTGTTTAGAGAATAATACTGCTGTGCAGACAAAATAGCTAACAAAACTGCCAAACTTTCTGCCTGAGTCATTCTCTGTGGTAACTCCTCTGTCCGCTGTCACCCTGGAATGTCTCTTACAGCACAGAAATTGGTACTCCTTCCTTTACCCCATAGCTTGGAGTGCTCCCAGAGTCAGCACTCTCTCCTATTTCCACCATCAAAGTTTACTATGTCCAAACTTGATAGTTTCAAGGAAAAGACACAGAGATCATTATTACAACTGGAGGCAGTTCAGGGACTTTCACTGCGCTACATTTTATTGTCTTCAGAACATTCTGAGTCATCTCTGTATCCCAAAGTGCCACCATCTGGGTCTGAATGACTATGACAGTGCTGATTTGGTCATGTCCTTACTTCACTGAGAAATCAGCATACCTTTTAAATATTTCCTGCTTTCATTTATGTCCACTTGCACTTCCAAGCAACAAACCTCGCGGGACTGTAAAAGACAGGAGTGGAAAAGCATGAAGATAGCAACTGCCACTGCTGAGCAAATACTGAAACATCATGCAGGCAGCTATGACCTATAATATAGGGCCAACTAAACTGGTCTCGGTGCTGGAAACAATTCAACTTCACAAGAGTAAATTCAAAGCTCATTATCCCAGGACAGTAGCCCAGTTACACTCTTTGAGAACCAGCTTGTTCATACAGTGGTGCATTGCCAGAGGTTGTTATAACCATTCAAGTTATCCCAAAATCAGGAAGCTTTGTACAACACAATTGCCCGAATAGCTACACATATATCTGATCATTAATAGGAAGGGTGGGGGAAAACACCTGATGATGAGTTTCTTTGTATTGTGGCAGGGATTAGTCTCTACAAGTCATCTTCTTGCTGGACCTGATGCAGGAAGATCATGGATTTATTCCATCCTACCCTCCACCTGAGTCATTCCAGTTCACCTTCAGTAACTCATGCCAGGACAGCTTTCCAAGCCATTTCAGGAGCAAGGCCTGCCTATCATTACAGCACTTGTGCCTCACACAGAAAATAAGGGGGAAAGCACAGAATATGTGTTACTTTGCCTCAGGGATATTAAAGACAGCATCTGGAAATTGTGCGCAGGCTTGGACTGCTTGGCATGCAGAACTTTGTACTTCTTAGCTGCTGGGCCAGCCCAAAGAGATAGGTATTGTACCACACACACTAATAACCAAAAGAGGACTCTATGTTTCAGTGACTAAAATAACCATTATTAAAAAACTCAGTTCCCAAAAAGCTGTTATATTAGATAGCCTTCCAGTCATAAGCACACTATTTACTCCTGCTTTCTATAGACTCATCCCTTTTGTAACCTTTGTTTTTCCTGCCAACTGCCATACTTTAATATTAAACACAAGCATTTTTCACTTTGAACACCAACAAATACAGGGTTCTGCAACAGAAACAAACCACAGCTGGGCTAAATATTGACATCTGTCATACCTGAGGACTTCAAGAGACACAGCATCTATTTTTACATGAAGAGAGCAACAGTTAGACCATAACAATTGGGAATCATCCCATATGTTTAACTTTATCATGCACACTATGGTCTTATATATCACTATAGATTTTGGTCTCTGTATAAAATGTCAGCTGGAGGTAAGATGAGAGAATAAAAATGAAGGAAAAGTGACTCCAAGCTAAATTCATATGTGAACCTTACCACTAGGACATCATTGGTAATGAGGTGCTCTGGAGGGCCAGGACTGAAAAGACAGAATAAAAAAATAAAAAAAAAAAAAA
>VWZY01010110.1:278625-319909 GCA_013399075.1 Chloroceryle aenea
ATAAAAAAAAAAAAAAGCAGCTGTGTAAGTATCTGGTAATTTGAAAATAACATTTGAATGGCCTATTCTGCTTAAAATTGAATATAGCTATGTTAATATCCCTATCTGTTTTCTAAAAGACATCATTCATGATCACCTGCTAAGCACATGAACCAAAATGTAGCAACCAAACAACAAAGGCAGAAGAGCCCCCAAATTACCAGTGCTTACAACTGTATGCTAGGACACAGCAGAACAAAGACATATTGGTCTATGTGGAGTTATGTCCTGCTATTAACAAATGACCACTTAACTTATGGAAAGCAAAGACTGCTATTAATGTAGTCTGCAAATAGTTATTAGGAAAGACATTTCTGACTGTTCCAGATTATAATTTACAACTGATCACAAATGAATGGCAAAAGAGAATTAGCTCCCATTGTGTGATATGTATGACTGCAAACACAGAGGTAGCAATAGAAAGTCTTTGTCCTAGACATTTTACCTTGTAAGGTGTAGGACTGTCACTGAATAGATGTAATTATTTAATATTATGAATAACTTAAATATTTTACTAATAGCATCCTTCATTAAGGCCAATACTGAAACATCTCATATATTTGAAAGGAGTATGAAAGTAACGTAGCATGGAATCTATGACATTCTGCAAAGTCCAGGGTATTTTACCAAGCACCACTTCTAGCCCTAAACTTCTATTTCAGCTGTAGAATGTATTTAAATGTAAATAACTAGATTTGACTTCCTTTGAGAATCCCCCACATGCTTTAGAACTCGCATGGTAAGCAATACTCTTCTTATTTCTGATATGAATCTACTCAGTCTAGTTTCCAAGTACTGGATCTCATTCTGTTGGTTTTATATATCTGGCTGTGACTGCTTCCACATTTGCAGGAGATGCTTATACCATCCCTTAAGTTACCTCTCATAGATAAAGAGATTTTCTTGAGTTTCACTGTGGGAGAAATTAACCAAGATCACTAGTGATTTTCTTCTGCAGCTTTTCCATGTTTAAGAATAAGAAACCTCACTTACAGTTCCTTCTTCTCATCATGCAGTTAGTTTTGAGTGGACTATATTCCTTTTGTTGGTAATGCTAAGCTCTCTGAAGATATAGATTAGTGTTGGTTTTATGCTTTTCGGGCAAACATGTGACAGCATTTAGAAAAGAGATTTTCCCTTACAGAACTTGCTTTCCCAACAGCGTTGATTGCCACTTTGAGGAGGATGGTCTTAATTTTTTGTTGATCATATCATTTTTCAGTTTTACTAAGCCATTGCCTAATGGGTGACTTTTCATAACTCTACATATATATCATGATAACAACACAAGTTCTCTGGTCTTTTAGAAGCACCACAGTGTTCTAGGCATTGTTCGATTAACATTAACAACTTGAAGAGAACCTCTGTTAAGTTTTACATGCATGCTTTGTACAAGTTATCACATTGTGCCAATGTTACTACACATCCATACATGTCAAACAGAAGGTAAGAATTTATGAAATACTCTGAGAGGCAGAATTAGTTGGGGAAGTTAAGGTTAAAATAAAATTTGAAACTGTAATTTTGGCTCGCTTCCTGGAGGAAAAGCTGGAAGAAGTTCCTCTTCCTCTGAGATATTTTTATTATACTCTGGCAGATCTATACCTTTCCACTTTGGAATTTTACTCACATCCTTTCCATCCAGAATTCCACTTCTAAACTTTCCCATTTCTTAGTGCACCTCTCTTTCTGAAAAGAAAAGGGTACAATAAATATAGATTATTGGAAGCCACAATAATTTGACAGTATAGACACACCTAAAAAGCACTTCCATGGCTGACATCTCTGCTGTTAGTGTTACCAAAAAAGCCACGTGTTACCTCTTTCCAAAGCTGCCATAGCATTGGAAACCTCAGGCTTGCAAAAGGCATGAGAGATTAATATTCTTCCATTGTGAGGTATGGAGAATTATACATATATATTTCCAAAGATACAGTCAGAGGGGGAAAGCTTGACTGAAACAGAAATGTAATGTCTTTCTGAAAAGATGGTGTACACAGGGGGAAGGCATTGAAGCCCAGGAACAAATATGACTAATGCCAGTGTCATTTCCATGTACAAACCATTTAAAACACATTTACGATGAATTCAGCTGAGGTGAAGTAGGCAAGAGTACTCTGGACTGAGGTGGTTATTGAATCATTGTATTTCCCAGTGACTCACCCACTGGCTGAGAAGTACAATGGAACCAGCCTGCAGAGTCACAGGAAAGATCCATGTTAATAGCGTTCAGCATTAGGGAAGCAGCTGTTGTTTTGGGTATGAACTGTCTCCTTCCTGCAATGACCATGTAGCAATACCTCAGCCACAACTCAGACAAGCCCACAAGTTGTCACAGATCTACCCCAGCTTTGATCTCTGGACAACTCTCTTTCATGGGCTCCTTAACAGAATACCAAAGATGTCAGCAGAACAGATGTCGCTTTACTATGGGCTAGAGAAATTTGAATGACCTAGAAGGAAAGCCAGAATGAACACCAACAGGAGAAGCCTGAAAGAATCATTTAAATTCAAGTGTTGAGTGGATTGCCTTTGTGTTTTTAATTAAAAGTTGTCATTTAAGAGGAAGAATCCACTAAGCATGTAAAAAATGGAATAAAGCCAAAAGGTAAGGAAGTTATTTATCTGGATTGTAAAAGACAAAAATTACTATTTACAGATGCTCCCTGATAACATATTTTTCCCCCACAGAGATGGTGGGCATGAGGGAGAAGCTGCTTCATTTTCTGAATCTGTGAAAAGAGTTTAATGAAGTCACACTAGTCCAGCACAGTGATACCTCTTTTGATGAGAGATCGATAATCATATATAAGGATAACTGTTTATGCAGGACCAAACCCCACCTAACGTGGAAGCCAATGTGGACAATGAGATTTTGCCAATCTCTCCCTGTATTTTCAGTCCTTACCTCTGATTTCAAAGCAAATATCTCACGGACTGTCTCCCCAGGTCTGATTCTAGCAACATTAAAAAGAACAGTGAACTGCATGTCATCTTTGGTGAGTGGATCTTCATCACACACTGCCAATTCTAAAATGTTCTGGTAGTAGAAGAAAATAAATAGGAACTCTTATTGAGCTGCTATTAAACAGAAACAAACAAACAAAGAAATGAAAATATTTACAGACTTCTGCAGCTGCTTGACTAGCACAGTGGTAAGAATAAAGAAACATATGCTTTCCTTCAAGAGTTCGCTAAGGTGGAACTACATCATTAAACCCAAATCTGGAAAACTTATAATGAATTAGAAGACAACTACCTATAATAGAGAGCTCCCACTATCCTGAAACAGAAAAGATGTCAGTGCTCTGCACAGCACTGATAACCCCCCAAAGAACACACTGTTTCTTCACCTCCAAAATTGTCTTAACCACTCATCTTAGGGTAGGATTAAATTTGCTGTCTACACCACAGCAACTCCTCCCTTACAACCGGTAGAGGGAAAGCTCTTTCTAAAGTAACCATCCAAACTAGCCCAGATGAGGCATGCAAGATGTATTTCTCTTAGGTGACAACAAATGAAACCTGGACTAGCTCAGATGTAGGCATTTAGATCATTGATGTCTATAACTTGCTGAAGGGAGATCTACTTCATATGTCTATTCTTTTGTGCTAACCAGTTGGTTGTCAATTGTGTTACATAAGCATTTTCTTAAGTTATTTAGTACTGTTGATTGACAGGGTGACAACTATTCTGGATTCCCAGCTAGATTCCCAGCTATTCAAAATGGTGATAATTCCATTTTTTTTACTACCTCAACTTCTCTCTGGATCCTAAAGTAGAAAGTCTCATTCCAGACAGGGTTGTCAGAATTCTTGATGGTTTTGGTCTTAAGCTTTCCCTTTGAAGCAGATGGCAGCCACAAGCACACGTAGCAGTCTGATGCAGTCACTGCAGCAGAGAAAAATGAAAAATGTTATGCCAGTGTTATAGATGAAAAGCAGGGTAAAGCCATGATTCTGGGGACTAATAAATATTAGTACTTTTTTTTATTTATTAATAAATAAACCAGTGGTTGAAAACAACCAAGGAAACCCATCTAATTCCTGTTAACTACAAATTGCGCATGTACAGATGCATACACGAAGTACACCAAGAACCATGTTTCCCATGTGAAAAGAAAGAGGTATAAAAGACACCACTGACCATTCATCGGCCATACTCCTCACAAGTCCAGTCAATGATGTTAAAAAAGTTTAATTGAAACTGGAGCTAGTTCCAAAAAAGGCTGTTAGGATGATTACAGGAAGGAGAACACGTATTACAGAGAAGATCAGAGGAGACTGGCTTGCTCAGTCTAGCCACACAAACATGCGGAGGGGTCATGATGGCTCTCTAGGAAGGTTAGGTACTAGGGAAGATCTGCTGCAGCTAAACACCGGTATGGTCCCAAGAACATGAAGGCATGAGCAAGTTGGAAATCTTCATCTCACTTCCAGCCTACATCTACTCCTTATGGTTAGTGCACCCAGTGCCTCGAACAGCCATCCTTTGGGAAGAGACAGGGTGGGAAAGCACATTTACTTTGTGAAGCTTGACAACGGTGTGAAAGAAAATCTCCAAGGTGATGCCTTTCAGAGCTGGAGTCTGGACTTGACTGAAGATGTCTACTGCAGCCCGAGATGCCTAAATACTTCAGACTGGTATCAAGCAGTGAATAACATTGCCCCGCAAGGTTTTGGCAGGAAAGTGGAACTGTCCCTTTAATAGAGTAGATAGAAGAGATCATTGAAAGTCAGAAATACAGGCCTTGTCACACTACCAACTTTCCAGTGTCCACCTTTGAACTTTGCTACATGGCATTTGCTACAGGAGCACAGGAAGCCCTTTGGCAGGCAATTACTCAGCCAACAGGGGATTCATTCCTTCTGGTCTCCCTCTCATCTGGGCTTGGCCAAGGTTGTGCTTGGCCCTGCAGGGTGAGACATGAATGGTCTCAGCTATGACTCAACTTGATGCGAAGTGATGCTTAATTTGGCTGAACATATCATTTTTCACTAGAGGAATACACAAGCCAGAGGTTTCAAGAGTGTGAGAAAAGGCAGCTCAGGGTCTGTGTCCTGATTGAGGAATCCACGGGAGACCTCTGCAAAAATGGCAGTTGAATGGCTGGTCCATAGCACACCTTGAGAAGGAGCCATAGGAGGCTGTGAGGGTGAGATAATGAGTTAAAGAAAAGTTGAATACAAAAGTACACAGAAAAGTCTGGTTTGCTTGAATGTTCAGCATGAGCCTAGGGATGGACCTCCAGAAGCTCTCCTTAACCAGAAACTACCCATATAATTTAAAATGACCACTTATCTGATCAATAAATTCCACAAAAAATAGTATTTCAAAAAGGCTTGACATTCTCTAATTTACCCTTGATTATTGTGCATAATTGATACATTTCAATAAAAGATTCCTAAATATGTGGCCTGTGTGACAAAAGTATGTGATTTATGAACATCAAAACCAAACAACTTCAAGCAGATTTACAGATTGCAGAGTCCTCATAAGGTCTACCTTCCCTTGCTGGTCCAGGAAATTAATTTGGAAGTCTTGGTTTTTACCAGTTCCCTGAAATGCCACTAGGTATGTCCTCCAACCTAATGACACCTCAGGCATTTGATCTAATTATAACCCTGGCACTAGGACTTCTATTGCTGTGCTTTACATACATTGTTTGTATACCTTCAGAACTTTGGAACATTGCTCACTGTGTAAACTCTGGAGGTGACTAAAAAACAGTCAAACCACAACTCACACAGGTCTCTTGACTTGATGTTCTTGGCTTGTATGATTCTTACAGAAAGCATGTGGATGGGGCAAAACTTCATCTGCAGAGAAAACAAATGCAATTAGTTTTATCAGCTCAGAATACAAAGCCAGTAAGTATTTTGAACAATGCAGGGGACAATCTGTCCTTCCGTTTGTTTGTAGTGGGGGGACCACCCTCCAGCAGAAGTACACCATGCTGAGAAATGACAACACAACTGCAGAGGGGCTATTTGCTAAGTAGCTTAAGTGAAGTTAGAGAAAGCAAGCATGGACTCAGACAATGGTATGCTAAGCTTTCATAGTCATCCTAGAGGTGCCTATTTGCATACAATCTGATACGTATGTGACCATGGTGATTGTTCTACTGCCAACCTGTCAAGAGTCCTGTACCACAGGACACAGGTCAAAACTGTGCCTTTGGAAGTCAATACTAGGAACCTGCAGCTGCCTGCCAGGCTCCTGTCACAGCACCAACACTAGGTCAGGATATGGTAGTTAGCAGAGTGCTCTAAAAAACTTCTGGCTTTGTACCCCAACTAGGACTAAACTTTCATGACACACATAAATAGGCCAAGCTTATTCAAAGGCATCTAGAGAAATTCACTGCTGACTCTGAGTGCAGGGACTATAAGCCCAGCAAAAATGCTTCAGATGAAGAAAAGCCCTGCTTTGGAGGAATAATATCACAGAATCCCACATCATCAGATATCTCAAACATACCTAATGGGAATGCAACCACTTTCCCTCCAGACATGAGATTTATTTCTATCACAGGCAAGCTATCATTGCAACACTTACTTCAGGTTACTTGTTCCTCACTCTAACAGAGCATTAAGCTTGCCAGCGTAAGCTGGTCAGAAAACATTTGCCATTTTAAAAAGATGTTCTGAAAAGCCTGAATACAGACATGTGACAATCTTAATACTAAAAGTGGGAAAATATTTCCTTCTTTTTTCAGATTGACACATTTACATTTCTTTTAAATTTTCTGATTGTTTTTGTTTGTGTGTTTGTTTTCATATTAGCACAACTTGTCAGCAATAATAAGCAATAATAACATACAGACCTGCTACCACTAATGAATTAAACTAGGGTCACACCATATTGGAAGTATTTCATTAGTTTGAATGGCAGCTTAAACTACACACTGACTGAAACATCACATCTATTTGAGGTATCTAATATATCTAATGAGAGTATCCCATTATGCCATATTGAAATAATGTGACAGTTTTATATTGAAAGCTAGCACCATGATTAGTTTCCCGAACACTGAAATTATTAACTTTGGAGGTACAAAGAGCTGGGCAAGGAGGAGCTTCTCTATAGAAGGAGTCACTCACTACACTTAATTTAAAATTCTTTTTAAATGGGGTGGAGACTATTGGACATGTTTATTAGAGATGAGAGGAGCCTTCATTTGGTTTCTTTCAGTTTAGTTTAGAGGTAAATTACATTACATCAAATGGATACCATTTGAACTGTGAATTAGCATATTCAAATAAAGGCTTAATATTAAATTTTGTGGTGTCACTTAAAGTCACATCCTTTTTAAATTAAGATTAATATTCCAGAGCCACCCTCAGCAGAGAAGCCCTGTTGTTAAGCCTACAAAATCACTAATTCCTCTGTCTCTTGGCCTCTTTGTGGTTGATTGAAACACTTTTTGTATAAAAATGCAAGACCCATTTGTTCTTGTGTGACAATAACCATTTCTATTATTTTTTCCTCCAGTTTCAAATGGACATATTTAACACATTTTTAGTTTAATGTGTTATGGGCATTGAAGTGTTACACCTGGGACACTTCCGTATTACTCCAGTTGCTCATGGAAAGAAGTTGACTTTAATTTTTCTGTGCAAATAGTTATTTAATAGAGAAGTACCAACTGGAACACTCATCATTCCTAGTGGGTTTCATTAACATGAAATATTGGATTATGTAGCCAATTACAGAGCTGACTGTTTTTAATTAATATGTTAATTCTGTGTTATTTTGTAATCAACTTCCCCCTTGCTCAACAGAATCCCAAACTATTCTCAGTGTCTGCCCTCCCTGGAGCAACGGATGTTGGCATACAATACACTTTGAACCTTTTCTGTTGAAAATGTCCTAATTGCTCACAGAAATGGTGTGTCTGCAGGTCATCATCAGAGTACTCTCAGTTGTGATAGGTGTCATGTTTTCACCCTCTCCCACCAGAGCCAGAGAGCCTCACTCCTCCTCCCTTCCTTTTTCAACAGCAATTAACTTTCCTTAAACATGTCAAAATCTGCCTGCTGATGGAAACATCATCCAAGATGACTGTTCATTACTTCTAATTCTGTGCAGCTCAGTCCCTCTGTTGTTGTAGTGTAGAAGATCAACAGATTCAGAGGGGTAAATGTGGCCATATTAAATCCTACGGGCTGTGCAAATCCCCAGGGGAAGACAGAGGTCATCTCACACCCAAGACTGCAGTTAGTCCGGCTTGTGATAACCATTCAGAATCGGGCTAATTGTTTTTTTCATCATAAAAAAGGCAGAGCTAATTTTCTTCTACAATGGTCCAGAGCAGACTAGAAGGGTCTGATTTGGGTGGCCTAAAATACCATCCGTGCCCAAAAGTGCTGGCACTCCAGAAAACCCTTCTAGAAAAAAATAATTATGCTTAGAGATACCATTTGCTTATTTCATAACATGAGAAGCAATGTGTAATTTCACAATTAATGCAAAATGATAAGCACAGACACCATAACCAGAGAGTTCTTGACAGTCTTGCAGATGTACTGGTCTTACCCTTTTTAGTTCACTTCCTTGAGACAAACGTTTCCTGCAGAGGTACTCAGAGAGCAACAAAACCCCTCTGTAAATATCCAGAGTCAAAGTTTCCCAGAAGTGCATCATTCTATTTTTGCTGGAAAATTAATAATTCCATACTGAGGCCAATGACAGAGTGGAGGATTCAGCTACCTGTGTATGTTTGTATCCTAGAAAATAACACCCCAGACCAATAAACAGTAGCAAGTCCAGAGCCCAAAAGAGTAGGCTAAAAAATGAAAAAAAAAAAAAAAAAAAAACCCCCAAACACCAAATTTCTTTTTACTTGACAGCATTTAACACTTAAGCTCCATTTCTATACTCTCAAAGCAAGTTTTGGGGGAACCATTTCAGGTGTGAAATACAGAAAAATCAATAAAGAGGAGACATACTCAGAATGGCAGAATTGCCACAACTGTGTTAAACCTTAACAAACTGAAAATTCACATCCGTTGTCAACATCTCATTGATCATAATAATACACATTTGCTGGCCTACTGTCAGGCTTCAAGAGAACAGTCATATACCAGTCAGCTTCACAAGGACACACCATTTCCCTGGTTACAGGCAGTTAGTCACTTCAAGGTTTCATCCCCAAATTTTCTCAGAGTTTGTTAATAATGATGAGCCTACCAAGACAGCCTTTTGATGGTAGTGAAAGAAGAACCTACCAACAACTCATATTTTTGATTCCACTCCTTATTGCCCCTCCATACTGCTCCTAGAACAAGACCTCATGGCTAAATTCACTAGAAAGTTGTCTTCTAGGGGGTAGCTCCTGCAGAGCATGGCAAGCTGGGAACATCCTGCCATCACCACCTCTTTTTTCTTTCCTTTTTTTTTTTTCTTAAAACAAAAGAATCCTTGGTTTGTATATGTTGGAAGGCTGACTGGAATCTCAGTGTTTCGTTCCCCCTGAACCAAACACAAGCAGTTCTCTGACCAGAGTTATCACCATGGGAAAACATCAAGTTATATGATGTTTTAGCTGAGGATTTTGCTCCCTGTCTTTTGACATTCTGTAAGTACTTGTAGGATTTACCACTCAGCTTCACCTAGTTCTTTCAGAAATGAATAATTTCTTCCTAATTATTACTTTTCTTTCTCCAATGTTGTAGTATAAACTGCAATAATTTATGTACAAGGTCTCACACAAAATGTAATAATTTGGCATATTCTTACAATTTATTTTATCTTAAGATACTGAGGATTTGGTTCAACTACAACCTGGCAATTTATCACATTAAGGTTAAACCTACAAAATTCTAAACTATAAACAAGTTTCATTACCAGCCTAGTCCCAAAGCCATCTCTTCCACATACATTCTTTAACACCTAATATGGGCTGAGTTTATTAGCCCCTCCATCGGTGAGAATACTGCTAGCAATTTGTCCTTCCAGCCTGCTGACTATTTTCATTAAAACCAGAGCAATGCAAAGTTCTGGTAGGAAAAGCAACATACTGAAGAAATATACAAAACCAGGAGAGGTGATAGAAAGAGAGAGCATGACCCTGAAAGCCTCATTTTCCTTGGGAGTGACATTTATCCAAAATCTTATCACTGGAGGTTGAACAGTTAGTGAGCAAATCTTATTTGCCTTACAAATATTTACTGTAATTTCATGTTATCACTGACAGATCGCTTCAGGAGATGTTATGGATTTGGGATGCATGCCCTGTTCGCATTCTATCTGTATGAGAGGGTCCCTCAGGCCTTTGTGCTGACAGAATTTCTGAGAATTTTACCACGTAAAAACTATTCCATAGTTCACGAAATGAAACTGATAAAGAGTGATTATTCTTGTTTTAGCGAAAGAAAGGACCCTGTTAGGAATATCAAAAGCATTCCCAGAAAGATTTAAATAATATTGGTCACTACTTTCATGCCAATTTGGTAACTTTTTTAAACAGCAAAATATTAACTGGAAGATTTTTAGTAGGTCTTCCTAGATGGTGTGATACTTCGAACTTTTCTAAACAACTTGAGTGCTTTTAATATTAAAAACAAACAAAACCAAACCAACAAACAAACAACACAAACACACAAGCCCACTATATTCTGATGTCCATATCTACTTACCAATTTACACATACTGAAAAATGCATTTATCCGATGGAATGGCAGAGCTACCTGCAGTATTTCCTTCTTTTGGAACAAAAGCTTTCCGACCTGAAGCTATGCTTCTACTCTAGCCTTTTGGCGGTGGTGCCTGGTAACCAGGGGTATGCCGAGACTCGTGAAATGGCAGTTGCAGCAGTAGGATGAAACACAAGAACTTTTGCTGCAAATGAGACTTTATAGATAAAATGATACCAAAGGTATCTACTCATCTAGCAGATTCAGAATTATCTTCTTAGATGCAATTATCATATTAGATGATACTTAAAGTAGATAGATAATATTTCTATCTAAGATAGATAGATAGCTCTGGATTGACAAGGTAGATAGTTTAGATACAGATTTTATCCAGAAAGTTGACTTCATTTACAACTTTTTTCCCTGAGCATCCAATGCTTGAATTTTTTTAATCTATTATTTTAGCTATCCATTTAGGATCCTGATGTTTTCCTGCATCTTTAGCTTCACCTGCAAATATTGCCACTGCACACATATAGTAAGATTTCTTTTTTCTTGTTGAATAATTTTTCTCTATAAGCCATAGCATGTAACATTGTTTCTCTCTACATTTAAAACCCAAGAACGCCCATATTTTTTTTAGTTGCTGCAAAATTTGACAAAGGACAACCATTCAAGTTGTAAACAATTCACATCTTGCATTTCAGACACCGCATCCATTACTTTGTAAGGATATACATGCCAAAATAACTCTTAGCTGAAAAACTATCAGTTAAAATCTCTGAATGGAACTTAATATTAGAAAACTCAAGTCCAAACATGAAATACTTCCACTAGAATTGCAGATGCTGTAAACATAAAGATAGCTAAATCAGCCAAGTAGTTGATTAGCACTCTCCCTGCAGCTAAAGTCATATAAATGGTGCTTTGTTGTTAGAAAAAGCTGTTGTTTTTTTTTCATCTGGAGCAAGCAATGAACATGTGCTATCCTGAGACAAGCATGCAGTACGGCTAAAGCACTTTCATTTTACAGTGAGGTAAACTCCTCAAGGCCAGTCCTCCCTTCTTCACTCCAGCATTATACACCTTATGATAAAAACCCAACCAAATAACAAACAAACAAGCAAGTGGCCACATTTTCACTGTGATTTCACTGAAACTTGCTTACATGTTAATTACTGTGAGGTAAAAGCAGTAAATTTGCCAAGTTCAAGCTGACCCTGCTACATCCCACGAGCAGCAGTTTGTCCTGCATTTCAACAGATGCAAAGAGGAGGGAGTTTGCTCACAAGAACTGGAGCAGGGAGGTCCCAACAGCGAGGTGCCAGGACACAGCAAAGCGCAGAGCTGCCATTCTCTTACCTTGGCTGGTGGGCTCCCCATGACATGCAAGATGGCGACAGCAACAGAAAACCCAATTTGGGTAACAGATCTGTCAGCTGACAAACACGCTCACAGCTTGTTGTTGCTGCTTGAATAACCTGAAGGACACATATAATTTATACAGGTGCTGAGCTCCACCCTCTGCCTCCTCTCTGTGGAGAAGAGTCTGCCTACGTCTGGGATGGAAAGATCTGCAATGTCAGAGGTGAGACGAAAGCTACAGTTACCACATCTTTGCCTGTCACTTTATTACCTCTCACAGTTCTTTCTCCAATATCATCCTGACAGGTTTTTGGGGTGGTTTCCCCTATGTACAGAAACTCCCCATCTCTTCCCTCTATCCGGTCAGTAGATGACTTTTCAGTAGCTTTTAAGCATTTCCACAAAATACTCCAGAAAAAAATCAAAATCAAAATCAAAGGGAGACAATAGCTGAATCTCATCTATTAATATTTCTGATGGCAGACCAAACCACTTTTGTATGTTCTTTTCAACCGTTCCTACAATAGTTACTTGTTTTAATATGTTATTGGGAATCTTTCTGCCAACCAGTAAATCTGGTCTCCTTACTTTGAAGTACATACTGGATGATTACCTGGCCAATGCAGAGATGCTGGTGAAAATCAGACATATATTGGTAGTGAAAGGGAAGGCTTCATAACTTCTAGGCTTTTCCTCTCTACACAATTCTTATAAGAACATGACAACTTGACATCTCTTGGCTTCCCATCCTATTTCCCCATCAGCTTGCTAGTGACAATGGTGGGTCCTAAGGCATCCTTTGGAGATGGCACAGGCATGATTTCATCCATATGTCCCATGACTACTGTCGACTGCTGACAGATAATTCATAGGGTGCCTGTCAGGACATCGCTTCAGGCAATCTGTTCTGGTTATACCTTAACTCACACTTTTAATTTCATGTAGGATGTTGTGCAGACCTAGACTTGGAAAAGGCCTGGAGGCCACCGTAAGTTTGCAATAAGATATGTCCCCATGAGGTGAGAGGAATATCAGATAGGACCAAGCCTCGCAGCCTCACCAAACAGTGGACACCTTACACTGATGGAAAAGGAGAGTGGCAAGAGTTAATTTTCAACAAAGAGTAGTTACAAGTTTGGCTTTGTGCAAGAGAAATAAAAAAATAAAAATAAGCCACAAAATAAGTTTACCTGGAATATTTGGCCTCAGATTTTTCCCAAAACTCAGATGCACACTGTGGATCACCTTTAAACTACTTTTTAAAACATTTTCCACAAACAAAAAAAAAACCTTCACCAATTGAAAATTTTTTCAAGTCAGATGCTCCTAGGTTTATGGAAGTGACAATCAGCATCTCAAGTTGACATATCACCACGACTCTGCTGTGGCTGGCAATGCAGCTACCACATGAGTGGTGAGAACTAGATGTCAGCTTACCCAAGCATCAGGGTGAGACCTTGAGTTACTTAGTTATGTTGCCATCTCTGAAATACTAAAAAAGAAATATATCTCAAATAAAGGTCTGCTGTGTATGTGCAGCAAATCAAAGGGCAGCTACAAAACTCCCAGAAAAATAAGCCAAACTCCTCAAAAAGCCACCTGGGGACCAAGAGTAACCAAGCAGGCAAGTCTTGCACTCCCGCAGTTACATTGTTTTGATAGCCTCACTTGGGCATTTTCACAGGAGCAGTCAAGACTGCAGTGCAAGCATTCTTCTCCAAGGTTCCTTGGACTCATGAATCTGTAGCATCCCATTTCCAGAGATAAGGAAAAAAGCAGAAAAAAAAGAAGAAAGTAAAAAAGCTCTTATTCAGACTGGAGTTCTTTTTCCCCTTCTTTATATTGCTGTTGCAGCTTTGATCACAGGCTCTGCTGCTGTAGTGAACCGAGAGACCAAAAAAATAGTAGGCTGACAAATTTGCCTTCTAAAGAGAAGACAAATGGAAAAACATCCAGAGAAAAATGAACTCAACTCAAAGAGTGGAATTCCAGAGTGCCTGGAAACGGATCAACACATTAAAACCAGAAAAGTTGCTGCAGGGGGACCCAGGTCTTAATGGAATGGGAAAGTGAAAAATAACCTCCCAGAATGTCTTCACATCAAGGTGCAAAAGTTACTGCAGAGAGCTGTGGAGCTATTTTTTCCAACAGCCACTCCAAGAAGTTAATGTTTCCAGTAAATCAGTATGACCAAAACATATAAAACATTTTGTGTTGCTTGTCAACAAGCACACTGACAAGTACCATGTCCATTTCCTCCTGGACAGGGGGGAGATGGGTTATGTGATGTTGGGCCTTAGTACAGACACAAAAAATGTACAGCATAGGGAAAGTTAGTCAGAGAAAGTCCACTGCAAAAAGCAGGAAGAACAAAACCAAAAGGTTAAATCTAAAGCAAAGAGAGCACAGCACAATGCATTAATGACCTACTTAAATAGCAAGCAATAACTTCAAGGGGGTACAGAATGTTGTCCCCTTCCCCTTTTTAGAGGGAGGACATGGTCATGCCAGGCTTACACTAGTGGAGCTAGATTCAGAAAATATGACCCAGTATCTGCAGTTTCAGTTTGTAAAAAGCTCTTCAGGAGACAAAGAGAAGAGAGAGTCTAGAAAGATTTTAAGGGTTAATTAAGCTGGTGTCATTCCACCTTTATGATGGAATCTCATGCCTTTTCTAAATTAATATTAAGAAAATACTTGGAAACAAGCTAGGAATGGGGAAAAAAAAAGCAGATAACAAGATGTATTAAATTACACTGAGGTTAAATTGCTTCCTACCCTACCTGTTGGCACTCAGTGCACATAAGAGACTGTTTGAAACAGAATCAGAATGGAAAGAATGCAAGCCCATGCTGCTCGCAGTATGCAAGAACTAAAAGTTAATTAACAGAGTGTTCAGCTTCACGCAGCCTACCCAGTGGGTTGCTGACTAACAGTCCCTTGCAAAAAGCTACTCAGAGTTGCAGCTGAGCTGCCAGAAACCAAGCCATAGAGAGGTAGCAACTCTAAATGGCTGTGATATGGATCATCCTACTGCTGCCATAAACTTAAAAGCTAACTGGGGCAGAAATTAAAAAAGGTACTGAAAACTCATTTAATGCATTTCATTCTTTACACCATCAATGGCAATAGCACAGAAACAAATCATACAAACATGTTTCATCTTTGGTATAAAAAAAACTGTGCTCAGTGAAGCACTGTCTTCGTACTCCTTCCATGCTTGAACCTAACAGCTTCACGAGCAAAGATGGCAATTACTGAAACAGTCTCCTGTAAGTATAAATCTTTGAATTTGTTTGAGAACATTTGTTTATTCATCCCTTGAAAGCTGTTAAATAGAGATAAGTGATTGACTTTACTAGGGCTAGATGCAGCCACAGCACTGAGGAGATGGAGGTGGAATACTGAAGCTTTGTGGGGATTTCTTGTGCCCAACAGCAACAGTGGGAGATGTCAGTCACCTTTTCTTTCCCTCATAAATCAGTTTTTATCTTGTTCACCTCAGTGGCTCGGTTAGAAAAAAATGTAGTAAACTGAGAAAACAATTTTCTATACTCACATGCAAAACAAAAAAGAAAAAGATGTCCTCAGAAATTGGGGAAAATAAGTCGGGGTGGGGTGGGGTGGGTGTGTCCCAATTTTTTTTTTTTTAATATTTGGATTATTTAGCCACTGTAAAATATAATACAAACAACAACAACAACAACAAAACAAACAAAGCCATTTATTAAAATATATCTCCTTTTTTTTTTTTTATTTAATGTTGCCAATTGAAACTAGAAGCTATAAAGCAAAGCTTCAGAAATGCCAGATTTGGGGACCTTTCAAAGCTGAAACTTTTGATTTAAAAAAAAAAAAGCTTTATGAATTTTCACTGTTTCCCCATTCCTTTTGAGAAACACAAACAGAGCTCATTTGCTTTCCAAACAGCATTTTCATCAGACTTGCTATTAATTAGAACACTGAGTTGTCTATGTGAGCAGCAATCAGGTGGCAGCGGCATTTGTAAATGAAATGTCCTTCTGGCTATCAAGATCTAAACCTGTTTCAGAAAAGTAAAAGGTGCTACATCCTCTTTCCTATCTCCTGAACCACTTCAATCTTAAAGGTATCATACAGTAAAGCCAGTATCACTGGCTCTTTTTCCTGGCCAGAGTAAGAGAGCTACTAATTTCCTTAGACACTTTGCAGGTGTGGTTGTAAATACGGCAAGATAGTGATCTTTGCAGCTTCACGATGGGAGGAAGCTGCTTATTACTTACCTGGGGTATCTGAGGACTGGAGTCTTATCTTTCCAAGACACGTCAGTGTAGAGCCACACGCTGAAACCCACTGTGTTTATGTTTCAAAGTTGTCCCTTTAGTTCAAACCAAGTGATTGCAGAGCATCTAATTGAAATAATTGAGATATTTCCATGTCATTCCACTCAAGCCAGTTTCTGAGACATTTATCTTCAGATCTTATTCAAATAGTCTGACACTGATGTCAGTATGAAATTGCTTGAGGAAAGACCTCAGAAGAGTTAGGTAAGAATTGCACTTCACCACTTGGCTGACAGGAAGACCTGACTTATGGTTATGGTATTTACCTTCAAATTATCAAGAGAAGGGTTTCTTTCTTAGTTGCCACCAACCTTTTGTAACTTTTATAATAGTCACTTTTTTAGAATCAAGAGAGTAACTCTGGTTTTCTCCTACTGCTTTTCACTCTCATGACTGAATTCTTTGGGGCAAGACTTAGTAAGAAAATGTTTGCTAATGCAGTGTCTGGGCGAGAATCATTAAAAACTAAAGGTTACTCTGATTGTATGACATGTGTTGGCTCAGAAAGGGATAAAAGATACACAAAGATATATTTGAAATAATATGCAAGTTATTAAGGGTTCAATTAATTCATTCCTGGCAGTAAGATATCCTCTAAATTAGCCCTCCAAAATTAACAAGACTGAAGACAGTAGCAGACTTCCTTGCTATGTTACTTTGTAAGTTAGTATAGTTAATGGGTAGGCTTTTTAAATAAAACTGGCATTAGCCAACCTATGTCCTAGTTTAAGTAATCTGGAAGACTTTAGCAAATTGTAAATGTAAGAGGATCACTCATCTGAGAATAGAGACAGGGTAAAGAAATATAGAAACAGCCAATTCAGAGTGAACCAAGTATATCACGTGTAGCTTTGGGAAGTACCTGCAAAGTATGACTTTGGGGCAGGCATACCGAGCATAAAGACAAAGTGAAAACTGGTGTAGAATGCTTGGCTAATACCTGAAAATGCTCAAGTTTTAGAAATACCTGAGAGTGAAGTTTGACATTGCAGCAAAACTCATCTAAGATCTAGCTGCCAACAAAAGAGGAGGTCTTGTTCCCACCCAAGTCCCAAGCTTAGAGAGTTCAGTGTTGTCTCTCGTACTCTTCTGGACAAATGATAAACTCATGGGAGGAGCTGAAGCAATAAAATATTACTTTTTTTTCTGTTTTTTTTTTTCTCAGGAATTTCCAGGACTGCCCTGCTTTAGATGCATGTAGCCATTACCTCAGTTTACTGTAACACACAAACTCACCTTGAGTTCAGTAGTGGGAATCTAACCATGGACAAATTGCATTGTCCAGAAGAGTTGCCTAAAGCATCAAGACTCATAGGGAAATGAGTATCAGAGGTGGAAAAGACATGAGACAATTGGGTGCACATCCTTGTGAACAGATCATTACAATTCACTGAGCCCAGTACCAGGAATTTGTGGGACTTTTCACTAGTTCTTTGTATGGTTCTTCTCGGGTTATTGCAAGGTTGTCAAGATTGGAAACTGAAATTTTCCCTTCCTTCACTTACTTCCATCCCTGTATCTTTTTATCTTTTTTTTTTTAATACAAAATCTCTAGACATTAACCAAGATGGCTGTGGAAAAAAATTAAAACAGAATAAAAGTTTGACTTAGCCATTAGAGATATTATGAGTAATGAGCCTTGCAAGGTTATTTACAGCAATTTAGAACTCTGTGACTTACTCCTGGTGGATTATAACTTCTGACAGCAGAAGTCTACTTCAGGAGGACTTCATGCACTATACTGTCATGAAGATTCTAATACAAAAGCTCCTTCTGCATTGATTTATTCCCTAAAGAAAAAAATATTTCTGATGAGAAAGATTTCTTTTAGGTAGGTGTCTGTTCCTCTACTCCATTTGTATCATTCCTGTAACAAAAAAGAAGTCAGTAGTTTTCCTAACAACGCAACTGGGAATTCACCTTGCTGAGAGGACTTTCAGCTTTATTCCAGCAGTATGAAAGGAGATTTCTGTTACCTATTCCACTTGGCCCAGTGGAGAAGGCAGCCAAGTGTGAGCAGAGAGCCTGGCACCTGAAACACACTGAGTGTATCAGTTGGTCTCAGGAAAGCTACTCTAACTCATGCCAAAGCAGAGTTATCCATGGAGACTGATACCATCTCTGAATGTCTCTATGCACTCATATTAGGTGTGGTTTAATTCTTCTGTTTCAGCAGCACATAAAACATAACACTATACTGCAATTTCAGTCTCTTCTCATTCTAGTAGGAAACCGATTTTTCACAGATAAAGATTTTTTTTCCCACTTTTTAATTCCTGTATCACTTTGGGACTGAATGTCATGATTTTTTCTACAATGCTTCTTGAAACCTGAGAATGCAGAATAGAAACTCATACCAAAGCCAACTGACATTTATAGCCCTCAGCATATCAATGAACCAGGGTGTTTTTAACCTTAGGCCTCCAACATTCATGGTTTATGTGGCACGTGAAACACGATATGGCTAACAAGCCAGAAAATTTTTGTGCAGATCATGAGAGCCACTGAGTCTGTTCAGAACACAGCATTAAAATAAGCTACCTACACTGCCTCCTTTGACAGAGGACCCAGATCTATGTGCCAAAGGTCCAGAATTAGGTCTCGTGGGCCTAGCCAGGGAGAATCTGGCTGGAGGAAATGCACCTGCTCAGTGACTCTAGCTTCCAGGGGTAGAGATCTGATGGAAGAATAGATTTCTGATGGTGACTTCTCCCACAAATACCTCCAGGAATTAAGCCTCACCCACAGCCTGCCAATGCAGCGGAGCACGGACCAGTAATGTTGCCTTCTCTGCAACACACTCAATTTGTACTCTGCAATCTATCCCCATGCAATAGATATGTTGCAAAGTGGCACAGACCCTGGCCTTGTATGATTCAAATCCACTAATTGTTGGTCTTCCGTGATGTGTACTTCCACACATACTGAATGCATTTGTCAGCCAAACACCAGCCAGCAAGCTGTGAACCACAAAAAGGTAAAATGTCCCGTGACTTGCCTGCACCACTGCTGGGAACTGGAATGTTCATCCCACAGAGGAAATCATGTTGGCATACTTCCCCTCACCCTTCCAAAAAAAGGTTTAGTTCAAAAACATAAGCAAGATTTTGAAACATTTCTGGGCTGGTGCCTCAGCTCACATGCCAAGGCCCTGCCTACTTAGCTGTTTTGCTACAACATGGGTGGGTAGGCAGTCATCTGGGTGGGCTAGGAGCTTCAAAGAGAACTAGGAAGCTGCAATCAAAGGAATTGGCTGAAGGACATCTAATGGGTAGCTCACCTGACTGCTGACCAGCCTAGGGGCTAGCCCCTGGTAGCTGGGAGAAGCCAGCAGTGTCATGGCATCACAGAATGGTGGGTAGCCAGTGGAACAGGTCAGGTGGTTCCACAAGGTTTACGACAGCATGACAACTTTCCAAGCAGGTTTCCGTGAAGCTGGAGAACCAGCCAACCCAGCAATACAGAATCCAATCAAAAGGAGAAGTGTTGCATCAGAAGACTTGTGATCAGCTCTATTCATTAGACATCACTTCCTCATGTATGCTAAAACTGTGAATGGGAAGTACCTGATTGTTGTTAACACACCTCATATTTCTACCTCCTCCTCAGCCATGATACACAAACAGCTGAGAGCATGAACAGATATGTGGAGCACAGAATGCCTTGTGCAACAGACATATGCTCTTGCTTGCAGGAAAAAGAGAAGAGAGGAAAGGAGAATTAAAAGGGTGACATACCCCCTGCATCTCTTGAATACTCCTTGGCTCTGTCATAAATTCTCTGCACAACTCAGGCAAGATAGCAAACCATTTGTAGTGTGAAAATAGCAAGAGACAGCTCAACTGAGGTCATGGAAGCTGGAGTAGCTCAGAAGAAAGATGAACTAGAAATTAAAAGAAAAAAATGTCATGATTCTATTGTTAGATATTACTACTGGCCCTTCCTCCAAATAGTTATGTTTTGAAAACACCCCTTTTAGACACCTTCCATTTTTGAACCCAAACATTGTATACTGACCCTGACAGTGTTCAGAGAAATTTAGTGTATTCCCCACTAAGCATATCATGGGAGACACTGTTTTACACACAGTCCAGAAAGCACCAAAACGTTCAGTAGTCAGAGCATGGGGCAGAAAAGTGCCCCACCCTGTGAATTTATACTTGAAGACTCTTCTTGATCCACACAGGACACTGTCTAGCTTTATGTGGTTCTGAATCAAACTAAATGAATGGTTATATTACATGATTATGGGTGCAGCTAAATGCTGCTCACTTGCCCCAAGGAAAACATCCTTCAACTCTGTGAGGAATAACCTAGGAGTCAGAAAGTTAATTAATGGTTTCACTCGGCATGAGGGATGGTCTGTAAAGCAGTAGAGAGCAGGGTAGCTTTATTTTCATTCAATGAACTCATGGACTAGGATGTCTATATTAAGAGCTTCAACAGAATACATTACGGTGTCCATTGCAAAACCAAGAAACAAAGGTACTGTTAAAGCTATTTGATGCTTTTCTAAATGGAAACAGATCTTAATAGCTGCCCATTAAGAACTCCTTTTATGCATAACATTTTGAAAGAAGAACTGTACAGATGAACCCTTACCAATCAACTACAGCCTCTTGACACAGGAACACCTATTTGGTTTCTTAATTCTAGTTCTGGCTGTCATTATTCAAGCTTCACTTCCCGCCTTCTGACATATGTAGTCATCGGCATTATGCAGTCTGTCTGTGTCAGGACAGTGTCTAACACAAAATATACTGACAGCAGAGTATCTTGGAGTTTTTACTGCTACTGTGGTGCTGAACACCCTCATCTCTTACTCTATGCCTACTGTCCCTCACCACTCCAGGTTACAGAGTGGCACTAGTCAAAATTCAGCTAGCTAAAACACAACGTACAGTAAAATTCTGAAAGTTCAAAGTTGTCTGTTCACTGTTGGAAAAAGATGCACTGAAAAGATTCAGAGAAATCTTCCTGATCTGCAGTTAGTGGTAATTCCTTAGCAGATTTTGTGGTTAGATAATACCAGTTTTCCTGCTGTTATCCTTTAGTAGTTATGCATTTAAGAAGTCAAAAGCTTGGATTCTCTCAGACACTTACACGTGTTCCTCTCAGGAATAGTCTAAATGGTATTAATAGGCTAATCCACAGTTAAAGTGTCACCTTAGGTGCACAAGTATTTGATGAATTAGAGCACAGCCAAACACTAGGCAAAGGAATATGCACAGAGGATTAGCCCAGCCTTCCCTCTCTGCTCCCCGCAAAACCCAAACATACCATGTTTTATTCACAGGGTTAATTGTTGTTTAACCCCTATCCTTTTAAATCTATTTTCTCATTTGTGTTGGTGTTTGTGTTCCTGTTCCTGTAATCTATTTAGATTGCAGGGTTTTTTTCTGAGCAAGGTTTACAGCTTATCTGGGAACTTTTATCATTTTCAGCAAAATGGGGCTCACTTCTCTGATGACTTTTTGCAGTGCCACAGTACCATAAATAACAAGTTCTATTTCTCATCCTTGAAACCTGTGCTATAGCTAAACTATGTAATTTCCATCCTACACCTTCCTTTCATATTGTGACCCCTAACTTTTCCCTGCCTCCACACCACGTCTTCCTCCCACAAGAGAGCTAAATTTAAATCAAGACTGAATTACTGTCTTTCACGTGTAACTCAGACATTAGGAACATGATTCAGGAATTACTGAGAAAAAGGCATGAATTGTGTAATTCAGACTAAATAACCATAGCTGACCTTAGCTTTAAAAATCTCTTTTTCTTCCATGCAGCAAGCTTTTCTTTACATCTCAAACACCTAGTAGGAGCCTGTAGTTCATTAACATCCATATGCAGTGGTGGTGTATGTGCTTTATAAATAAGGCTCACTTGAAGAGACAAGCTGTTCCCATTATTTCAAGGACACTTGCTTTGTAGTTTATTAGTGTTAGAAGCAAAATGCCCTGAGCCTCTTCCAGTCAATACACATGGAGCAAGAAAGCTTCCCAGAACATACACCGCACATAAAAAAGCTTTCTCAGAAGGAGTCTTGGTTCCAGGGCCCAGGGTTTATAAAACCACAAGGGAAGGGAACACACATCCTTCCTCACACCTTTCTTCCCTGAGCAAACTTTCTGAAGGCAGTTCCTAGAGATAAATCTTGAGGGATTTCCTCTGCTAGTTTCCATTTCTTATTTGTATTCCTGTAAGTAGAGGCACCAGCCCTTCATTTGCATCTCATCTGTGTCACTGGGTTTCAGCCTTTCCTGTTCATATACCATCATGGCAGCAACACCATTAGAATAATTATAGTTATGATTGAACTCCCTTGCATACTACCAAGACACATTTTGTGATTAGAAAATGAGGTCAGCAATTTCCAAGATTTGTGGAACAAGGACAAACTGTTTTGGCAATGTGCCTGATTTATTCTCAAGTTTTTTTTGTATCACTGTCTATTTACAGTAGACCCAATCTGCTTTTCTGTGTTACTGTTCAATGCTACTTTCTGCTTCAGGTTCTTCTTCCCTCAGGGTGAACCTTATCATGTTCCACCCTCCACAGAAGCTCCCATACTAAGGGGCACCACCAGCACAGTGGCCAGTGGAGAATTCTTCCATTTAAGATAATTACAGAAGCAATGGTGAGGGGGAAAGGGGACCAATCATAGGCCAAAATCACACTCAACTAAGTGTTTCTTTGAACATACTTCTAAGCTGTTCTTACACTGCAAATAAGAAAAGGGAACACAATCTGCTACTCACGAATGTGTTCTGGTCTTCCAAGCCCATGCTGTATGCTACAGCTATCTCTTCAAGGGAGCCACATACTCCAGGGCATCTCTTCTCTACTCTAGCCTATGAGATCTGACAGGCTGAGGTTTATTTATCACTCAGTTTCACATCACATTCAAGGCAAGACCAACAGAGCTGTTTCCTCAGTTCATACCATTCCACCAGAATTCATACCGAGGCACCAGAATTTTCACAGAGGCATGCTTTGTAGACCTAATAACTCTACATATGACTTGACCATCCACTTAAACTGAAAATATGGCCATCAAAACAGTTATATAACAAGTGAACTCTAAACAAAACTAACAATAAGAAATATGCATCTTAAAACAGTTCTACCATCCTCAGTAGAGGATGCAGAGTTAGTTTCATACAAAGCAGAGCATCTAACTTAGGAAAATCACTGCAACTACCCAAAAAGTAGCAATTTGCACTCTCTGTAGCTGGCAAGTCATTCCCAGGCATTCACTCTTTCTATAAAATCTTAACCTAACCTGCATGATGTTACCAACAGTACACAACAACACTTACTACTGCATGAGATTTTGCAGTCTTTCAGAATGCCTTGAGCCAGATATTATCTTCTTGGCTGAGGCTCGTACTGTATCTGTACACAACTATTTCCCTCTGTGTTGCTATAGCTGTACATTACACAACTCCTTAAATACCCAATACATCAGCTTTTGGCCCAGCTCTCTCAAGCAGGTGTGTTGCGCAAAGCATTCTTCAGGACTAGCAGGGATTAAATGGTGTTTTGTGGGTCTCAGGAACTGCAGTTTATATTTCTCTGAGCTCCATAAAGCCAAGTTTCCTCTGCTCAGCAGAGCCAAAGGATGTTGCACATTCAGATATACAAAGGCCGAAAGAGAAGAGGACTATGACTAAAGTGTAGGATGAGTCCAGAAACACTGAATTTTCTCATCTCTCACTTGCAACAACTTAAGATAAAATTTTCCATATAAGCATGTTCCCAAACACAGACATCTGGAGAACAAGTGCTTCTGGGCTAAAAACATTTCTGATGAATTCCATGAAGGTACACGAAGTCAGAAAACAGATGCTTTGTATAAAATATCTTCCTACAAAACTCCTACAGTGAAGCTTCCGTGACCTTGACATTTTTGCTGGTGTCTCCTTAGATAATGTCACATGGTTGGGATACTTTGAAAACTTCGAATTGCTTAAGGATTTATTGCTAGAGGCCTTACTGCCTACAGACACAGTGACACCATGTGGCCAATTGCTTAGCCCAGAAAAAACATGCTAATGGAAAGGGCAGTATATATTTTTCTCATTTATCTTTTGCTTTATTAAATTTAGCTTAGGGATGCTCAGATGCAACTATCTCGGCAGGCAAGAGTAAACTTGGATAGAACAATTGTCATCTGAACAGCTATAGGAAAACGCAGCCAACGACCATTTGGTTTTTCTGCTTATGTTCAAAAGCCTAATGTTTGCAAAAGTGTCCACTGAAAACACAGCGGATAAGTACCCATAAGCACAGTCTGCACATGTGTCAAAACGGCACGTTCACTTGGTAGATACAATCAACTGGTAGAACTAAGATTCTATGGTTCTTCTCAAAAAAGTTCACCTGCGAGGTGCACCTAACTATCCTGCAGTAAGAGCACCAAAAAAATGCAATTAATTTTGAAAATTAATAGATTTTTGCCTTGCTCTTATGGCTTGTTTTTCCTTCCAAGTGTATGCAGATACCCCAATTTAGTTTTACAGACATCCCCGAGGAAAGTATTTAAATTCACAAGTGGGAATATTGCTGCTGGAAATGTTCTCAGTAGCTGTTATCACTCTACTTATATAATATGGTCACTGATGTGATGAATCATGTCTCCCTAGTACAGGTTTTTTTTTTCCAAATCAGCTGCTGCACATTTGAAAGGTACAGCTCATAAAGAATGGTTAGAATGGGCAGATTTATTTGAAAGAGAGACATGGTGACAGAAACAGGCAAGCAAATAAGCAGGCAAAAAGTGAATACAGATTAATTCTATATCACTCAAACACAAACAGAATAATCCACTAAATAAGCTCTTCACAGAGAGTATATTCACTTGGTACTATTAAAAAAAAACAAAACCATGTTCAGTAGAAATGTATATTTTGAGTCAGGGTTCAGAAAAATCTCAGTCTCAAGAGCCAGAAGGAAGGGAAAATGTAAGAAGCAAGACTCCAAGTCAACATTCCATAAATGTTACTTTTTTTATTGATTAGTAAGGTAACATGCTGGTGTCATTTTTTGGTCAGTATTGAACTGCAGACAAGCAATTTATGTCAACCCCATCACAGTTTATCTGAGTTTAAATTAAAAAGGTTAGATTGAAAAGTGATGCAGGAAGATTTTCACCTACATACATAATAATTTCACCTATATATAGCAATTTAGAGCCTGGAAGCAGCGGCTAGTTTGACATAGAACTTTCTGATTGTTCAAAACAGGAGTTGAGGAACTTTAATGACATGATCCCTCAGATTTTGTCACCCTGACCAGTGTGATTATGCTGCCACCTTCCGACCTGTAAATTTTGCTTTGCTACAGTGATGTCACTTTTTCCCTTCGACTTGGAGCCCAGTGTGTACGTTTCCTTGATATACAGGCACAACGACCATGCTTTGAGTAGCTGAGCCCTCTTTTATCTTCATTCCCATGTTTTCTCTCCTTGTCTTTTTTTACCTGTGAGTCATGGGCTGCACCCTCCACTGTCATTGTCATTGCTAATGGAAGTGCTGTCCATGGACAGGCCTGGGTAGGGATAGGAGGCAGCCCTGCAGAGGGGGTGAAACCCATAGTTTAAAGGAGTAAGGTTTTGTAATAAAGGCTATGGAATGTCTCCTGGCTGCCAAGAGAATCATGGAAAGCAAAACAAACACTTATCCAGCATTTGAATATGACAGTGTACACTGACAAAAGATGGACTCGTTACAGCTGGGAAGGCGAATGATTATAAATTATTATAAGTTTTGCATATTGATAATAAAATTTTCCTCTCCATCTTTCCAAGTATAAAGCTCATATATTTATGGTAAATTTTTTCTTGCTTTGAAAAAATACAGTGTTATAATTGGCTGCATTCTAAATCTAAATGGGATTGTTCCATCCGGTCAAATTAAATAAAACAGCTGTATGTCAAAGTGGTTATGTTCCCTTGAAACAATTCAGACTTCAGTGGCACTGACTGCTTATGTAGCAGTTTAGAATTCCTGAAAGAAAAGCTTAGTATGACCACAATCACATTGAAAAGCAAGCTGGGAAGCCCTCTTCTAGTAACCACAAGTTCCTTCCTTACTCCTCAACTATATGTTCTTCCATCATATGTTCACACCCAAGACACTTCAGAAGACACAGAATCAAACCTTGAAATGCTGACAATCTATGTTCAAGGAAGGAATGGGGATGTACCAGCTACAAACAGGCTTGAGAACTCTGAAATAAGAAGGCAGCTGCTTCAAGCTCAGATACATGTTTGGGAGAGTTCACAGGAGCCATGTGTAGCTAAAAGGTTACCTCAACACATCTGACTGGAGACAAATCATCAGTCCTTCTTCTTCACTACCAAAGCCCCAACACTCAAATAATTGAAGTATTTTCTCTCTATGCCAAAGGAAACCAAAGCATCTTGCAATTAGTCTCTGATTTGAGTTTCCAGGACATACTGTATTTTCTTCAGGATATGCCATAGCACTATGAGAGTTCCCAGCTAGCAACTGAAGGTTATGTTTGCCTGTCCCCTTGTTTTGAGGAGACTAATTGCATTGCATTGATTGTATAAATGGAACCTCGACTCTTGTGACAGTGGGGACTTTATACTTTCTAAAGTATTCAAGGAAATACACAGCCAGCTGAATCATCTCTGTGAAACTTAGCAGTATATTTTGACACTCACAATAATAACTATTACTGCTGTGACAGTGCAAAGCTCTGGGCAGATTTACACAGAATCTGTTTGCAAAGTCAAGGACAAAAAAAAAAGAGAGTGTGAATTTGTGTGGTTACAGTCCCTCAGTGAGTCTCTGATGATACACATAGACCTTTCTTAACATCAGCATTTCCTCCATCTGAGGACAAAGAAAATGTCTCAAATTTCTTCTTTTCCAACATTCCTGACAGCAAAGCAATTTGCCAATATAGTCACATCAGGAGGAGAGTCCTTGATGTTGTGCTGAAAGTTAGCAGCAATGCATCTGACATGGCACAGCACAGGACAGGGATGTGCTTGAGATCCAGGAGAACATGTAGGTAAGGGCCAGTTCCAAAAGTCTAACCCTACTGTGTGACATCCAGCTGGGGTAACTGAGCCTTCTGAAAAGGTTTGGAAAGGACATATTGTTCCTGCAACTGTAAAAGCTTTTTACTCTGGAGAGCCACTTTTCAATCCCTTCTTCAGTGCTGGAAGCAAATTCCAGTTCTCATGACTAACTGCTACACCTCCTTTGTGAAAACGCAATATACTATTTAAGCAAGCAGTAGAAGAATTACATCACATCAAGGCTTATCTTTAATATACTGTATCTGAGTGAGAGAATGGAGTCCATTATTTTCCTTTCCTTTCCTTTCCTTTCCTTTCCTTTCTTTTCCTTTCCTTTCCTTTCCTTTCCTTTCCTTTCCTTTCCTTTCCTTTCCAGCAAGTATCAATTGATATAATGAAATACACAGCATCAACCAGACAACATTTCAAGTCTGCTGGAACGAAAAGAAAATCCTGATGACTATCTGGGGAACAAATATTCCTTTCAGCAGCACAAACCTGAAGTTGATGATATAATCCTATATATAGAAGTATAAATATGCTTCTACTGATCTTTGCCTGTCTCCTTATCTTACATTACTGTCTCTTTCACAGCCACCTTCTTCCATAGCCAAGTAAACATTTAATCTTTCTGCTGGGTTTGGATGAAATGTATTGTGACACAAAAAGTCAACTGAAGGCAACGTACCAGTGAATCTCCAGAGCAGCCTTCAGACTGCAACCAGAATGGAGTTCCAATAGCAAACAATCATTACACCCCATCTCTGCAAAGAGAAATGCTCTAGACCCAGTGCATAAGCCCCCACTGCTCCATTACTGACTTCACAACTATCCAGTGAATCAAAATTCTAGAATATGGAAAGAAGAAAAATTGCTATACTCACTTGGCATTCATTTTTGTGAGGTGCTGATCACTCTGTCACCAATCTAATATTTGTGGATGTGTAAAATCCCATTGGTTTCAACTGGAAGCCTTTCAAGATGTGTGACTTCTGGGCTTATCAGTCTTCTGGTCAAAAATCTTGGAGACAGTGTTCAGGACTTCACCTGCTAAGCTTAAACAAGAAATCTTCAGAGCAGACAGATACTGATAAAAAGACCCTTCTTTTCCTCTGAAAGGGGTAGGAGACCTACTTTTGAGAGCAGAAGGTATTCTGTTGTCAGAAAACCTCTATGAATCCAGGCTAATGTTCAGGGATTGCTGCTGGGTTTTATGGGATGGTAATAAGCCAGGGATACACTGGACATACAGAGCTGGCAAGGGCACAACCTCTCTCTCAATCAACCGTAATCCACACAGGGAAATGGACAATCATGTCTTAATGATAAAGGTAAGAAAGGGTCCTATGTCCCTGTAAGAATCTTGCCATGGCAGCATTTACATCTCCATATTCTTAAAGCCCAGCTTCAGACACCCACATATTTCATTTTTAAATAAAATCCACCTCTATAGCAAGAGTTTGTGCTGGGCTTGACATTTCTTTCTCATTTCAGAAGGAGCACTTAAAAGGAGCTGTAAGCACCGAAGAGATAGTTCTGCCCTGAAGCAAATAGCATCTTTAAATCTTTCTAATATATAATCTCCTCTCTTTTACTGTAATACACTTGTGTCATGGTTTAATCCCAGCCAGCAACTAAGCATCACACTGCTGCTCACCTGCTCCTCCCCCCCTGCAGTGGGATGGAGAGGAAAACTGAAAGCAAGTTTCATAATTGAAATAAAAATATAATTGTTTAAGAATAATTGTAATAAAAAATGTCATGAGAAGGAATATAACAAGAAGAGAGAGAAATAACCTCAAAGAAAAGACAAGTGATGCACAGGGCAATTGCTCACCACCTGCTGACCAATGGCCCAGCAGTGATCCCCCCCTCCTGGCCAACTCCCCCCAGTTTATATACTGGGACTGACATTCTGTGGTATGGAATATCCCGTTGACTAGTTCAGGTCAGCTGTCCTGGCCATGCTGCCTCCCAGCTTCTTGTGCACCTGCTCACAGGCAGAGCACGGGAAACTAGAAAATCTTAACTCAGGATAAGGGCTACTGAGCAACAACATCAGTGTGTTACCAACATCGTTCTCACACTAAATTCAAACCACAGCACTGTACCAGCTACTAGGAGGAAAACTGACTCTATCCCAACCAGGATAAACAGGCTCTTCCTTCTCTAACACAGTCTGCTCCTGGGATGGTTTCAGATTGCATCAGCAGGCCAAAGACAGTGGACTTACAAAAACATAACTCCATACCAGTGTTAACTGAAGTATGTTGTAGCTTGAAAGGCTTGCCTCCTAATTGGACTAAAGCCTTAGACCTGATAATTATACCTTTCAACCTACTTCATCACAATAATCTGATCATCTGTATTATAATAAGAGACACATAACTCATTTTATAAGCTTTGTCAACAATGAGAGCTCAAAATAAAGCTGACGTTCTTATGAGAGACATGAGGAAAGAAAGAAAAGGAGAATTCAGAAAACCTAACAGAGTGAAACAGACTAAAATAGAAGGAGAATAAAACAAAGAACAAAGGACAAAAGAGGGCTATACAGAAGAAGCTCAGGCCTCTAGCTGCCCTGGGGCCGAGATCAGAAGAGCTTGGTGGTTGGCTCTACCCCAATAGTGGAGATAGGTACATGCTGTGCTTCCTATTTCTGCTGTGCCTCTGAAAAGTCAGAGCTGAGGGTGATGCAGATTTGCCAGCAAATGATACCATGAGATCTCAGCTCATCAGAGCATCTCTTCTGAATGGCTTCTGAGAAACAAGAGCTTTTATTTTCTTTTTTCTCTCTTTCCTATGAAAGCCTGTTTGGAGGTACATGACCTGATATTATCACTTTCAGAAGCATGAAAAGATTGAAAACATGCTTAAACATGCTTTCAGTTTTTACACCACTTTAATGAAAACCTAAACCACATGAAGATAAATTCTCACAAAGATAATAGGATTCCTGATTGTCTTTACATGGACCTTTGCACTGGAGAACTGGGGACCACAGTAAGGAGGAACTATCTTCACAGGCCACAGACGTTCTTCTGCTCCCAGAACTACATTCCTTATACTAAGTCACCTTCCAGATAGAATCTCCTTGACTCTGTGGTCTGTGCACGCAGTGATCCACAGAAAAATCACTCCCTATTTTTTAATATGTAGCAGAAGGCTCTGTCTTCCAGGAATACCACATCATAAAGATAATTTTGCACCATTTTACAGACAGAACAACAGGAAAGCAGCTGAGACATGCACAGGCATTAGTCAAGCCATGACTGTATGTGTTATGATTTGGACTGAACAGCTGGCTAGGAGGTCATAAAAGCAATGTGTCTTAGTATGTGAGTGCTAGATGAAATGACCCTGTTGCTAAGCTTGACTAAGAGGTGGAACAGCTGTAGAGCACACATAGCATTTATGACACTAACCTCTGGATTCCTTTCTGAGCTCAGGAAATTGCATTCCTTTCAGGTCTGCACTGAAGTTCATTGATAATATTAAATTATGCTCTTCTGCAGGGAGAAGCAAAGCAGAAACACTGGAAAGCCAACATATCACCAATAGACACACCAGTACAGCATGTTTCTTAGGTTTGATTATAAGCATAGATCCACAAGCAGCATTTTAAGCTTGATCGTGAATTTATAGGGTAGGGTAACATGGGGTTTTGTTCTTGAATTATAATCCATCCTACAGAAAATAGTTAGGAAGGTTACAAAGGCTGTCAGAATAACAAAAGGCTTCAAATGGCTTTACAGTGTTAACATTTACCTACCTCAAACAGGAATATGAATATTCACCATATTTGCAGCCAGATATAGTGTGATAGATACACCACAAAGATTTTCTTTATTTGCACCTGCATATATAGTAAGAAAGGCAATCATGGAGTTACCCATAGTTTTTTATAATCATTATGTATTTGTTCTTCCCATGCTATATATTTAATTATATCATCCAAAGACTGAGCAATTCTATGCAGCCTTTGGGCTTGAATACTTGAAATTAACATTGATAGTCGAATAATACCTAAACCTCTATCACGAACCCTTGAATTGCATCACAAGCACTTGATGGTAAATGCAACCATTTTTTAATGGCAGTTCTAATTTCCAAATCTATTGACTCAAGGTATGTGGGTTTCACATCTGAATGGTCTGCTAAATAAATCACTTTAGGAACCATATAATTTTTAAAATTTCTAATCTTTGAAAAGTTTTTAATGGGGCATTAGCAATTATATTTAACTGATTAATTTATTATTCAAGTCTAATTTTGTTAATTCAAACCTTGGTTCTACACAAAGACCTAAATATTTCTCAGAATTTCCAGGCTCAATGATATTTAATAGAACATTATTGACAGGCCACACAGGGCAATCATTTATCACATACGAATCTTTAGTTGGTTGAATAAAGAAACCAAGACATTTCTCTCCCTGAATGCGTAAACCCGTTAAATCACAAAAGGTTTCTAAAATATTAATATTTTTAACATTCCATCCCATGAGTTACTTAGCAATACCAGGTTGTCAGCAAAAGCCATAGAAGTTATCTTTTTAGTATCATATTGAAAACCTTCACCCTTCTCTTCCAACATACATAATAGAGGATACATGCATCAATTAAATAAAATTGGTGACATAGGGCCATCTTGTTTAACACCAATCTTAATATTATCAGATTGACCATCCTTCATATCAATTTATGTAGAAATAGTATTATACAAATCTTTTATTAAATTTATTATATGAATATCAGTTCCTCTTCATGTTAGAACTTCTAAAATATGTAAATGGCTTATTCAATCAAAAGCTTTCACAAGATCTATAAAAATTATCCCCAGAGATCAATGTTGTCTCTTTGCATTTTGTAATATTAATTGTAATAATTTCAAATTTTCTGAACAACCAGATGATTTAATAAAACCTCTTTGACGTGAATTAATAGGACATGCTTTAGGACATTGCTTTCTCAATAAAACTGATCCAATAGTAATAGGGCGCCATTTATAATATCCTTTATTTTTCACGTAAAGAAGATTTAGGAATTAAAATAGTTTTACAATTTCTCATAATATTAAGAATAGCTCCAGTAGGTAACCAAAGATTAAAGAGCTCTTTCAATAAAGAATAATTTAATAACATCCTGTAAAATTAGTTTATCAGGTGGTGGTGACAAATTTTTGCTCATATCTTGAATATTTTTAGAAATTTATTTTTCCGAAAACATTGACATAAATGCCAAATTATCTATTTGTCATAAAGACTGAAAAGTACCGAGACCTTTGAATGCTCCTGGTGATACTCATCTTGATTTGAACACATTGTCAACTTCATCAAGTGGTATGTCACATCACAGGGTTTCCACTTTATCCAGGATAATACCGGCTAACTTCCTTCTGTTCAGATGGAACAGCCACTGGCATCTGAGGAATTGTCCCTTTTTCCTTGCTCGCCTCTTCATCTGCTCCTTAGGTGGTTCAAAGGACCTTGATATATATGACTCCTAGAAATCTGAAATAGGTGTCTATTACAAGAATATCAAAATTCATGGAAAACATGTCTTTCAAAGATAAGACTGATTTCTCTGCTTCAGCTCAGCAGACCATCTAGCCCATTATCCTAGCTCTGCTAATTGTCAAAGAAGAGGTCCACAGGAGAATGCAAGAACAGGTGTGGTAATTCTCCAGAATTCTCTTCCAGATTCCTATATTTTGTGGTTCTGGGACTCTGAGAGGCAGGGGTAGTGTCTTTGAATTTAGTTAGTCTTGATAGATTCCTCTTACATACATTTGTCCCATACTTTTCTATCCCATCTAATCAGTACCTTGTATACTTAGATGGTCATTGTGGAGTGGACTTGGTTGTGTGGCATTTATCAGGTTGAGGCCCATTCTCATCAACAATGATGCTTTGAAGACCAGTGAAAAGCATGGTTATCATGAGTGAAGCAAACAACAAATATATTTTATCTCTTTGTGGGTTTAAATCTAGTATTAGCAACATTCTCTCAGTAACACAAAGGACCAGTAGAGCAGATCAGTATTCCCATCATACTTGGTGCCTGGCAGGGAACTACTGACTGTTCAGCAGGCCAAATGCACCAAGTCCAGCCACTCTCAAATTCTGCACAATGTCAAGGTGCGACTTCTAAGCCACTGCTTAATGCTTGAAACTTTTAGGCCCAGAATTCACAATCTGTGAACAAATGCAGCTTAATCAGAGCGTGTATTTATCAATGTAACATCAACCTAATCTGCATAGGAGATTCTCACAAAGAATCAGATCAGACTGAAAGATTTGCCCTTTCACTCCAAGCCAAATTGCATTACTTAGATACATCCCTATGCAAATTGCACTGTGACCTATGTTCTTCTCGGACATCATACAGGGAGGTAACCTCCAAATCACAGATGTCTCCCCTTTTGGAAGTTCTATCACCAGAAACTGGAAGTTGAGCAGGTTGGGTTTGAACCAGAATGCACTACAGACACCTGTGCTCTGCTAGTGAGACACTAATAGCTTTTTCCCCATGTATCGTTCCGGATCAGTCCTAACAGTTGGTTTATTTAGCCAGTTATTACTTCACTCTGTACCCAGTACTGCATTACTGAACACATAGCATATTAAAATGATGGAAATGCTTTTGAACTTTCTCTTCTAATTGAAGGCAGAGGCATACACACATGCTCTGGTCCTATGCAGGACATCTCCCTTGAACCATCTATCCATCTTGTCTCCTATCTGATATTCATATTTTGGAATTTTCTCTCCAGTATGAAATTCCTTGCTCTTTCAGGACCACATCTGCTGCAAACAGAGCCAGCACACAACAAGCCCCCAAGCATTCACTTCACCATAGACAGAAATGAATCATAATTAAAAATCAGATAGACTAGTTATTATAAACACAACTGAAAGCTTTGCTAGTTACTCAATTATCCTGGTTTGGCATAAGGCCACACTGACCCTGAGAGGCACAGCATCGCTCCTGACAACCCTACGCACATTCCTGCTACTTCCTTCTCTGATCCAGATTAACATTTTAATCTTCTTTTGTGTTTGTTTTTTTTTTCCAACAGGTTTACCTCTCAGTTAGAACAGCAAGCAGAAAAAAGGCACTACTGCCCCTTTGGGCAGCAAGGTGTTCTTAGAACAGTTAAATTGGAGCATAAAACCACACCTTTCACTAGAGTGACTTTAAGGCAGACATAAATTTACACCCTAAATACAAGATGTTACGTGTTCAGTGGCTCAAGTCCCTGAAAAGCTACAAGCCTAAATTAGTAGAATGTAACTAATTATTTTTTTCTAAGTGCTATGCAGAGTCAGGGCCCAGGCATTTTTAGGTTTAATATAAATTTTGCATGGAACATTTTTTAAGACTGAAAAACAGTGTTCTGGACAAAGACAAATGGCAGTGATATTTTGCAGTAAATGTTGCAAGGAGCATTAGTTCATTGGAAGCATTAGTTTTCCTTTTACCCAAACTTCAAAGAAAGTATCACTTTCCCTGCACTGTATTTGGCTCAGATTCTGTTTCTGAATGACATGTATGGAGCACCAAAAATGTGCAGAGAAATGGCAGAACTACAAATTTCTTAGCAAAATATTAATATATTTTAATACATTTTCACAATTTTTATTTTGTCATTAAATGTTGGCCTTATCCCACAGCTTGATAAGCTTGATAACAAATGACCTGGTTATGTATTAGGGAACTGAATGAGTTTTATACCTTTTCCTTTTTTTCTTTTTTTTTTTAAAAGAAAAAAAAAAAAAGTCCCTGTTCTTCTTTAGACTTCCAAATACCAAATACACACAAGAACTGTGCACAACCTTGAGGCAACCCTGCTTTCAGAAGCCACCCAGAGACACTGCTTCTCCTGGGTAAGAATCTACTAGTGTTTACAGGAGTAGCTATGCACTGAAATCTCCTTGTTCAGCACAGTCCCTCCTAAAATTCCACTGAGGTCTCAAACCCCCACTACTTCTGCAGGGGCACTTTGCTTGATGTAAAGCTACTTTCTCAAAGACGTTTTACTTCTTCCGTAGCTGGCATTCACTTTTCTCTAACGAAGGCATTTTTGACAACTTTCATTCTGCAGTTTCCTCCAAGTTATGCTGTACATCTATTAAAATGCTTCAGGATCAGTTTTAGCTTTTGTTCAGTTAAATACCTGATTGGACATGGTACTTTTAGGTCTCTGGAAAAGAATGTCAAGAACTTTCTTCCTCAGCTATACACAGCCTAATGACACATATGGCAATGTACGGGGAAAGAACCCCATAAGCTTTTTCAAGAAACCTTGAGAAGTTCAGAGGACACAGTCCATGCAGCGCCCAGATGTTTCCAAACTGTTAGGAGTCCCTGGAACTTTCCAGGAAGGGCTACTGAGTAGATAGGACAGCAGAATGGAGCTATGTAAATAAAATCTGTGCTGTGATACAGAAAGTCCACAATGAAAGGGATAAGCTGTGTCTAAAGGTCTCACAGTGTGCAAACAGCCTGTGGCCTGCTTTGGGGACACCTAATTTAAAATAATAAGCTATATATGCTTCATATAGTTTAGAACATATTCACCCAGATTATCTGAGATTCATGGGGTCTGGATAGTAAAGCTAAAGCAAAGTTTAGAGACAGTGCATTCAAGGACATGCTTTTTCTCACCAGGTGTCTTCTTTTTGGGGTAGTCTCCTTTATCTGTAGACGGACCACAAGTTGAACGAGAGAAAAGAAGGAAAATTTTAAGAATGTACTGCCTAATCAGCAGTCTCTGTTGTTGCCCTCTGCCAGACTAGCAAGGGAAATCATCCTGCCCCAAGAGAATACTGCAAGATGTACTGTTCCCTTATAATAAATTTATTCATAGCAGCTTACCTGTGCAGAGATTGCTTCTCAGTTTCTCAAGAGACTTGTCACAAGCTTTTCTTATACTCAATAGATACATAGTGCAAAATATTACACAAAGGAATGACTGATGTAAGCACCAAGCTTCAGTTCAAACTAGTCCTTTGGTTCTCTCCTTTATCTGAAGCACTTTTTAGTTACAAGCAGATTACAAGAATAGGCTTCCCCATCCAATTTTTATTAGATTTATCAGTTGTGCTTGGCACAGGCTCTCTTTTGCAGCTAAAGGTCAACTATCTTTACTTAAATAATAACATTCACATTGTTTGTGAATCTCATTTGTCTAAATCACCTCTTCGGCAGAAGAAATGTTAAGTAGTCAAAGCCTTCAGCTTTCTTCAGCTTTTCTTCACTGAAGAACAAGCTCAAGAACAGGTATAAGCACTTACTGAAGATAGGCCATTTGCAATTATTTTATATTAGTCTCGCTACAGTTTCTATTTCCTGAATATAACTTTCAAACTTGAGTTTAATTGAAAAGGCCAGCTCATTTAAAAGGAATTTCCAGCACAACTGGGTTGGCTGCCTATTTTCCTATTTGTATGTGGCACAGAGCCACTCAGCTAAATCAGCCTTTTCAGTCTTTCTTGCCAGCTGCCATCCAAGTGATAAGGGCTTTTAACCAAGTAGCAAAGTTTTCACTTCAGAGCAACAGAGCAAAGAGGTTCTGTGTGCTATATAGCTGTCTGCAAGACCAGAGGGACAGCCCGCTCCACAGGGCTCTTGGGACCTCAGCAGCCGCAGCAGCTTTATTCTTCCTCTCCAAAATGGGGATAAACTGACTTTCAACATTAAAAAGCAGGTACTTTGCACTTCTGTATCTCCCCCATCTTGAGCAATGTGCAGACCTCTACTGCCAACTCCACCACTTGCTGACAGGAGGCAAGAACTTCTGCATATAAACTCTTCAGCCAGGTGAAGTGGTGGCTCATGACTACCCCAGGATTGCTGGCTATGTACTTATAGGCATAAAGACAGTCGAAGGCTTCCTTCAGATAATTTCAAGGAAACTGTGCATACACACATACACATTGTATTTATTGAGTAGTACAGTGGAAACTTTACCCTGATACCTAACTTATCTGGAGTCAGCACAAGATAGAACCCATGTGATCTGTGTGAGATTCACTTCTTCTGTTTTTCAAAGTACCAGAAAAAGAAATGTTATCACCACACTTCATAATGTCATAAAAGAGCCTTTTTACTTAGTGGAGACTAGAACTGCCACAACCTTTTTTACTAATAAATGTGAGAAAATGATGTACCAAGAGGCAAGGTAAGTGGACTGATATGCTGTTCCAAGAAAGTGTTGTGTACCTCTAGGTGAGATGAAGGTGAAAAACCAAACATTTCAGTGGAAAACTCCTCCTATGAGCTAATTCCTTGCTACCAAAGGAGATGGTTAGAGATTGAGAGCAAAGATAGCTGAGTAGAAACACAGTCCATGTGATGAGATGCTGTATTTTCTTCAGATGGCTACAGCACACAGGCAAATCAGAGCGTGCCAACCTGCGGTGCAGCTTGGGCCAGAAGACAATTAAAATTCAACTAAAAAATGGGAACTTATTTGGCGAATGAATATTAACAACTGTGCAACAGTGAGGTTTAGAGGAAGACGGGTCAGGAAAATTGTGTTGAGTTTCCAAGATTCAGTGAGAACTGAAATACCAACCATGGTAAGCATCTTTGACAGCTTCCACTACAACTTGCTCTCGGGAATGTTTGAGTCCACCAAGTGTTGCCAGAAAAAGGCCTGTATCCTGCGCCATGCATCTTCTTGGGCTTTGGCATGTTCCCTCCATTGCCCTCCCCAATGCACAAACAGCCCAAGCACTTTGTGGATCGAAGCCTGGCACAGAGGCAAGTATGGTGGCTCCAGGAGGTGCCCTGCTCCAGAATAAGAGCAAAACTCCACTGGCCGTCCATGCTGCTGAAGGCGCTGAACAGCATCCTGGCAGTAGAGGTCACTTTTCCAGTTCCTGTCATCCAGTCCGGACAGGAAGAGGAACTTGGCCAAGGATCTCTCCAAGGGAATTCGACAATCCCAAGTTGCTGGGTCCATGTGATCATCTACGACATCTGAAAAATCTATTAGGCCAGTCTCTTCACTGGTCTTCATCCTCCCCAAATCATATGGGTGGGCACGAAGAGTGAAACCATCCCCCTGCAGGGGAACGAAAGAATTAAAACCACTTCCAGAAATGCTGACTGCTGCCTTGATGCCAGGTAGAAACGTGGCCATAGAAAGGGCTAGATCGGCTCCTTTAGACAAGCCCAAAACACCAATCCCAGTGTCTTTCACCTGAAACACAGTTACGAAAATAACCATTATCAACTGCTCCTCATTTCCTGGGCAGACACAAGGTCTCTAGTTCTGCTTCTTCAGCAGACCTCCTGGTCTAAGACTGCCCCATATTTTACCCATTTCCCTCTCTCTGTTCAGGTTACATCACTCCCATATCTATCTGTTTGCTGAGTTTCTACAAGAATGACTGTGACTTCTACAGCTCCTCAGTGTTTCTGCTCTTGTAACACTACTTTTTCCTGGTGGCCTCTATAGACAAAGCCTCTTTGTTCCCTCCACATCCTGGCTAGACACCCACTGTCAGTATTGTATTTTTTACTGCTCTTGTCTCCAAACCCCCTTGATCATCTCTCTTCAGGTCTCTTTTGGAAAGTCACTTTTTAATGGGTTTACTGGCACTGATTTTCATTCATGCCTTTGTTGTTTTGTTGGTTTTTTTTGGTTTGGTTTTTGGTTTGGAGTTTTTGGGGTTTTTTTTTTGATACTCTCCTATAGATGACCTGATATCTTCTGTTTTGTCTTGGAACAGTGTCCACATGCTAGAAAGTAAGTAACTTTCTGAAATGACTAGCACATTAAGCAGCATTCCCTTTAAAGTTTAAATGCTACTTGTTTTCTCTTGTCTGTTTTGGTTTAAATATGAAAATATATTACTATGAAGTGTCTTTCTCACTCCACATTCTTGTCCAAATACAGCCCCAGCTGCTTAACACGTGGCACACTCTCCAGTGCTAGAACTGTAAGGGATTCTGGTGTTAAAGTGGTATATTACTATCTTGAGAAACTTACTTGGAATCAAAAAGCCTGTAACTTCTCAGAAATAGGAGGAAAAAAATCAATGTATTAGGAAAAAAAAAAAGTGCAGTTTTGCACTTCTAGTCCAGGAACTAGGAGTTAATTTTTATTTACTCTTACACAAACACTGGTTTGTACAACATCACTTGGTGGACTGTTACAAGATGCTGTGCAAAACCAGCTATCCAACTCCTTGCAAAATTTGAGCTGAGGCACATGCTTTTCCATCTCTCAGATCATGCTGTCTTTCAGAGAATGCTGCCTCCTTCTAACATCTCAGAATCTTAATTGCATTCAGTGACACACAGCATTCCAGTTAGAAAAGTGGAACACAGTTTCCTAGAGGAAGAGCACCATAATTTGTCTCTTACCTGCTGCTGCTTACGCAAAAAGTTCACAGCTTCCTCAAAGTAGCCCAGTTCAAGACTTTCTGGCATAACAGGGAGATCTTCAAAGGCCATGTAAGCAAGAGCCAGAGTCACGAAGCCTCTGCTAGCCAGGAGACTTGCTCTGTATTCAACAAGACCTCCTCCAGATCCATACAAATCAATAAGTCCAGGGAATGGACCAGGTCCTGAAATGAAAGGTACGTGTATATATATATATATATATATATATGATCACAGAGAAAAGTTTCTACAGTTGTCCTTTCAATAGTGCCCTATCAGGACAGTAGGTATCAGAAGGAAATCATCCTCTGAAGCAGAGGTTGTCATTCTCAGGCACAAACACAGTCACTGTAAGGACACTAATTTGGGTATTTCTCTCTCTTAGGAACTCACTACAGGAAGGTCAGATGTTAAACATCCTCCTCCCACCATGAATTTCAGCTGACATTGGCCTAGATGTTCTCAGGCCATTGGGGGTCAGTGAACAAAGAGTATCACTTCATGAGCTGTTTCCAAAGAAGTTTGGGAACTGTGCTGGCAGGTTTTCCAGGAAGTGAATACTTGAGTTATGAAATGCACCCACCTACACCAATTAAGGCTTCAGCAGGATCTGGGGAACTACCCCTGGGCTTCAATTTTCCTCCAGCATTCATAGGACCTTATTTTCCTGCTGCTGCTCTGCCCTTAAAAGGTTTGGTGTCACATCAGCTGCAAGGGACTTTTTATTCATTACAGAGCAAGACATTCCTGTTTAAATACTGTTCAAGGGACATAAAGAGTTCAGGACTCAGATCGTCTTTGCACAGAATCTGGTTTCAACACTGTCTCTGCATGGAGCTGTGGAATATGACAACTCTTTAATTATGTTTTTCTCATTTGTCTCCTATCTTCCTAACTACCTTGTCCAGCCAAGCTGCTCAACCAGGTAGAGACTTCTTTGGCTTTTCCTTAGCCAAAGAGAGAGACAGGGAGAGAAGGCCAGAACCTGCAGGAAGATCTGTGGCAGCTGCTGGAGCAGCCAAGGCTGGCTGCAAGCTGAAGTTCAGTGCTCCCATCATGCCTCATCAATACTTACTCCATGGCCAAAGCTGTCATGCTTTGCAGGTCTGCTGAAGACCAGGGGCCTCTTTGTCCTGTCAGCTAAGCAGAAGAGCTAGGAAATAAACACAGTTTCCCCCAGGCTTCTCACTGCTGGAGGGGTCCTGACCCCCCCCCTCAACTAGAAGAAACAGGTTANGTGAAGCGGGATCGTCGGGAACCTGCCACTTCTCAAGCTTAAAATCTCTGCCCAAAGTCCAGGAGGAACCACCGTGACTGCTTCCTTCAGCCGGCAGGCACGGGCTGCTGGGAGGCGTAGTTCAGAGCACGCCTCCCGCCACACACTCAGAGGTGGGACAAACACCATCCACCTCCCCAGACCCAAGCTGCCGTATTTGATCCGATCTTCCTTCTGATTATAAAGAGAG
>VWZY01010110.1:327629-347351 GCA_013399075.1 Chloroceryle aenea
TGTCCAGTTCTGGGCTCCCCAGCTCAAGAAGGACAAGGAACTACTGGAGAGGATCCAACAGAAGGTCACTAAGATGATTGAAGGCCTGGAGCACCTACCATATAAGGAAAGGCTGAGAAAGCTGGGTCTGTTTAGCTTGAAGAAGAGGATGCTGAGGAGGGATCTTATCAATGCTTATAAATATCTAAAGGGTGGGTGTCAGGAAAATGGGGCCAGTCTCTTCTCAGTGGTCGCCAGTAACAGGACTAGGAGCAATGGCCATAAACAGGAGAACAGGAGATTCAACCTCCACGTGAGGAAATACTTCACTGTGAAGGTAACAGAGCACTGGAAGAGGCTGCCCAGAACTGTCATGGAATCTCCACCTCTGATCCACCAGACACCTGGACTCATTCCTGTGTGATCTACTCTAGGTGATACTGCCTGGCAGAGGAGTTGTACTAGATGATCTTTAGAGGTCCCTTCCAACCCCTACTATTCTGTGATTCTATGAATACTGGACTGCCTTTATGTTTGGAATTCCAACCTTCTATTTTTTTCAGTGGAATTATTCTCCTCAAAACTCAAGTTACTTCTGGTCTTATTTTGTCCCAGTAACTGTCTTGTTTCCCTTTCAGAAGTGATAAATGTGTCCCCGACATGTACATCATTCTACATTATGGTGTTTCTTCTTAGGACAGCCTAGCAAGATAGCACTCACAAGAGTTATTAGTAACTTGTGGCCAGCCTTGCACTGCTCATTTTATCTGACAGGGCTCATCAAATGCTTCAGACACCACACGTTATTTTTCTTTCATTGCGTCAGTATGTGGTTTTCCAAGCCCTCCCTTGAGAGAATTTCTCTCTACTAACCTGGTGTTTAAAAAGATGGAGTAATCTTTTTACTACACACTATAAAATGTCAGCACTATTTCTTTTCTATACTTTAACAATAACTTATTCTACAAAGTATGACCCATATGACATACATGTATTTCATACATTCACATACATGTAACACATCTGTGAAGAAGGGCTCAGAGAGTTGGGGTTGTTGAGCCTGGAGAAGAGAAGGCTCCAGGGACACCTTATTACAGCCTTTCAGTACTTGAAGGGGACATATAAGAAAGATGGTGATAGTCTTTTTATCAGGGTCTGTTGCAACAGGACAAGGGGTGATGGTTTTAAACTAAAACAAGGTAGATTTAGACTAGATAGAAGGAAGAAAATTTTTACAACAAGGGTCATAAGGTACTGGAACATGTTGTCCAGAGAAGATGCGGATGCCCCATCATTGTGAGTATTCAAAGTTAGGTTGGATGGAGCTTTGAACAACCCGGTCTAGGGAACGGTGAGGAATGGACTAGATGATCTTCAAGGTCCCTTTCAACCCAAACCATTCTATGATTCTATGATTTCAAGGTTGTAAACAACATAGAACCAGTATAAACAAAACATTGTAGTAGTGCACACATCTAGGTAAAATTATATTAGTGTCATATAGTGCTCTGCATTCACTTAATCCAAAAGTTTGAAAGTCAAAGAATGGGAAAATAAAGTCTTGTTATAAGAGGCATAAAGTTAAGCTGTTCATCTTCTAGATGCAAAATAAACTACTACTGTGCACGTAGGAAGGCAACAGAAAGAAACAGAAAACGTGCAATGTTAATTAATGCTGCCATAAGAATCTCTTTTTTCATTTCTCCATTTTTCAGACATTCAGTTAGCACCTTGAATATTACATTAAATTACAAGTTCTTTTTCAGCTTTCCGCTTTTTTCCCTAGAGAAAAGAATGAGCAGGCAGAATCCAAACCCGTTAAACATCAAAGGTGACACGCTACAATGCTGCAAAATACTTAAATAATTTAAATGTTCTAAAGCTGAAGAGGCTGTCATGAGGATCAATGAACCTATTATTTTACAGGATGGGAAAATCTGACCTCAGAATAATGTTTGTATTACAAAGTCCCTGCAGCACAAAGTAGAGATTTCTGCTCACCCTAGAAAGCGTAGCACTGCATAAACCTCGAAGTGTTCTCTCTTCCCCATATCTTTCAATATTTTAGTTTCTCCTCTTTCCAACCTCCAGAGACACTGCATAGTAAATTATGTACCATATGGGATGAAGGGTCGGTCACTCGGTGGATGCAGTAGAAAATGTTTCTCTCCAGATATCACACAGTACAAGTTCTCATAATGGTCTTTGTGTACTAAGATTGGGGGGGGGGGGAAGATGCAGAGAGAGAAAAATCAGTGTTATTTCCTTCTTCACATCAGAAGAAATAGTAAACTGAAAGTTTCAGCTTGTCCTCATTATCAGGCTGCTTCCTCCTCTTTTACATTCCTGACAGTATGAATGTAAGGGAATGATAGAATGTTGTAGCAAACGTATTCAAGGAAGCAAACTGTCTGTGCCAGGGAAAACTCACAGTCCTACTGAGTGGCTAACTCAGAACAAGCCCACTTAAAGCTCTGCTGAAAGCACACAGAAGATGTACGGTGCTGTACGATACGTACAAGATGTCACAGCAGCCGATTCCCCAAGCCAGAAATTCACAGCATCAGGCTTCTTCCCTGTATGGTTACGGAATAGAGAAATGTTGTCAGAAAACAAGAAAAAAGAAAAAAAGAAGATAATTAGAAGTGTCATGTTAAAAACATTTCAAATAATTTTCTGCCAATTTTTGCCAAATTCCGTCCTTTAACTTCCTTCAACAGTGGAAGGTTTCACTGCAAATAACACTCCGTGAGAAACACCAGCCTCTTCTGCTGGAAGCCACCCACTGTAGTGCCCATCTGACTTCATGACATAGTGTCATCCATGCCCAAATTGATAGTTACAACCTTTTGTTTCCATGTGCTGAATTCCTAAGACAGCTCACAGAGAAACTGCAGCACATCTACATACAGCTGCAAAAAGGTGAGATGACCTTCTATACCTCTTCTCTGAAGAAAGGCTTAGAGTGCTGGGGTTGTTCAGCCTGGAGAAGAGAAGGCTCTAGGGAGACCTTATTGTGGCTTTTCAGTACTTTCAAGGAGCCTATCAGATGGAGACAGTCTTTTTTAGCAGGGCTTGTTGTGAAAGGACAAGGAGGGATGTTTTTAAACTAAAAGAAGGGAGACTTAGGCGTGATAAAAAGGAGGACATTTTTTACACTGTTGGTGGTGAAACACTGGCCCAGGTTGCCCAGAGAGCTGGTAGAAGCCCCAGCCCTGGAAACATTCAAGGGACAGGGCACTGAGCAACATGGCTAGTTGAAGATGTCCCTACTCACTGCAGGGGGGTTGGACTAGATGACCTTTAAAGGTCCCTTCCAACCAAAAATGTTCATTCAGTAAACCACTTTCAGTGATGTTTTAAGGAAAGACCTGCTCTAAAACAGAAACCAAGTGAAAGAGAGAAGCCTTTGACTAGAAACAAACATCTGACATCTTGCCAAAGTTGGGGGTGGTGGGGTGGGTGGGGAGTGGAGGAAGGGACTCTGCGTTGTATCACGCATTTTTTTTATTCCAGCTTTGGTAGCAACAGCATGAATCTGACTTGAAATCGAGAAAAAAGAAGCCACTATATGAAGAGAAGCAGTATACAGCACTGTCACCACACGGTTTCAGTTGTGATGGTCCCAATACGCAACCAAGATACTGATTCTGCAGTAAACCAACCCAAAGCTTGGAATACTCTATCATGAAGTTATTTTACTACTTCTGCTTTCTAAGAGGATGAAACCAAACTGAGCTGTGCTACCTAGAAACAGAACAAGCATTCACGATGTAAGCAGCATGACTGTTTTAAAGCTCCATACTGAATATAGGAGAAAGAGGTTTACCAAGTGCCTCGCTCATCCATGGTATGTCAGGCTGCACATCACAGACAAGTTCAGGGAACTCCTCGGTGAGGTTTGAGCACTGTTTCTGCACATAGAATACGTTGGGAGAGGTCACTTTCTTCTCCACAATATCCAAAAAGTCCATGAAAGGCATTTGGCGCTCCTCTGGCATGACAAAACGGTCCTGAAACACCGCATCTGCATAACCATTTGGTGTTACTGCCACACTCACTACCTTGGGACCTATTACCTCCCTGCAAAATAAATCAAAGGTTTATATCCAGACCTGCAGCTGGGACATACATTGGACACTGGTTAGTTCAGGAACAATGTTTCATGGGCAGCAGACATAAGAAGCCTGGCTTTCCATGGATGGGTGCCACTAGACTAGCTTTTCTCCTTTCTGGGAAGGATTCTAACATTCTGCCCCAATTATTCCCTGCAGTCAATGCAACTGTATTAGTCTTGGCTTCTCTGAATTCTCTTCTAACAGGTGAGTTCACAAAACAGCTCCCTTTTCCTCCATGCAGGCAGAGGGTTAGTGGCTTCTTCAGCCCCTTCTTTTAATGAATCATGGTAGAGCTTGATACTCTTGGCACCACTCAACTCTGCCAGATTTGGGTGGCCACATGTCCAAAAGCAGTCAAGGAGGGAGAAGGGGTGAACAAAGACTGATAACACACACACATCATGAGAATAACAGCCCTTAGTTCCATAAGAAGTTTAGATTTAAACCCACAGATTTAGGTCAAAACCACAGATTTTAGGTCTAATCATAAGTCTCCTCTTAAAGAATACTTCTTTAAAAATCCAGTCATTGTTAAGGTATACCCAGCCACAAACAAGTCATTCTGTTCTTACAGCACTACAGCCCCACTTCAGCTGGGAGGCTACAAGGTGGAGCACTGGCCAGCATGCAGCAAGGGGACTGGGTTTTGATAGCCTGAGCTTGTCAGCTGCACACAGTCAAAACACCCACCCTTCTGACTGCAGCAGAACTGGACTGGACAATATGTTGCAGGAAAAAAATCTATACCTGAGTTTTGGACATAGTGGAAGGACTGAACACCTTCATATAGAAGCACGGAGGACTCTGAGCTTATCTTACAAATTAAAACAAAGGTTAACAAAGGCCTTTTACTGAGGTCAGCCGACATCGACCACCAGTCCTGTTCTGAAGCTTGTTCATACCTGAGGTATGCTGAGGTCCATTTCTTCAGAGCTGGCCAGTGGCTGATGGCATTCTGAATGATACAAGGTTTATTCGGACTCACCCATTCTCGATAAAACTCCAGTGGGGATGGAGGTCCATCAAGATGGGGTATGGACTCCATCCACCCCAGCTCTGTCCAGAAAAAAGGCAAACAGTTTTACTCAGCATCCTGAGAGAAGTGACTTCTGCTGTCACACTAACTGGCTCAAACGCTGCACCACAGACACTCAACTGAGAGCAAGTGGTGTTGTTATACCCCCGGCTCCAGAAATTGCTCTGTTAAAACAGGGAGGCTCTTGGGGATGGTTTCAATGCCAGACAAGTACCTTAGGCTGTTGCCCCACTACCCTCCTGCTGGCAGTCACACACAGCCTTGCCATGGGCCCACGGGAGAGTGAAGGACACACATTACAGGAGGTGCACCTCTGATACAGAGACGATAGCATAGGAAGAATTTTGGAAGCTGTAATAGGGCTTTGTTTTGCTATTTTATACAAAGGAAAATAAGCAAAAAGGGACATTTTCTCAAGTTCCATTTTCTTTATGCAGAGGCCCTTCTGCTGCTTCTTGACATTGGCAACACTTGGCTGAAAACAGACTAGGAGTGTGGACGCTCCAGTTCAACCCACACATGTGCCATTTCATAGCATCATAGAATGGGCCTCCGCCATCACCACGCTGCAAGCCGGGGAGCCGAGCGGGCCCAGCCCGGCCCCGGAGGAGGAGGTGCCGACCGACACCACCGCCTCCCAACCTCCCTCCTCCGCCCCGGCGAGGACAGACCAGGCGCTGTTCGCCACCAGGTCCCGCAGCTCGGTAACAAATCATCACATTTTTATTGAAACAGTTTAAGACACGGAGTACAAATGAATACAAAGTTAAAAACAGCTCCCGGGGGGAGCCTCACAGTGCAAAAAAAAAAAAAAANACCGTTTCCTGGGACGGGGCTTCTACCAGCTCCCTGGGTAACCTGGGCCAGTATCTCACCACCCTCCGAGTAAAAAAAATTTTTCCTTTTATCTAGTCTGAATGTCCCCTCTTTTAGTATAAACCCATCACGCCAGGTCCTGCTAAAAACACTGCCAGCGCCGCGCCGAGGCAGCCGGACGCCCGTTTCCTTCTCACAGAGCAGGCCNCAAAAATTCCAAATAATAATTAAAAAAAGGAGACATTTTAAAGTATTGTTTTACCTAAAGCCAAAAGTATAAAAAGACACATTTATAAATAAAGCAGAAGGGATTTTTTAAAAAAAATATTTTTGTTCTGTTTTTGAAAGGGATGAAGGAAAAGGGCAGTGTGGGAGAACAGGGGTAGGATGGGGGGGTGCCTGCCTAGTGCCTTGGGCGCCTGTATGACCTGCAGAGTGAACATGGCTTATTCCTAACGCTGGTGCCCCTCATATCGCCCCCTCCTTGCTGAACAGCTGGGCATCCGTCCAACCACGGGTCCCAGCCGCCCCCGTGTTATTTACGTGCCTGGGAGTGCTGGTGGTACCCAGAGGAGGCAGCATCTGCTCACTCAGGGGCTGCTCGAAGACCGGGCATTTCTCTAATGAGGTTTTTGTCATTTAGCATCTTGGATGCTACACATCCAGGGGGGTGGGGGAGACACCACAGACATGCATGAATTTACTAATGGTGTTTAAATACCTGTGGTTTTGGTTTTTTTTTCCCTCTTATAATTATATACGTATTCTTTCTTTAAAAAAAATAAAATAAAAATTAGGTTTTTATGTTTCTATTCCCACAAAGAAAGGTCCCTACTCCTCTGAGTCCTATTAAAGTCTGCAAAATGGGGGAATGGGAGGGGGGTTGCTCTAAGGCCTGCCTCAACCATCACCTGGGACGTTCCATGGAAAGGAGAGGACAACCTGAGAGACAAATAGGAAGAAATGCCAGCTCCCATACACACAGCTCCTGGATGGTACTGAGGGACGGGATGGGGAGGAGGAAGGTGTTACCTGCCTGCACCAGGAAATAAAAATGAAATAAATTGCCGACCTCTGAGGCTGCAGACCTTCCTACCTTCACCAGTCTAAGAGAGCCCAAGAATGAACCAAGGGGTCCCACCGTCAAAGTAATACTATTTATAAGGTGGAAATAAAATCCCCAATAACTATTCTCATTTTGACCAGGAATGTTGGGTCAGAGAGGACAAAATGTATGTAAAGAGGATAGGTAGGTCTAAATTATTTTTCTTAGGCTTTATGTTAAAACAAATAACTTGTTTTAATACAGATACCTGATTGTGCCGATGCTAACATCCACACAAACCAGTAAGAGGGATCACAAAACAGTAAGAGGGATAGACTAAAGTTTATTACCTCTTCCCACAAGCCTCTTCACTCCCCAGGCAGTTACCATTCAGTATTTCTCTACCTGGCCCAATGGAGAGCCTGTGGTGAAACATACTCACAAGGTGCAACAAAGTTTAACACATTTACGTTCTCTTTATTCTGTAAACTAGAATTTTTAGGAATAATTCCTACTGCCAGCAATAGGAAGTTAGCAGGGAAGAATCAGTTGGATCATTCTCAAATGATAAAGAGCAACACTATATCATTGTCCCTTTCAGTAAAAAAACTTGCGGCATCAGCATCTCCTTTACTGGGCTTCTACTCCTCAATTCGTACCATCCAAGCCTTGGGCAAACAGCTCACAAGTTTGTCATTTAAGTAAAAATAGCTGCTTAGAGAACAGCAAGCAAAGAACAAAAGGCCTAATAGGATATATTCAAAAATACCCCCCTTCCAATTCATTCTTCAATTACAGATCACCATCTCAGTCCTAAATCTACCTTCCTGATGCCTTTCTGTACCATACCTTTCATAGGTATTGCCTAAATGGTGTTGCTCAGGCCAAGACCATCCCTACCTCTACTGTTTTCCTAAGTGAGTACATACACTACTCTATTTTAAACTACACAACCATCCTCCAACTGATCTACTTGCCCAACACTTCCCATCATTCTGACCAGATTTTACCTCTGCTTGCCTGTATGCAGCTGTGATCCTAAGCAAAATCCATTCCAGGAAGCAAAACCCATTCTGGTCAGCTTAACAATCAGATTTGCTTCCCACAACTCATTTCCAAGGAGTTTTTCTAACTCTGTGCTGACGTCACCGGTTGGTTGTTCTTTACCTTAATTTTGTTCTTGCCACTGGCTCTTCTGTATCATCTCTGACTCTTTTTGTCACTACCTCAAACCTTAAATAATAAAATGGAATAAATTGCACAGGGAAGTAATATAAAAGACCCTCAATCCACCACCACCAGTACCAGAAGATACCTGGGTTGAAGGGACTGCTATTTTACCTGAGTGTCTTGTGGCCCCAGTATAGCAAGAAATTTCCTGTATACTAGGACATATGTTCACAGTCTGAAAGTGGAGAAACTAATCACCTCTAAAGCAAGCTTGACCCACACTAACTCCATCACTGACCCAACATGACTGCTAGGACACATTCCACTCACAACATCTCCAGCACACCTTTCTGCTCAAGGAAACTGCCAGAAATTTCCTCTGGTTTTCAGCTTGCCTTCCTTCGCAAAACCTGTCTGTGCAAGAGAAGCAGCCCATGGGACTGAGCACACCAGCTGATTCATCACAGCACAATGCTGAGACAGGACTAGAAAATAATGCTTTCAAAGTTTCAGTACAAGCCCATGGAAGGAAAGGTTAGCAAGGACACCTGAAATGTGATTAGGCAGGTTTAAATTACAGGGAGAAGTAACTGAAAAGCTCTTTAAGTGCTTCCTATACTGCCAAGTCCTGAAGCACTTGGCAGCGGTGATCAGCCAGCAAACCTGTTCCAGGGAGAGAGAACTGCAGATTATTCAGCCCTGGAGTTTTCAGAAGAAACAGGTCATCCCTACACCACTCTGGTCAGCCCAGTAGAAAAAAGGCTGCACTGCAGATCTCTAGTCACACAGAGAGGTCAACAAACCACATTTCCAAGTGCTCCAGGGTTTCACAGAGATGATAACCAGGACAGTAAAACGAAAGAAAACTGCTTCAAGCCTGTAACCTGTGGAAGGAACCAAGTGATGCAGTCTGGCTGCCTCTCAGTGACTTCCACAGATGCTAGCAGCCACTCTCCCACCCAAAGCTTGTTTGCTTGCATTAGTTACATAAACTGTGATTACACTGCTCTGCCTTAAAATAAATACAAGACAGAATGGAGATGGAGGAAGAAATAAAGCATTCTGTGTATCTGTCCCTGTTGTAGAAAGGGGTGGCAGTAAGGGGGAAGGTGCTGATGAATTTCACTGCTTAGAAATTGTTATTTTTTTTCTTAGCTTATCATTGAGCAAAAATGCATCACTGGACAGTTTTAAGCCACAACACACACAAAAGTTAGCAAGGGCTTAGAGAAGCTCCACAGGTTCATAAAAGAGAATTGCACACACAAATACAAAAAGGGAAGGAAGATTTTCTGTTTCCCAGACCAGAAACTCATGAAAAGCAAAGAAGCTGGGGGCAGGGGAAATGGTGTTAATCACATCCCAAAATACCTCGTTCTAAGTTCTTGGGAGATATTTTCTGTGGGTAGTTGAAATGGCTTTACAAATGTAAGAGAATCTCAGCTTTCTTGGGATTTAAATATTATGTTTTGCTGGGAAACCAAGAAGAAAACATTTTTCTATCAAAGCGAAATGAACAAATTACATGGACGAGCTGTTGTACTGAAGAACTCTCAAATCCATAGTAACACTGAAAGAGATGGAAACCATTTTTTCTATGTCACATCTCAACAAATAAATCATCACTCCAAATTTCCTGGTCATGACAACATCAAAGTCCACATTCAACTCCTAAGCATGAAAGGTGGCTGAAACAAACTTTCATATTTGTATCTAAATCCCATTTTAAAAATGTCTGCAGAAAACCCAGTCTGAAGTATCAATATAACATCTAATTCCAGATTAAAAAATACCACTACTGAATTCACTGAGTAATCTCCAAAGCATGGTCCGAGGGTTGCAGATTCTTCCCTCGGAGGTGCATGCAGATAAAATACAGTGTGGGGACTGTCTTGAAACAAAAGAAAAGCAGACAGGGTCGTCATGACAACAGTAGGAATTCTCCAGGTAACAAAACTAAGGCAGNGATAAGATATAAGCAGAAAACAGTTCATTAATTGCACAGATGCTCCAGCCTGTCTCCCTGTTGGGGGTTTATAATACAGAGATTGTTTCTCGCTGGGATATGGCAAAGGGATTGACAGTTTTTGTTACAGGACAAAGGTAACGGCCACAAATGTGACACAAAGCAACAGTCAGGAAAATAAATTAATAAATAAACCCATAAAAAGTCTGCTTCCTGATTCTTGTGAAGCCTTGGAGAGGAAGGGACTGGCTTCACTTGGACTCCATTGTTTTCAGTCAGCAGTTTAGAATTTCTTGTATTAACTGGATTTTCTTTATTTCTTTAGATGCTGATCATCCTGACCTCCTGGCTATGAAGAAATTTCAAGGCAATTTCTCCAAACTCCTCTTTCAATACTTTGTCTGAAGACAGGAAGTTGAAGACAACTGGGGGAAAAAATATTAAAATTGTGGCCAGCACACTGCTAAGAATTAGAGTAAGTCAGTTGTAGGGGCCTGAGGAAATCAATTCATGAAAGTCTCCCCACCAGCCCTAGACCAGTGCGACTACAGCATCAGTCTGAAGTGTATTTCGTGGTCCTCTGCTTGGGATTACTTCTGTGTATTCACAAACACGTGAAAGCCATCCTTCTTAGAGTTTTTTGTCCATGCGTCGTTCCACAGCTTGTAGCAATAGCTCCGAGTACTGCTCCAGCAAAGCTAGTGTCTGCTCATCTCCCAGACTCTTGGGACTAGGTAGATTGGCACCACATCCCTCATTCTGTGAGCTAATGGTATCTTGTGGCTTTGCCAGTGCCTTCTTAACTTTTGGAAGCTCTTCCTCATCCTTCAGAGAGTCCAGTTCCTTCTTCATTGAAGAGAATGTTTCTGTGAGGAGGCCTGCTATTTTATCTTTGTCAGTAGAAGACTCTGTATCATTTAACACCTGAAAATAGAGAGGGAAAATAAAAAATATAGAATGCAATGGGATTTAGGTAGAGCACTAAGTAAGCAGTTTCAGCCCTTTAGGGAGGGAAGCCATGAAGATTTGCAGACCACTCAAGCACCCTTTTCTTCAACATTCAAGATTGCCAATTTAGCCATATAGCAGGGCACGCATCCAATACTGGCAGTCACACAAAATCCAGAGACATTACTCCAATAGAGGTGGGAAGCACATTTTAGGGTAGTGTTCCCCTGATAAGTTCCTCCTTTTACAAGGAGGCACTATGATTCCCAGCTTCAGCACAGGTCCAGTCTCCTTCCTGTCTACCAGATGCAGTTGCTCACAGGAAGAGAGCAAGGTCAGAGTGCTAATGCAAGCACCCAGGCCAGAGCTGCAGAGGACCACATGGCAAAAGCTTACTGTTGGAAGCTTCATACTCATCACAGGAGACTTGACAAATAAGCAAAGAAATGAAGACTTGTTATATTGCTCTGCATGTAACTCTGGCCTAGCAGCGAGAGGGATGGGCGAGTGATTTCACGTTCCCTCTCACAGCTGGATTCCCATGGCAGGTCACATTTGCTAATCCTTCTCCCAGGCATCAAAGACAGAGAACAGATGGGGATAATAAAACTTACAGCCTCTATAATATTTCATATCTCTGAAGCACTGTATAAATATTAACTAATTCCCTAATACCCCTCTGAAAAGATCATACTGCTTTCTTCAGTTTACAGATAGTCTAAACAGACAGAAAAGTGAATGGATTTGCTGAGAGTACCATAGCAAGTCACTGGAAAATCCAGAAGTTGGAAATCAGCACCTCCTGCCTCCCCAATTCAAGTACTTAAGGTGCAGTCAAGAGAACAACCAGGCAGCTTGTGTAACTAAAGACCCAGTCAAGGGAACACCTTGAGCCAGCAAGCACATCCATCCAGCGCTCTCAGGATGTAAAGCCAACCGGCTGTAATTGAGCCTGTGTCTGAGGCCACTCACCATGCGGTAGAGATGAATGGCTTTGCGCATGCTGTCCTGGAGCTCGGATACCACGTGCTCACACTGCTCTACACTGATGCACGATTCTGAAGAGGGGAAAAAAGAAAAACACAAACTAAGGCACAGACACACTTCAATATACACGATCTCGCAGTTGGGTAAGAAAATATCTTCTGAAAATATGTATTTGAAATACAATGGGCACACACTTCTCATTCAGCTTTTAGGGTCGGTTGCAGACAATCATTAAACAGGCAAGTTCTACATAAGCTTTCCTGCATACTATCTAGAGATGCTGCTTCTTTCAGACATTCCTATTTTTCCATTTCTTAGTGTCTCCAAAGTCAGCAATGTTTTCTCTCCGTTCACACATATTTGTTACAGTTGAGGATAGTCCCAGATTATATAAGCCATTCTCAACTACAATTAAATTCAAGTCTGAATAAAGGCTTTCAGTGGCAAAAGGGACTGATCTGAGGAGTCTTTAATTTATCCTCCACCTAATCTATAACCTACATGCATCCCCTCATGTATCCTTCTGCACAGTGTGCAATTAAGCACTGAGGATGAAGGATTATATCGATTATCACAGTGCTGAGGACTGAGGTGCAGATGTGTGCTGACAAACTCAATTGCAACAGAGTCACATTTCTGAGCAACCCAGGACATGCACTGCTGATACACTGTAATTCAAAAATGAAAAATAAAGGCAAGCAACTGAAGGACACCATCCGCTGCCTGCCCCCCTCCAGGTATTACTTCCAAAGTGCCAGCGCTGAAGGCCTGCAATGTTTTAATAAAATAAACACTTTCATGAGTTAGACATAAACCATGAACAAAGACATAGACACACACACATACAATCTGCAGTTGTTTCCAATTTGAAAAGGTCTGGACAAAGGTCACTTGACTATCTTTAAGTTACCTAAAAACAAAACTTGGTTACATTAGTGCTATTATTTCTGCAATTCTAAGAATGTCATGTTTGAACAGCCTGAAGGGGACCTTAGCAAATTTTATGAATACATCTACATGATATATAAACAAATACAGCTAGAAAAACATCTATTTCTACATAAACACATCTCAAAGAACAAAAGGGCATGAACAAATCCTTCCATCTGCATTTTTTTGTTCCCATATCACCCAGCCTTGCAGAGTTCATGCACAGTGGGCTTCAGTAGAGTCCAAGATTTTTGCCTTTTCTTCTTTTCTTTTCTTATTTATGCCCCACCTCCTCCCCGCTTTTTTTTTTTTTCCTAAACTCAGTTGTTTCATCTCATGATCACTTCTGGATTTCCCCATGTTTTTTATGCTGGTCTCCAGCTCTGTGGGCTGCAAGTCTGGAGAAAAGTCACAAACATAACATAAATGTTTGAGTAACAGACATTTTCTGCCTCTCAGGTGTGCAGAGCAGAGCTCTTCAGAAACCAGCAGAGAATATTAAACAGAGCAACTGTATTAAGCACATCTACAGCATTTTAACTGTAGATGTCAAAATGCTTTAACAAAAATAACTAAGTATCTTTATCTGCAGCTGTTATACAAGCAGGAAAACGGAGGGACAGAAAAATTAAGTGGAAACTCAAAGTCACAGAGCAAGTGAGAAGCAGAACAGGTCTTTGTCAACCCTACGATTCTAATCTAAACTGCCACACTATGATCCACAGAAGCCACTGTAAATTGACACAGCAATAAACATATTGGACCTAACCAGTTTTCCCAGCATCTACCACTAAAATGTTGGGAAACTCTGTCTGCAAGAAGCATAAGGCACGCAGCTGTCTGCTGAGAAAAAAAATAAATAAAAAATTGGGGATCCATTGTGCTAAATCATCCAAACTCTCTAAAGGATGCTGCTGAATATTCTGTCAGGGTGTGCTATCTATTGGGAGTTACTTCAAAAAAAAAATAGTATTCACTGCTGAAAAAAAATTGCTTTCTCTGCACTATCTCTGCTAATCCTGCAAACAAAGATTCCTAGCAACTGACCAAAACCCTTGTGATACATAGCTTGATTCTCAAGTCAAGAAAACTCAGCCTGGAGAGTAGACAACTGGACAGTTACTCCTCTGATGCAGAATGTGATTCCACAGCTCCAGGCTGCAGCTGCTGTTGGAGGAAACCTCACCCCTGTGGGGGTAGGATCTGAAAGTTTCAGATGCACTCGCTGTTCTATACAGTGGCTACCCTACAGTATGAGAACAGCAGGTCCCTCAGACAAAACACCACTCTTCCTGTCAGACTGCTTCAATCTTAGGGTGATTGATCCCACTAGAAATGCAGGAAAAAAAATAGCAGTGCATCAAACAGAGCAATCAGATTATCCCTCTGCAATGCTTCTGTTCAGAATTGTGCACTGTATAGCCAGCCCCCTGAAGGTACAAGGTATGAGTACAGGGATTAACATCCTACTACACAACTCAGCTATTTCTGGAAGGAATTTTTGCTTTCAGATTGTGACACAAAAGAAAATCTTCTAGATGTTTTAGTGCTACAGCAGATGCTCTGGAACTAAATTGCCACTGGAGTTTTCCTGACTTGGAGTGCAGTAATTTGCTTCAGTTTGAAGTTAACCTGTTAGTTTTCATTTTACTGAAGGATCTTAAACCATGGCCAGTAACAGATCCAAGAGCTGTTTTCAGCGGGTAAAACAGTTTCCACACTGTACCTTTTTCTCCAAACTAGAGGTAATTAAAAAATTAATCCTTCTTCTTTACACTCAAACCCAAAGGCTAGGCCTGTAAGTGCACCACACATCCAATTTGCAGACATCCTCAAAGCAGGGATAGCTGCACAGAGACTTTCTCCCTCTCACAGGTGGCTACAGTAAGGAATTCGCCTTGGTCAAGTCTTATCTCACATAAGAGAACTGTATGCAAACCCTTCCGGACGCTTGCACATTAACAAATTACAGCCTGAACTGCCTGGCATAACTGCACTGTCACTTATCTGTGCTTGCTAGGCTCAGCTAGCACATGCTGGCCTGCACCTTCATCTGCTGGTCAGACATGCTCCAAGAGGGGCATGGGGGAGGTAACCTACACACTCATGGGGACTCCCAGAATGTCAGCTTTTAGCATTGACCAGAGAGACATTTGAGCCCCTACAGGTAACTCTACAACTAAAAACATGACACTGCTGAGGTCTACAAACATTCAGCTTTTCAGCTAGTCCCTTTTAGGACCCTCAGACATAAGACCAAGAGGACATGGAAATTAAAGACTGAGTAAAAGATGTCAGGTTGAAGAAGAGTCTCACCATTGAGGGGATGGCTTATGGAACGAGACGGGTGCAGACAGGACGAGACAGGCCAGAAGCTGGACGTAAAGAAATGTGATGGGATCGTGAGGCGGTTCACAAAGACAGGAGACAGAAGGGGGAAGATAAAAGATGGGTATCCATGCACACCTGAGACCTGTGCCGAGGCAGTTAAAGCTGTAGGAGACCTCGGCCTGATGGGGTCTAGTGGGCAAAGTCCAGGCTGGTTGTCTAGCACACAGGCGATGCCAGTGATCCTCTCCCTGCACCTGGACAGTGTCCCTTCAGGAGACCTTAGGTGCCGGCCTTCTGACAACTCTCTCAGTTTTGGATTAGTGACCCCTGGCTCATCCTGGCAACCTGTCCTTGAGACTGGACTCTCCACTGGGCTCTCCTTAGCAAGTCCTGCTGGGATCTCTCTACCAGGTACCAGAGACCCAGCAGTTTGATTCTCCCTCTTGGAGGCTCGGACCTCTGGAAAAGAGGGTTTCTTTTTACAGGCCCCAGCAGGTGACTGTGGAGACTGTGGCTCAAGCAGGGTTTTTGGTTTGGTAGTGGGTGAGAAGGAGGCCAGCGTGGGTCTATCAGGCAATGGCTTGGGAATGTCAAGAATCAGATGTGCTCGGTTTGATGATGCCAACTTGCTGTGGAAGGACTTGGGAGATGAGCAGTTTACAACTGGCTGAAGGGCTGGCTTCACTGGAACATTTTCTTTCACTGGTAGCTTAATCTTCTCAGCATCTGCTGTGGAACTAAACTGCGTCTTCTCTGCCACTGGAGGGCTAGTCCTCCCATCAGTCAACATTTCAGTTGAGTAACCAAGGTACAGATTTTCCCCTACAGATATGCTCCTTGACATCTTAGCCCGGAAGCTGGTTGTAGGGTTCATGTAGGACTTGGGTTTTGCAGCCCTGACATCTTTGGCCAGCAGAGCACCAGATCCATCCATCTTCAACATACTTGCTGATAACACCCTGCAATTGTTAGGTCTGGGGTCCTTCTCAACCACCAAAAGAGTCTGGGAACGCTGCTTGGCAGAGGATATCACTCCAGGACCCTTATCTGTGAAGATTAAACAGACAAACATTCCAAAAATAGACACGAGTCTGCAGTGAATTTCAAAATCGGAAAGTAACAGAGCTGTTCCAGCCTAGTGCCTCACCTCAGCCCCTGGGAGAGGTGCACAGAACCACTACTTCAGGTCAGTATCACCAAGCCTTAACAGCTTTTTTTTTTTTGCCCAACCCTCATCCTGCACACACACTGCTGCTTACCTGATGAGAGTGATTTATTTTTAAAGCGTATGGCCGAAAGACCTCAGACTACTGTGATCCTGAACTGAGAGGCCAGAGGAAGAAGGCAAAAACTTATATATAATGTTGCAGTGATAAGGTTTACTTTAAACCCAAACTTGAGTGCTTATTGATGGTTCATTACTTGATTGTTTCAAAACTGGAGCTCTTCCACATGGAGGGCATGTATACAGTAAGCTACTTGTTACTGTCTCCTCTTTCCCTCTTCCTCTCCTCCCCACCCTGGGGAGCATCAGTCTTGATCTAGAGCAACCACCCACAACAAGAAAGAATTTCTTTGCAACCAATTAATTTCACCCTTGGCATTGCTTCTCCCACAGCTGCCAGACAAATACCACAGACTGATAATTAGGAGACCAGCATCTGCTTGACAAATTAAAAATATTTTCTCTTGACAGGCTACGAATTAGAAGACATGCAAAGCCTGTAGCTCAAAATGCAGAAAGACACAAGCTTAATTTAAATCTCTAGTCAAGATCAAGTCTCCCCGTTTTACTCTCGGGTTTATACCATCATTGCAACCTGTGTCCTTACCTTCATGAACAAGGTCATGAACGGACTGCGCCTTTCTCATGACTGCATTCACAGGGCCTTCTGAAAAGGGTGCAATAACCCGTTCAGGAGCCATACCAACTCTGCTGCCCTCCAAAGCTGATCTGCGTCGTTTCTGGATATAAACAGCCCGATTTGAATTCACACTCTCCAGGAGTTGGCTGCTCTCCAATGCATCACCAGGATGGCTGCTGCCATTTTTCAACAGGTCTGGTGTAAACTGATTGCTTTGGTTTGATGGTTCAATGAGCTTGGAATCCAGTGTCAAATTTGATGAAGAGAGTGACAATCGTCTAGAGAACACGATAAAGAAATCAAAGTTAAATAAGTATGTTGCCCTGCACAAACAGACACACACATTAAGCCAGTTTCTCTGGCTTAAAAAATAAAGATCCCTTCCTATCTGGATTTTTAAGTCGGAACTGTCCTAGACTGTTAGCACTTCATTCTATTCATCCCTGGAAGCACTGGTCTTCAGGCATTTGATGTTAGGCTTTGCAATCACAAATAGCATTGGGTCACTGTTTCCAGGGAGGACACTGTAAAAGGTGAAGGCAAAAGAGAAGGAAAAATTCCAGGCAGAGGGAAGACTGGGCAAAGTTAGGTCAGGTCTTTTCTCTCAGCTCACCTTATGAAATCTTTTCAGTTCTAAGATGGCCTAAGAGAAGCTAATTATACTCTCCTAACATAATGAAAGTATAATTAATAGGAAAGCTGGTCACTATCTTCAAAAGGAAAGCCTAGTTTCCTCTTCCTCTCCTCTTCAGACAAGCACAGGGGGCTTACTTTGAAAGGGAAGCAACTTTCAATCTGGCATGTTTGAACAGTTGAACAGATTAAAAGCCCAGAGGTTTCCATAACCTAAAACTACCTCTCATTACATCCCTAGAGCATCACTGATTTCCTTCGCTCACCGCTGCTACTCTGCAGAAGCTTACACAAAAAGCTAATCACTGGCTTTCTTCCCAAACATAGAGTCCTAACGTGAGACAGACTGAGGCACTCCTGACAGCAGCGACAGCAGCTGAATACTGTGATGACAAAAAATATGTCCCTAACATGGTGAATCTAAAGGCAGCTGGTGAACCATAGAAGATGTACCCAAACCTGCTCAGTCCTATGTAACTAAATTAATTTGGGCTGAGATTTCAGATTGTCATTTTAGAGAAAGACAGGAGTATTTGTTTGTTTTAAACATTTATGAATGCGAATCAACAAAAGTATTTACAGCCCCCCCCCTTTTTTTTTTCCTCTGTTGTTTCTTTGTTTGTTTTCTTGGGATTTTATTTTTTTTTTTAAACAAGGGAAATAGCTTGGAGAGGCCTTTTGTGCTGCTTTAGGATTGAAGTTTTTTTTTTTGAAGATTAATATCCCTGTGGGGCTTTGTATGAGAGTCCAGAGCACCCTGTGAAGGCATGGGAGTGAGAAACAAAGCTGAGTAAGAAAGGACTGTAAATCAAAGGAAAACTTGACAAGCCTACTTTCATTGTCCAAGCTGAATGAAATGCAAAAGAATAAACAGAGCACCAACAGCGAAGAGTATATTAGGTGACTGGCAAATCCTCCAAACTAATCAATCAAGGCATTAATCATGAAGCAATTAAGCATGTTCGGGGTGGGGGAAAGCAGAAAAAGAACAAAACGACAGTGTTGCTTTAGGAAGAAATAGAACAGGCTAAAGTGACACAGGATGTCCTGTCCAAATCACAATGCAATCACCTGCAAGCAGGCTGGCAGGTACTGTGCTAACACTGTTATGCCAGGTACACTAAGACCAGAAGTTTGCTCAAGTATTTTGACCGGAGGCTCAGCACGAGACCTACTCACACTAGTAAAAACCAGACAGACGGAAACACTCACAACAAGCAAAGCCATACCTGAGAGCTGGAGACTGGGAAAGAAAGCGAGAGGAAATGCTGATGTTTTCAGTTCTTTCCAGATTCCTACATGAGCCACCTACAATTTTTGTTTAAAGTGGAGAGAAAAAGGAAGCAGTTTAGTTATAGAACAAACATTCTGACATGTGCATTTGCTTATCACAGAGACTATCAAACGTTCCCCCATATCCAAGGGGATTTTTTTTGAGTGAAAACCACAGAGAATTAAATAATTTCATTGCCATTTCTGTTCTACTTGGATTACTCTGCCTTAAACTGCTACTCTCCCTATGGGTATGCTGCCTCCTTTTTTNGTGCATGTTATCGGAGCAATATCCTTTGATTGACTCAAATAATATTGTGGATTATTTCCTGTTTAAACAAAAAAAAAAAAAAACCAAACAAAAGAGAAAAAAAAAAAAACAAAAGCAAAAAGAGAAGAAAAAGAAAACAGACAACTCACATAGATATTGCTGCCTGCAACCATTATCAATTCTATAAAGATCTGCTTTGTTCTGGAGTTGGTCGATAAAGACTAACCAGCTCCTTTGCCACTCTGATGTCTCCTTATTCTCTCCCTCCACCCAGCATTACAGTCTTTTCTTTTGTGACATTTGTTATGCTTTAATATACCACTAGAGGACACTACGTGTCACCTACGGGGAGCGG
>VWZY01010110.1:347375-360355 GCA_013399075.1 Chloroceryle aenea
GGGGTGGAGGCGTGAACACACAGTTAATACCTTCATATACAACAGGGAAAACTAGTCCGGGAACAAGAGAACAGTTTTTCATGATTGCAGGGACAATACTTAACCCAAACAGACATAGATCCAAATCTCATCCATACAAACTTACACACAGACCGACATGGTTAACTGATGTTGCTCTTCCGGAAGACTCTCTACATCGGTTCCCCATTTTTGGTCCTTTATACACCTACCCTCACAAAAGTCTAGCAGAACTTTTAGCTTGGTTTGATTTATACAGAGCATAAATCTGGAGTAACCTCACAAAGATCTCCCACCAAGCAGAGAGCTGTACCTTTTCTATCAGTGCTGCCCAGGCTTCCAAAATGCTGCTTGAGGAACTTTTCCTGATCAGGTGTCTGGGGGACTTCTCCCTCTGGCATGCTAGTACCCACATCCTCCTCTCCTTCCTCTCCCTCCAGGTCTGAGATGCCGTCCACGCTTAGGGGCTCAGTGCTTTCAGAATCTGAGGAAAAGAAAAAAAAAAAGTTGCAATAGCATAATCATTGTAACATTAGCCAGGTCCAAAAAAAAAATATACTCAGAAAAGATGGTAATTGAACCTAAAATATTAAAACAAGTCGCTCAGCATTAAGTGTAATTCTCTAATCTACATTATCCCCAAACAACATAGCCTAAAGGATAATCAACACTAAACCTGTGTTCTTATTACCTGACAAGGTAAAAGAAAGACAAAGGCACATAAGGCAAGTGCACTTTGATCAACTCTGGCTTCTACGGTGGCTCCACTGAAGTGCCTGCTCCAATGCGCCTGGAAGCTTCACAGCATTACTAGCAAGACTATTAGGAGCGTGACCTCAGTTCAGCTCACGAAGAGGATCAAGTATTAGAGATCAGGATAGGAACTGATAAACAGGGCACAGAACCACCCCAGCAAGCTGCGGCAGTGTTCCACAACACATATAAATATATTCATAATGTCTTTACAGCTTACCTTCATTCGGATGGTCTGGGCTGGACAGACGACTGCTGCTGTAATCTACAGAGCAGGCACTGTCAGGACTGTGTTTGTCTGGGCATCCATTACTGTGATAACCTCTACTTAGCTTCCCATGGGGCAATGCTTTTACCTGGAACTCACTACAAGAGAGACAGGAAAGATACAGCACTAGAAGAAATAGTTGATTTACATGTAAAGAAGCACTTTCTAACTTTAATAAGGCCTTACCTGTGTTAGCAACACCTTTAATTACAAAAGTAAGGCTTTAAAGAGAAAAAGAAGTTGATTTCTCTCATCATTACACTGTATATATTTTGCATTTCATTAAGCTTGGACACCGAAGTCTCAAGGGGACTGTCTGACTTTCTGGGTGTTGTCAGATTCCCATGATTACCAGGCAGCACAGAACTGCCCTGGCTTGATTTCCAGCACAGGAGAGGAACAAGCGTAGAAGTCTACGTAATGAAAAAGGGACAATCACCAGGTCTGTACCTGCACAGGTAAAGAAACTCCAGTTTGCCACAGATCTGAGCCCTAGTATACTATTTTTAACATGTTTATGACCTGCTTCTTTGGGCAACTTCTGTGTTGCAAAACAGAGAAGATTCTGGATTTAAGCAAGACTAATTAACTGAAGAACATCACACAAAAATACATTATTGTAGGACAGGGTTCCTGATTTCTTTTTTTTTTTATTTTACCAGTCTTATTTTGTCAAATGACACCAGCAATGTTCTTTTGCCTGATGCCTGAGGGTTCAGTTTGAGCTTTATGAAATACTTGTATTTCAGATGTATTCCAACATGAGGCAGGATACAGAGGTCACTCAACAGAACTGAATGGCAACGACCCCTGGCCACTTGCAAACTATATACTTTGCAATGTGTCCAGTCTGTATCCACCATCACCAGAAGGCCTCCCCTTCTTACGTGATAGAGCAACAGACAGTTCTGCTCTGTCCAAATATTATCATAATAAAATTTAAATGTAAATAAAGAGGCACTGGGAGAAACCTAGCAGCCTCAACTGCAGAATCCTGGCATGCACCCTTCCATAAATGCCCGTCTAAAGCTATTAGCCTGCTCCTTGTACCAGAGCAGGAGGAGACAGGGGAAATTATTTAATCAGCTATTACCATCAGGTTAAGAGGGGAAGGGAAGAATAAAATTCAGGGGAGGAAAAAAAATGGGAGCACAGAATGAAACAGAATATTAAGGGGGGTAAAACTAAAACAGAAGAAACAGCAGAGGAAGAAAAAAGGCCTCCACTGTCTCCAGTGTCCTTTTCAATTCCATCTGTCTCATGCAAGCCATTCTATTTCCCACAAAACAGTCACCACACACTACATTTGTTAAATACTTCCCCAGTTAGGTTTGAAATTGTCATAAATAATAGTGTACTATAATTTCTCCTGGACAGACACTTCACTGCCACATACACATCACTGTTAGGTGGTTTTCCAGCCTCCAAGTTTTCCTATGCTTATTTCAACCCAGGTACGGGAGAAAGCAGAAAGACTGCTCCCGAGATGTTTATGGTGTCTTCTTAGTTTCAGAGTCCTTTAGCATCAGGCTGGCATAAAACTCTCAACTAAACATGCCTGGCATAAATCAGGCAGTAAGTCAACTCATCCAAGTTACCACACAAGCTGCAAGCAAACTAAAACAGAAACATCTAAGCCATGCAGAGCAGAGAGTTTATTTTTAACCTGCTAGGGTCTGTGGGATGGATTTCGTCTTGCTCAGGGTAGATGACACACTCCTCACTCTCAGAAGGTTCCAGTTCCTGAGAGAAAATCCCCTCTTCACAAGGTACAAGCTGAATCACTTGGGGTCGCTCACAAGACCGGTTATCTTGGGGAGGTACTGAGCTGCCAACCTGGTTTAAAAAGCGAGAAAACTAGATATTACCAGTGTTTTTCCTTAAGTCAGCAAGTGCTGTGCAGAGCTAGAATGTATGCATTACAGCAGAGAATATGATCAGAAAGCTGAGATCAGAAAACACACCATTCCTATGTCTTTCCTGTTCCTTATTTATTAAACTTGACAGTTTCCTTTTTTGTTTCCTGTTTGCAACCCCTAAAATTCTCTGGTAAAGCACTGGGCTATGTATCCCTCTTTGACCACATGTCAGGAGTGTAAGCCATGTGGCAGCAGGTTCTTCCATTACCTTTTATAGACTGACTGGATATAGTTCAGGGAAGTATGTGGGGTACAGCTGAAAAATACTGATTTACTGCATGCAGTGAGCCAAATCTTCTCTTCAATCATGAAGTAATAAAGGAAGGAAAACACTAATGATATTAAGGCACCAGAAAAAGAGGCATAAGCATTCTTCAGTATGAGCACACATTGCTTGCTGTGACCCATTGATCCAAAGATTAAAAAGAATTTACTAATCTTGCACAATGCACAACTAAGGGCATCATATGAGCCACATTTCAGTGGCTACTAGAGTCAAAAAACTACACCCCAATGGAGTGAACTGACAGGTAATCAGGTACACATCTGTAATTCTGCGTTCAGTTTCTCAGTTTGTTTTTGCCATAGGAGTAGATTCACCTCCTTAGAGTAGTACTGCCCTTACTTTGTTGATATGCACAGGAAGATCTGCCTGCTCTTCTCTGTCGTCCACATTGCTGTTTTGAGACAGCGAGTCTCGACTCGGAGAACGGGAAACAGAGAAAGACTCCAACTGACGCAAGTCAAGCATGGATTTCACAGTCATCTCAATGTTGCTGGTTGGCTGGGACCAGCGTCCACGTTGCCGGGGCATCTTGCTCATTGGTGCTTCTGAGCGCTGGATGGCTGCTATCTCTTTGGCCTGAAGGAAATTGAAGGAAAGTCTTAGATACTGAGCTCTGCCAATAAAAGACAGGAGGGAAATCACAAGACCCACAGAAAAACACTATTAAGTCCATCTCCATAAAAGTCCCAAAGCTGCCTGTGAGACAACTTAAAATTCCTCCCTTAATCATAAAGAATCAAGCAAAGATGATACTTCTGTTGCTGATGCTTGCATAATTGAACATTTAAATTCCCATCTTAGACGCAAGCAGAGGATCAGCTTCAGTACCACATGAGATTCAGGCCACAAATGAAGGTGCAAAAGCTTAACATCTGATAAAATGACACTGATGGAAAATTCCCAACTTTAAATCTCTTAAACTAGGCTCTATTTTGCCATTCTTCACAGAGAGACTTCTCAATGGTTTCCCACCACAGCTGCACCTTTTACACCAGTGCAACTTAATTTTTAATCTCCATGGGAATTTCTTTTCCATTTTCCCTATGAAGAGAAGTAAACCTGAAGGTTTAGCAACTCACCCTTCTCATTTCCCAGTGGGAAAGGCTTCTTGAGAGGGTAAGGTCTGGATCTGGAAAGGGAAAAAGATACACACTTAGTTGACATTCTTGGCCAGCAGTCCAGCTTTTTAAAGACCTCATACTTCATCTTTCTTCAAATGCAGCATTCCTACACATTTTGAACCAGCAGACTACTGCCAACACATGCTTTCCCAAAGACTACCAAATCACTGTAGCACAATTTTAATGGGGCTGTACCGGTTTATATAGGATTCTCACTGACTCAGCAGAGTCCTTTCACCCACCAAAGGCTTGGGAAAAAACCTACTCCAATACACTGTAGCATCTGTGGTAAAAATACCTCAAATTATTAATGGTAATCTCTACTGTATGTTTTATCAGACAACTCTAGAATCCTCCATGAAATCTCTTCTGACTTCCGTGGACATCTAAATAGTTTGCAGACCTAAGCCCAGGACACTAATTCAAAATTTGATTGGCTAGTTGGAACTGGCAAGAAACTTGGCAATTTAACAACCAAATTCCTAACCCGAGAACTCCAAAATGTATCCCCCTTCAGGTGCAGGAATGAACTGCACATTACCCACTGGTGTTGATCCATCTATTTCTGTCTTGGTGTTTCTCTTTCTGCCCATAATGTGTTATCCCCTAAGCCAGTGTATCTCATATTCTCCCCGCTTCATATGTGTGACATTTTTCTCCATCTCTGCCCCATACCCCTCTCCTATTTATACCTGAGTCTCCTTCAGCGTTGCAGCTGGACTCTATATGGAAAGACTGCAGCCCACGTAACTCATCTTCATCATTACCCTCATCTTCACCATCCTTGTCACTGTCTGATGAGAGTGCAGGCACAGAGGACAAGGCAGAGATGGATTCATGTCTGGGAGGCAGGAATTGGAAGAAGTTATTATGGTCTATCTCAAGAATTGCCCACCGTTTCAATCCTGACATCAGACAGTTCTCCACCTTCTCTCCCAAACAGCCCTCATTTTAACAGGGCAAGTTAAACCCCACAGAAAGTTGTGTAGAACCTGCCACAGCAAATATCTTGTACATGTGGAAGGGTGGCAGAAGTCAGAACAGAAATACAAGAGGCTGAGAAAGTGGAATGAAATGGGGCCTTACATTTCAGATTCTGCCAATTGATAAAGTCAAGCTGGTAGAGCATATATGAAAGGCAAATATTTTTTTCCACCCCATAGCACTTCCCCTCTGGAACTGTTTTACACATCAAAGATGTCGTAGAGATACTCCCTGTTTGACAGCAATCAGGTATGTGGCAAATGATCACATAAGAGACAGGTTCCTATCAAGGACTGCACCATGCAGAACCTGAAGGCACAGCCCACACACCCTAAGAGCACCATGAGGCCTTTTTTGGCATTTGGACACAAGAAATAATGTAAACCCTATTTTGGACAGATCTTTAAGCAATGTAGATCGGACAGGTGTTCCTGAACACACCTCAGAGACACTCCCAGCACAGGATTTCCCAATACCAATCAAGGACACTTAACACCACCAAACTCTATCTTCCCTCTTTCTTCTTCTCTTCCCCTTCCTCCCCTCACCCCTTCAGTCAACAGAACCAAAAGAATTAACTCACTTTGGACAATAATTGACAAATGAAGGATCCCTAACAGGTAAGTCTGAGTAGTGTCCACTCTGTGGCCTTGAGATAGACAGAGTACCAAGCTCATCATTACTGACATTTATAGGACATCACTGGTGGGTGTTGAGTGCCCAAGATTATTCATGCCATAAAAATAGCTCATCCACAAAATACAGAGCAGCCTGGCAAGGGACCAGCTTCTCCTAAAGCTGACAGACAGCAGGCAGTATACATGGTAAGAAGCAGTAAAGGTGTTTTAATCTTTTTCTCTTTCCATATATTGGTAGAACATTATTTTCTGTTTCATTACGAGTGGCTGAGCAAAAACTACTCAGGCCTTTCAGATGAGCTTTGAGGTGCTCTGGCAACAAAAAGTGAAATGACAGTCTGCAGAATCCTCCAGTGAGACAGTTTCACGTTGTCTGTCCTCATCTACTTTTGATATTTGAGTTTGTCAGCCTCTTCATCTTTTCTACTGTCTACTTGTGTGTCCATCATGTCAGTCTCGGGTTCTTGTGTCTAAGCAGGGGAATAACAACAAAGTTCAAGCACCACGGAGGTTATGCCCTGTTTTGTTCTATGAGGTATTTTACACTTATATATGGCAGGCAGTATTAACTTTGTATCAGTAACTTTGATAGCATCCTTCTGCCTTTATTCATCATGGTTGGTTAAGGAGTTTATTAAGGAAGAATTGTTGGACTATTTGACATTTTAACATCTAACTGGTTAATACCTCACTATGATGAAGTGATATCACAAGGAAAGGTTATACATTTGCTGAACTCCTGCATGTACTGTCATTGGTGTAAATGGAGAAATGAGGACTTCTATCAGTGTTTCATGTTACAACTAGATAGATGCCCCTGTCCACCAGATGGTAAGTAACAAAATTAGGATAGGGACTAAAAGTATGTTCCAAAATCCTCAAAGGAGCAGAGTATGAGACTGCAAAACACATTTTGGAAGTTGGATGGGCATTTTTTCATAACTAAGAGGAAGTACCAAACAAATTATGAAGTCACGTGTTTGATAGACATGTAAGGTTATCCCAGCAAAAATTCATGTCCCCCTTCGATATCCTCCTTTTTACAACAAAAATATGTTTTTCAAACTCAGTCCTGTTGACTCGAAGGGAGGTGACTGAATGGGGTTTTCAAAAGGATTTTAGGCCCACTGACTTGAAACTGAGATACTCCTGAAAATGAAACCTAGGTTCACAAGGTCCTGAGTGTTTTAACTGTTGTGCCTGCCCGAGTCAATCCCTCAGTTTGGACTTCACTACTTTCTCTTTTCTCTCCCTGCCTTCCTCTATGTATTTTGGATTTTCTTCTAAGCCCCTCTGTTGCAGATGACCCCTCACACTCTTCCTCAGTTCTTGTTCATACTTAGATGGAAGTCAAGAGTAATGTAGGGTGAGATTTCAAGCACAGAAGCTGCTTCCAAATAAGCACCATAGAAGAGCATTTTGAAAGCGAGAGTAAGACTTTGGGGTTTGCAAAATTCCTGCTGAGAACGGGTTCAGCCAAACCCCAACAATGCATCATTCTATCAGAATGAATGTTTCAGAGTAGCTATTCCAGAATGGCATGTACAGACATGTCCAATTCTCATGATACATGTAACTCTGAGAAAGGATTGCAATTGTCCTTGCTCTTATCCTCTTCTTTTGCTGAGGAACTATCCCATTCTAGTATCAGGTCTGGACCTTGTTCTGTATGGATGGGGAGAGTTCACTGCACTTCAACTCCTAGTTTCTGAAGGGTCTGCTAGGATGGGGTCAATGGGCAGTGAAGGACCTTCAGTTAGAAAGACTTCAGAAGACATATATAGACTTAAAAGTGCCACACGTCTTTATGGAGTTCTAGTATAAAGACATCCAATCTTAGCACTCTGTATTCTTTTGCATGTCCTGAATTCAACCCTTCTTTCTTTTGTTAAAACAGAACAGACAGGAACGGTAACTATCCATTTAAAGAGGTACGTTGTCAGCATTCCCACTCTCAACTTGTGCTACTTAAATCCTCAGCTTTAGGGGCATATTTATGAAACTGTAACATCCTACACAATAGGCATCAGTATCAGATTGCTGCCCCCTCCCCCTCCCAAAAGCTTCAGGGTTTTAAAAAGAAAGTTCACTCTGTTTTTCCCCACGAAAGATCACAGTGCTGCTGACTTCAGAGTTTCCCTGATGTTATAATTGCATCAGCTCAGCGCAGACTCAGGCACTGCTTCTGACCTGGCATCAAAACACTGCCCCATTCTGGGCCCTGGAAACTGCACAGCTTTCCTGGACTGGACCAAAGCCTCACTGAGAATTTGATAAGGAGCTCTTCTTTCCAAATATATCTGTCAGCACACAGTACTTTGTCAGTGTACATATATATGTTTTAGACAATTTAATTTGGATGACGTTGCTATCTCCTGCTATTTATACTAGAGCTTCAATAAAAGTCATGGAAAAAGTGACTTTTAATTTTTAAAAATATAAACACTCAGCTAAATCATGACTATAAACCCTGCAAACATTCCACAGTAAAATAAATTTAAAACTTCCCTTCCATATATTTGAGACAAGCTTTTCTACACAATAAATACATACTTGGATCAAAATCAAAGTCTTATTAAAAGGCCTTTACATGGTTCCTTCTCTGAAAATATAAATGCCTCAAAACTGAAGTGTGCCATCAAATATAAGCTTCGCACAAATTCTATTACTGCAAACAATCAAAGCTCCTCATGTTCAGCAGATGAGAGAAAAGCACCATATCTGAAATTATCACAACCAGCAGCAGAACTGAAAGGCTCTCTGGGGCACTATGGAGAACTGTGGGTCGTACAGGTCAGATTAGTTTCAAAATAATCCAATATCTCATAAAGGTGAGTCAGAAAAGCCCTTCAGAGAAGAAATTTTAGTCTCTTTAGAAGTTTTTGGATGTACTGAAAATGCTGGGACTCATATGTTTTAAGAGAAGGTTGGATGAAGAGAGGCTATGATAAAGTTTTACAAAACCCTGGGGACTACAGATAGCTGGATGCAGAGAGACAGTTCACTAAAGCTCACTGTATTCAGAAGAAGGAAGCTTTCAACAAAACTAGCCGAAGTGTGGTTTAACAGAGACCAAAAAAAAGTCCCTTTTTCCACAGAGAACAGTGAACTCCAGGAACATGTCACCAAAGCAGGTTGCAGTGGCAAACAGCATTAGAAAGTTCAAAAAGGATTTATACAAATTCAGGGGACACTCGGTCTGTGACCAAATATTAAAAAGGGAGAAGGTAGAGATGTACCTCCCAACATCCCTGACATAACAATTGAGTATGAAGCAAATGGACTATGAAGGTTCACCTAGCAAGGCTCACACACTGTCTCACTAAACAGCATCTTCCACTGCCATTGTCACAGGCAGAATAGTGGGCTTCCACTGGAATGGAACACTGGTTTGACACCCAGAGGCATTTTCTGTGTGTTTATGCTCCAGATGTTACTCACCTGGGCCAATCCCTACCCTTCCTGTGGCAGCTGGATGGAAACACCACTGTCTGGAACTGGAAAACTTTAGCTGCCCACTACCTCCTCAGCTCCATTTTGTTTCCCAGTATTATTTTGATTATCCACCCCATCATATGCACATACTATGGAACCAGCAGAATGCATTAATTGCCCCACCAAATTCCAGCAATACTGTTCTAGAGAAAAATCTAGCAGAATAAATGACATATCACCAGGCAGGGACCTTTCTTATACTACTGTGAGTCCTTCTGAGATAACAGTTTTACACCAGAAGGTGCAATCCAACTCTCCATTGCAACTCACACAGACAGACTTTGGAAACACAACCAGAACAGGTACAGGGCATCTAGAAAAACAATCTTACTCAAGTTCATTAATTTTTCTTCTCCCACCTCAGTAATGCTGGTCCAATAGGCTCTTCCTCCATATTCAGTCCCAATCCAAAATGCACTGGAGTTATGTCTCTGCTGATCTCCAGCGACCACAGCGGTCGATCAAAATTGAAAACAAGCTGACCAAACAAGTAGATTCTAGGCTTGCAAAGAGGTTAACAAACAAGTTTCATAGTTCTGAGCTTGGCGTGGCACTAACACCGCCCTTTAGCAAGCCTCTGTGACGGAAACAAGTATCACCTAATGCGGAAGAGGACTGGGATTATCTGTCACAGGCTGAGCCTCAGTAGGGTAAGGCTGCAGCTGCTGGAATAATGGAGTGTCTGCTATAAAAAGAACATTGCTTGACAGCTCCAGAATTTTGGCTAGAAAAAAAAAAGCTTCCTGACTTCTCCCAGCATCATTACTGAAAGCACTTATTAGACAAGACTCGTTTTAAGAATGAGCAGATCAAGACTTTCCCAAATGAAACTATGTAGACAGACTTGTTTCAACATTACTTGCTCCCAAAGGGAGTGGGGAGGTCCTTGTGATACTCAATGCAACAACCAGTGTGGCAAGTCTTCCAAGCTTTGGCACTTTCATATCCAGAACTCAATTTGTAGTTATTTGGAGGAGGAAAATTTTGGGGCATAACATCAAAAATCTGTGTTTATCCTTTATTCCCCGACTTTGATCCCCTATTAGCTCAGTCAGGACTCTCTCTTGTATTGCTAACAGTCAAATAAGTCTCAGCTACTTACTAACTACAGAGAAACCAAATACATTACCCTAATATCCATAATCTCCTGCCACTCTTATTCTGTTTAAAAACAGGGTCTGTGTTTAAGCACCACTTTTTAAAGGATGGTCACCAGATAAATTTAGATCTATTCAGTTTGCAGGCTCTAGTAGTCTGTTTTTAGAGTCTGCTTACTGAGGAAAAAAAAAATAATATGAGTTAGCTGCCAAGAAGTTTTCCCATGGAAGTGATTTTTTATATTCATTATTTATATTATAATTATTTTTAGGTGACCTTTTTCAAAGCCTCCAGAAAACAGCTAATGAAGAAACAGTACAACTGTAAGGACTCTTTCAGAATTATGACCAACATAAACTCAACTCATACAGCTCACAGGCTGTACTTCAGTACCTATGCTGCAGAAAACAGCCTTTAAATTGCACTCAGCCTAGGTCCAGAGAACTTTATTCATGAAGGAGCAAGTCTTTCCTCGTGGGATGCTGTGTACCAGCCTCAGAACTGCTAGGTAAACTTCTGATTAAAGTTTCTGACCACATAATTAAACTAGATTAAGACAAAAGGAGCATTTCATATACATTGCTATCAGTGAAGCAACACTGAGTCTGTCTGGAAGATCACAGTCAGGCTTCTACACCCAAGGAAGGGAGGCACAAAAACTGCAGGGAATCCAACAGAAGAGTAAGTGAACTTTTGGAGGACACCATCAGTGACAATAGCAGAAATCTTACAGTTGAATGCCAGTGCCACACTTCTCACATTAAACCCTAAAAAGCCAGCCACCTCTTCTTAGTCTACTCTGCTCACCTCATGAGTCCAGCTGTCTTGTGTGGAGAAGACTTTTCTGCCTGCTTCCCTCTCTGCTTCATGTCAGACAGTCGCTGCCGCATGTTGATGGTCATCTCTGAGCTTAGGCGCCAGATGAAGATACAGCTGAAAGATTGAAAGGTGAGGCAGGGGTCAAGTCTCAGTTCAGTTTATTGATATCAATTCCCACTGCAGAGGCAAACAAGAGCCCTTCTCTCTGTGATGGAGAGAGACCCACAGAAACACTTTCACAGAAACTCAATCCCATCAGAAGCCTCATGACAAAAGGGTCAAACCTGCCTGGCAAAGACTCCCTGTGGGTAAGAGCAACTGCAGAGATATTTGCAGATTCATCTCTGATCCCTTATGTTTATTTGACTATCTGACCAGCTGCTGAAGGAAAACATGGTCAGCAGGAAAAGTGGAATCTGCATGTGTCTTCTGCATCCTCTAACAGTGGCTAAGATGAAGCTTCTGTTTACAACTACACCCACAGGCAAGGCCTTCCTAATGACACCATTCCATGGAGTCTCTTTTGTGTAGTAACAGTTAAGCTCATGTTGCAATACTTTTTGCAGTCAGGGCACTCTAATATTTTACATGGACTCCTTTCAGGAAACTTCTAAGGATTTTGATTGAATTTGGTCAATGGATTCAAAAGCATTTGAGAGAGGGAAACAAACAGTGTGATCTCATTGGTCTCATTTTCTTCAGGAATCTGTCTAAAAAAAAATAAAGAAAAAATTTCTCAGCACATTAGAGAATAGTGTATCTCATCTTCAGCTACTAGAAAGTAAAATGACCAGCATTTTCTTTGAAATTTAACCTCAGTGCTAACTAATTCTTTTCATCTCACCCATCCTTCCTGTCTAGCAGGGTGTACTTGCACTGATGTAGAATCAGAGGTGGTGCTTTTTCTATCACTTAGAAAATGCTGCATCTTACTTTGGAATGCAAAGAGGATTTAATCCAGTTCTTCAAGACCCATCAAGTGCCACTATACTCATGGGTACTCCAATGCACAATGGAGTTTTCAATGAGAGATTTCCCTCCCTTACTAGTCTGAAAAAAATTGTTTGCTCAGCCATTTTGAATAATGACAATGAATTCTGGTCTCCCTGACCTGAGACAAATGGCAAAAGCACCAGGATCCTGAATCCCTGCATCTTCTCCATTTTTTTCCTCTCGTGAGGAGACATATTAAAAGGTTTTTATTTTCATACCACACAAAAAGAAAACAGAAATCCCCCTTTGCAGTCTGTGTAGTTTTTAATGAAAAACTATAAAAATTCCCTTCTTGCCCCCAGTGCCACTCCCTTTGTGACAAAGCTCAGGAGCTTTACTCCCAGCTACTGAAGTCACACACAGACACCTCCCCTCACCAGTGAACACACTGCCATCCACCCCCTGCTCCAGCTTTTCAGACAGGAGAAAGTGGTGAGGCCCTGCATCTGGGAACTATGGCAACCCAGGGTAGCCAGCTGCTTCTCCTCAAGCAGCAGCTCTCTCAGATGGATCAGCAATCAGCATCTGCTGCTGAGAAAATACTGAAAAGCAGGAAACAAAATTCAGAAAGCAAATCCCGCTTGTTCT
>VWZY01010110.1:360397-380224 GCA_013399075.1 Chloroceryle aenea
CCCAGCTATCAAACCTAGAGATAAGCAACAAGCAGTATGAACTCGTAGATTCATTAGTATCCAACACAAAGCTCCACAGAAGCATCCTCCCACCAACCCCTTTTGCTGCCTTTTTTTCCCCTTGCAATATGTTTCTCACACAGGTCTCCCAGCTCTTGTGTCTTTCCTCATCTCTGTATTTCTTTCTATTCTTAGATTTATTCTTTGCAGATGCTGCCATTTGTGAACAGACTTATCCCTGTTCTCCTTTGAAAAACATGCTTTTCTCATTTGCTTACAGCAAAGCCCTTCATGAATCTTCTCACTTCTCAACCACTCTCCAACATTGCACAAAATCACAAAGATCACTGGAGACCTCAAATCTTTCATGTTTCTGGAATTTATCAGAAATCCACAACTAAAGGACTCTCTCCTTCGACTTTTCCCCTAAGCTACTTAAACACATGAAAGGTAAAGAAGGAGGAAAACTAAATTATTTACAGTTTCTTGAAAGAAATAACCAGCTGATGAGATTTAAGGTGCTATATTGTATGTTCTGTAATAACTCACCCTGTATAATTCTTTTTCTGGTTCAATTGTGTTTTATTGATGGAAAAGAGAAAGAAAGAGTGAGAATCTGAGTTACTCTGGCCTTAAAATAGCACTCCAAAAAGCATCTTGCTCATAGGAAAGTTTTATTCAGTTCAGCTGATACTGATTCAGCATTAACTGACTCCAGAAGTTGAGGGTCCACTCAATAAAATCATTGTATTAGGCATATATTCCTCCTTCTTCCTTGGGCTCAGTCTGGTGATTACCCAAACCTTTCGTAAGCTTAAACCAGCACTGAACTAGCAGAAAACTCAGCCTGGGGGAGTGGGTGCTAGTGCTTATGAGGGGTCAGCCACAGCACAGCTGACTTAAGGGAGTGGGGAAGAGACTGCATGGACAGGAGCAAAGCATGAGGACAGGCTTGAACCATTTGCCACTAGACCTGGTGAAACCTCACTAACAGGATTACTCTAAGACAAAGTTTTGCCACCACTGGTCAGAGTATCACAGGATGTCTTATGTTACAAACCTGAAAGCTGGTAAGGAACCAGGCCCCATCCCTGTCTACTTTACAGCAGGGAACAGTGTTCACACTTAGAAAACCACAAGGGAAGTATTTCACACAGGCGTCTCATTCCATGGAAGGATAATACAAGCTCTGTGAGCTTTGCCAACAGCTCATACTTAAGAATCAGAAATGCCTAAGGTTTATATGGGTTTCATAAACCATCCCTCATTTAAAAAAAAAAAAAAACAAACAAAAAACAAACAATTAAAATTCTACCTTCCTTCAGGATACATGTTAAATACAGGGTGAGATGGCACGAGCTGATAGCACAAACAAGCAAACCCCTCTTACCTGTCACCAGAAACAGAGATCAGATGTTTGCAGTCATTACTGAATTTCATCCCAGTTACAATCTCTGTGTGAAATAAAACAGAAGAAAGAAACAAAAATCTTCCCTGAATTACTCCAATGGGCAGAAGAGAGCATTACCCAGATAGACTATATGAACTCAGTAACTCAAATTCTAATTAACTTTAACACACTTCATAGATCAACAAGCCCCAGTTACCATAAACATTTAATGAAGAAATGATGCTTGACATGGAAAGGGTATCCCACAGCAAAATAAGCACAAAGACTGAAGTCTCTTTTTGCCCATAATAGAATAGCACCTGCATGGTAGGTATATCATAATGAAACTTAATATGTGCTGAAAAAACACAGACTACCTTATAGGCTATCAGAAAAACTGTGTCAACAAATACATGGCCTGACACACCCGTGTGCTCTTAGGTTTTGCAATGCAAAATGTGGTCTGAACAGTTGAAACTGCAGTGATAATAGGATATTACAACTTCATCCAGCTATAATCTACTCCAGAATACTCACTGGGTAAATTTTGGTGGGGAGAAACCTTCAGAAAGCTTTAACTAGTATCAGACCCTACTATACAGCCATCAGCAGAAAAAATGCATTTCCAGAAGTTAACATGTCTTACCTGAATGTCCATACATGGTTGCGACACACTCTCCAGAATAGAAATCGAAGATGGAAAGGTTCTTGTCAGAGCAACTGGTTGCAATATAAAGACCAGAGGGATCAGTTTGCACCTTTTTTAGGAGATAAGAGAATTGCAAAGATCTGATGAGAAAGTGGCCTCAAACTGCATGAAAATGGACCAAAATACCCAAGACAGTCATAATTAGCTCCCACAGGACTCCAATTAAGTACCAGGCTATCCAGCATCACAGGACACATCTCCAGCCTGACTGAACTGTTAAAGACTATTTCCAACCTAATCAAGGCTAAAGGCATTTACATTAAATGCCTTCATGACTGTGAAAGCACCACCACCCATGGACAGACTTATACCTCTCTTACATCCTTGTAACCAGTGGGGTCTTCCCTTCTTCTATCTTAAGATCAAAACAAACAAAAAAAAGCCCACACATGCCAAAACACACACCCCTCCAAAAACAATAATCAGAGCTGACAGAGTTAAGTGAAATATCAAAAGACTACAATCTTCAGGAGAGAAACCAAAAAGGAACTCAACACTGACAAGAAATTGCCTTTGATAATGATGATGTCAAATCTCCAGCATTTGCAACTCACATTCTTGGGTTGTTTGGGTATTTTTTTCATATACACCCATTTATTCTTTATCCTGGATCAGATATAAAACCCCCTCCAAATACCTCAATGGGTCTAATGCAGAACTAGTTAGCAAAAAGAGCAGTTGTTATCAAACGTCCTGCTTTGTCCTTTGTAGAACTTTAAGGAACTAAGAGTGAAAATGCCTGGTTTTTAATGGAGACACGGTATTTAAATAATGATAACTTTTTTTCCCACTATATTTATTTTGTTGCTGTAACATTTGCTTCCAATGTCACTGTCTGGGTTCTACTTGTTCAACTGCATTCTATATTATGATCTCAGAACAACATGCCCAGAAAGGTTAAATTCCAGAGGAAAAACCATAATCCCTTCGTTACATAATTGCCCTAAAAATGAACAAAACAACATTAAAAATAATTTAGATTCCCCACTTAAGACACACATGAAAAAAACCCCAACCAAAACATAAAGAATACTAAAAATGAAAAATCCAGCTCCCAGCAGTATTTCATGGTTTGTGGTCTGGAAAGATATAATCAAGCACCTGAGCTTACAAGAAATAAACTGTGGCATGAATTTTTCATTTTCATTACTCTGGCTTATAAAAACCTTTGTAGGAATCATAGTAGGTAAAGAGACCTTATCTTTCTCTGTAAAACAGAAGAGGTAACACTGAACAAAACTATTTGCTTCCCTCTCCCTTTTTACTCAGTTGGAAGGGACCTACAGCAATGAACAAGTCCATCTGCCTGTCCAATTCTGGGCTGACCGAGTTAAAGCATGTTAAGAAGGGCATTGTCCAAATGCCTCTTAAACACTGACAGGCTTGGGGCATCGACCACCTCTCAAGGAAGCCTGTTCTAGGGTTTGACCACCCTCTTGGTAAAGAAATGTTTCCTCATGTCCAGTCTGAACCTCCTCAGGTGCAGATTTAAACTGTTTCAATGCATCTACTTGCCTTTACAGCATGAGCTCGTGCCTCACTTCAGAAACTGGCCAGAGAGAGAAATTACACATCAAGTTCAGAAGTCACTGATTCTTTTCCTGTTTTAGCTAGCCTGATGGAACCCCAATACATTAGCAGGCCTTAAGGATGGAGGTAGGAGGAAGCAGCAGGAGTATAAGGGATGAAGTATGGAGAAGACAAAAAAAAAGTTACAGTGTTCAAATTTTTTATTTAATTTTCTTAGCCCTGAGCTGTATTTGGAAGAGCTACAAAAGAGGAAAAGGGAAGAAAGAAAGAAAACAGCTTACTTTGATGAGGGTGCCATCTTCACCTTGGGATCCTTTGTAAAGCTTCTTCTGCTTCCCACTGCTTATGTTGAAAACCCTGAGTGGGACAACATAAGACAACATTGCTCATTTTGCCCAGGTCCTGCTCTATGGCTTTCATCATCAGGATCCTTTTTTCTTTCTGTTCCTCATTCCACATGAGACACAGGGAACTGGGCCAATCCACAGGAAAAGGAGAAATGATCTCTATGAACTATCATCACTGCTCATTTAGATGGTGAAGAAGGCCAAGACTGGATGATCTGATATCAACCAGTTTATCTGAACTAAAATTGGGGCTTGATTTTCAAGATGATTATCAAAAACAAGCATAGCATTATGGCACTAAAGGACAGGCTAAATGGGAGGGAGAAAACCTTGCCGTGCCTTGATATGGCTAATGGTATAGCGGGAATGGCTCTTAATACAACTTCAGTCAGCCCTCCCTGCTATAACAAAACCTGTGGTTCCTTCGTACTAAAGGAGAGCATTAAGAGAACAAGATCCTTTATTAACATTAGAATACAAAACCAAATTACATTCAGTAGTGGCATTTAGCTCTGGCCATCTCAGCCTGATGCAACAGGCAGAGACATGCAACTACAGAGAGTCTCCTTTGCTTTGAAGGTAGAAACAGATTGGAGAAATGGATAAAAAAGGAAGAGTAAATGGATTCCATTTGTCCAAAGACAGTTACCCCTAGCTCAGTTTTACGTTTCTACAGTCCCAGCTATTCCACAGGAACTCAGAGCTTCTCACTAGACATACCTATAAAAGCACAAATTACCACAGCACAAAAGTTCTTGTCCCACACCTCAATGATGTGCCAAGAAAGGCACACTTGCTCTCCCAGTAAAAAGGCTTTGCCCTGCAGAGCAACCCAATGCAAAGCTGAATCTCATGGACTTGCATATATTCAAAGCTTTCTATCAGTGAGGGAAAAGGCAGAGTTCAACTTCACAGAGTCTGAGTGAGGCCTCAGATCTGTCTGAAAATGCTGTGTCAAAGAACCTAGAGGAACAATGATGGAGACAGGGCCGCCTTGGCCAACTCATTTATGACTGCAAGAGTATTTACATGAAAAAAGTAAACTAACCTGATATTACGATCCTGGCATCCAATAGCTGCATATTTCCAGCTGGGGTCCACATCCATGTCATACAGAGTGGTCTTCCTAACAATGTGATGTGTTCTGGTAAACTGAACCCCTTCTCCTGTCTAGAGCATGTGGGAAAAGACTGTGTCAAAATCAAGTAGTTAACCCTTTATGAAAAAATTTCTATATACAAATGACTCTTCTCACACGGTCAGCACAAACCAACCCTTCCCACTAACCAGGTCTGCTGGGAGCAGCTGGCACTGGAGGCACAATGAAGCCCTCCCTCCAGCATGTTATCTTTCACCACTCCTCATAATAGCCCTGGCAGTGAAAGAAAAGCAGATATCCTAACAGGTCTCTGCTTTGCATCTTGCTGAGAGAGGTCAGTCTGGGAGCAGCTGCAAGCTTCATAGAACTAGTTCTATGAATGTATTTCTTGCACTGAGTCAGTGAGAGACACTGAGGATGAAACAGCAACAAGCTGATACAGAAATTCTGATATCACTCTTTAAAACAGTTCCTTTGTGGAGAGGTTATTAAAAAAAAAGGTGCACAAAAAGCTGTAATAAGGTTACCTTCTGCGCAGTGCGGAAATAGATGCTCTTGTCTGCCCCACAGCTTATCATTCGCACTTTCCCATCATTGGCTGGAACAAAAAGACAGGAGCCGATCAAAAGATAAACAAAGATAAAGGGTGGAGGAAATGTTGCAATTTATACCACTGCTCATTTATTTTAGTCCCAATTAGCTAAGACTGACTCCTACCTAAGAAGCAGGACGCTGCAGGAAAACAGAAGGGCCTTCTCAGGGACAGCACTTGCTAATGCTCAGAGTGCATGAGGTCTTAATACAGAGGTTCCCCACAACAGATTAGGGTGTTATTCTGTCTTCACCCCCCAAAAGTATGCTCATGTGCTTATTCTCTATGTGCCACAGCACCCTGCAGCAACAGGACAAGTTCACGCTCAGCATGACCTTGAAAAAGGGCAATAGACATTTTTCAGTCCTCAAAGTCAGTCACATGTTTCTTGCTGCCCTTTCTTACCGCAGAGCCAGGCTTCCCTTCTTCCCTTCGCGCTCTTTTGTAACCAACATGCTCCTTCAGCAAAGCAACTCCTGATAAAACTCCGCTTAATAAAAATGGATCCAATATCACACAAGTCCACTTGAATTGCACCTCACAGACTAACGCAAAGGCCTTTGCTGCCAGGCCTTGAGTGCAGTTCCCTCATGTCCCAGGAGCTTACCTGACTGCCTTCAATGCCAGCTCATCTGACAGACCTGCCAGAGAAACTTTTGCTGACTTTGGAGCTCCTTGAGAAAAGAACTTGAAAAAACCTCATAGCAGCTTCAGATGCTATGAAATGTCAGCAAAGGCTTTTCACTTGGAGCTGAGGTTCTCATCCTTGAAACCCAGCTGAGCTATGCTGCAGCAGCACTGCAGCCACACCTCTGCTTGGACATGTACCCTACGGATCTGAATTCCGACCCTGACCCATGGACTTGGCTTCCTGATTTGAACTCCAACCTGCTATGGGCTGACCTGACAGGCACTGAACTGCAGCTAACCCTGCTCACTGTCTCCAGACTGATCCAGACCTTGAATCACTGACCTGTCCTATCACTATGGATTTGTCAGGTAATCCAGGCTACTGTCTGAATCCAGTTACTGTCCCTGAACTTGATCTGTTTCACCTTGTTCAGGTACTGTGAGACTTTTCCCATTGTCTGTGAGGCCACCACCTTTGCCTCCCTTCCTGTCACTCTTGGCCACTGGCTTCCCCTGACAGAGAAGCCAACCCTTACTGTTCCCCAACAACAGCACAAGAAACCACTCTGATGTCTGACCACCAGCAGTAACTGAGTGCTGGGGATGCAATGTGCTCCATTACCATGACTCAAAGTCTTACACTGGTTTGCAAATTTATTTATGACTAGTTAATTCCAAACTTTTTTTTTTTGAGTTTGTGGACTTTTTTTGAGGATTGTTCCACAGTTCTCTTCACTAAAAACAGCTTGTGGCCATCTGACATCAGTTAAAGGGATTAATACAGTACAGAAAACAAAGAAATGCTGAGGACTTCAATCAGGAGAGGTTACTGGAGTGGGGAGGAAGGAGAGGAGAAAAAAAACAAACGGGAAAAGAAGGCAAGTCTTGTCAAGTTTATGACCTTCTGTTAGGACTGCAGCTACAGAAGATGACAAATAAAAACCAGCTGCAGCTTCAGCCTGGACTAACCCAGCGTTGAAGCAGTTAAAATTACTTTACAACCACAATGGAAAAATAGCAGTGCTCAAATGCAGGTTTGGAAGGAGGCCGTGATTCTTTACCTGCAAATTTCACAGCAGTGATGGAAGAAGAATGTTCATCCAGGGTCTGCTGCAGGCTATAGTCCTTTCCAGCATCCAAGACATGAATCAATCTATCCCTACTGGCTGAGGCTAAGAGCTTTAAGCCTGTCAAAGTTAAAAAGAGTGCAAGACCAATACTGAAAAGTCATTTACTCTTCCAGTCACCAGTTTAAAACAGCTTCTCAAGTCATCTTAGAGACAAAACATTATACTGTAGCTAACTGTATGCACAGTCCCTAAGGAATGCTCCTGGATTTCACACTATAATAACAAACAGAACATGTTTCAACCACAACCTGTAATGTTCCAAGGAAAAGTATGTGAAAGCAGCCTTTTTCAAAGTCTGGCTCTGAAATCCAGGAGTAGCTCACCACTGAAAGTTCTGACATAGCACAGCTGGACATTCTGACTTGCTCAACACTACATTCATATTTAAAAGGGAAGAAGTTCAATTGCATTTACCTGTGTCAGGTTTGGAGTACTCCAGACATAAAATCTCAGAGTCATGGGCTTCCACCTTCAGCATTTCCCTCAGAGACTGCAACTCGTATATCCTAAGACACACCATGGATGATTTTAGTACATGTAATAAAACTAGCAAGACCAGATTTTGATTCTCAGGCCTTCCTTGCCAACAATCTGCACAAGAAGCTCTATGGGATTACCTGAGAGTGCCTATCCTGTCCCCCGAGGCCAGGTGCTCCCCACTGGGACTCACACAAACAGTGCGTATCCCCACCTTAGTATCCATCACTTGTGCATCAGCTTTCTCTGCACTTCCTGCTGAGTTGTAATCAGTGTCCAGAAGTACCTGAGTGTTGTCATCTACATAGATGATCTTCATCAAGTCCTGAGGATACATTAAACCCAGAAATATTAACTAGTTACAAAATATTTAAGTGAAACATCTGCCTTAGAAACTGGGCTCCTGGCCAACATATACACTTCACTGGCAGTAATGCTGTAATTGGTGGGCTTTCTTAGCTAGGAGCAAGCACTCAGCCCCTACACATCACAGGATGAAAGTTTCACAGCTGTGGAAATCATGATCACCCTTTGCAAAAGATTCCCCTTCACAATAGACAGGCTCTGGGATTAGTGATTACAATGTAATAAGAGATACAGCAAGAATCTCAAAGACTTCTAAAGATGATCCAAGTCAGTCCATGCCTTTTGAGAACTGAGAAAAAGCAGGAGCTTTTACCACCATGAGCAGATTGCTGAGAACAGGAAGGTCAGGCCTCCTGTGCCCATGGGTCTTCCAAACAACTGAAGATCACTGTAATCACTGTTCTGTGTTTTTCTGCCTCTAATATAGATGGAGGGAGGGAAAGCTGTTTGTCATTCAATTCTCCCAAACCTCTGCCTCATTTAATGCACCATTACCAAACAAATCTTGAAGTGGTCATACATTACAAAAATGGAGAAAAAGATAAACAGTTCTCCAGAAGCATGAGCCATTTTGGAAGAGACTAAGCTTGGAAAATCCTTGTGTGGTTTACAGAAAAAGCAATAGTCCCCGGGACCATTTCAGATACACTCTTTCCACCTGATATTCCCATCATGTTTCTTCAGGTTCATACATGTTATCAGATTTGTGGTCAATTTACAGAGAAAACTGTCTTGTACTTAGAGATCCAAAGACATTCAGGCCTTAACTTGGGAATGCCTGGGCATAAGGAAGGCAAATCCAAGGGCAAAGAGGTGATCAAAACCTAGAATCTTACATTGCTGAGGATGTTGCGGTGCAGGGCTGTGCCATGAATGTTGGAGCTCTCGGTGTTCCACAGACGAATGGTGTTGTCAGAGGAGCAGGTGATGAAGGAACCAGGGGGGAGGCATGACTGATTGTTGTCCTTCACCTCTGGATACATCTAAGGGCAGGCAAAATTAACCCCTGAATGAGATTGTCTGGCGCCTGGCGTCCTAGCACTGAGAGCAAGTTTCAAAATAAAAACAGATAAAAGGGCTGTCCTCTCCATTTTGTAAAGGCAAAAGCCAGCCAGTTCTTCTAATGAAAATAGGAAGTTCTGGTCTGCAAACAGGCTTATTTCAAACAAATGCTCACTGAGCTTACCTGAATGTAAAACATCTCCTTAGAAGTGTGCAAGCCAATTTTCCAGTACTTCAAAGAGAGCACCTCAAAGACCATGCAACAACCTACACCATCGTTTGCAATTTTCAACTATTACTGTCAATTTATAATCCAGAAGGAATTAATGCAATTAATAAATAATAACAAAAAAGAGCTCCCAATCTCTTCCCACTTTCTTTCCACTTCGCCCTTTCTTGACCACTGCTAAATATGTCAACAGTGTTAGACATACTAACAATTACATTGTTTCCTATACCTCCTTTCCTTCCCTTCCCTCTGAGGGGAAGCCAATTAGACAGACTGGAAGTTGAAAACCATTAGAGAGGCTAATTCCAGATGTCCTGGGAAAACTTAAGAAGGATCAGAGTTAAGATCTTAGCACCTTTGACTTTGGAGCACTTGCTCATCATAGGCCTCAAAAAAATGTTTTTGAGGTCAGCAATAAACTCTTGTCCATTTTGTGAAAGGAGGCCCTGAATTCAGTTCTCCCTCTCCCACCTTTTAATGTCAAGATTGTTTTTTTCCAGTACCACAATGCATCTAATTCATTTGGTCACCTATCGCCATGCAGCCAAATAACTTTCTAGCTCCAACCCAAGCGCTGCAGCAAGCACACTAACCACGGGAGGAAATATGAAACAATTTTTTTCTCTCTGCAATAGGTGTTTGCATTCAAATCTGGAATCTCTTTAGATGACTTCCTCGGCTGCAAGTTGAAATCCAACATTTGTGTCTGCAAACAACTTACCTCAATGTTCCACACGCAGGAAGAGTGGTACAAAGCAGAGTACACCTTGCCCACTTTCTTCGGGTCTTTGACATCCCACACATACAAGCTGTGATCATTGTACACACAGGAAAGCCACTGGTTGGTGGGGTCAAAGGTCAAGGCAATTGTGTCTGGATATTTCGCATCAGCCATACCAGAGAAAAGACGACTGCACAAAGAGAGAACAACAGACTGGTTACTTTGCGCTCTCTTGGAGACCGAGCAAGGAGGTGGAGCGTGAGAGCTCAGACTTTCCACAGGGAACTGGCAAGGGGAACAATATGCTGTGGCATATATTGGTAGAGAGAGTAGCAGGCTGGAAAGACCCATCTCTTGAACAACCAAAGTCCCAAAAGAACCCTGAAAGTCCCACGGTAAAAGCCATTCTCCTTGCCATCCAACTCAAGAGATCCACCAGAGAGAGGTGATTGACTTTCCCAGAAGAATGACCAAACAGAATGACACTGACACAGAAGAATGACACTTGTCATGCTGGAAATCATCATCATTTACCCCTGCACAACCAGGTGGTAAAACTCAAGTCAAATACTCTCAAAACAAAGGGGAGGGGGAGATCAGCTTTTGGTGGGTATTATATTTTGTTTAATGATTGCATGAACTGCTCCTGCATGGGACCAAGCAGAAGAGTAAGTACTGCACTAAAAAAGACAGGGGCACACCAGCACAAGGGACAAAGGAATGATTCATTTCAGCAGCTGCTTGTCTGACATACTTCTCTTCTACCCCATCCCACACACATGCCAGCTTGGTGCTGCTTGAAGCAGCTCATGAGATGGGCAGCTGCAGAGGGGTACAGTCATTTCTAGATAGGCAGCTCTCTGAGGGCAACTTAAAACCAGAGGAATTCTGCAGAACAAGCAAACATCTCTTTCCCCAGGTTAAGCCAAGATCACATCATATGAACCCTGTATCTCCTCCACAGGTGTCCTCTGTTAAGTCCTTCTGCTGTGCACATAATGGAGGAGCTGCTCTCCTGTCCTGAGGTTAGCACAACCATCTCACAATGCTGCTACTGATATAAAGTAAGATAATTCTTGCCAGAGTGGCAGGGTGTTAAGAACAGGTAATTTTAAAGGACTGACGAAGATGCAGGGATGAGGGCCAAAGTGCACGTAGCACACCAGACAACTGGAGCTCTTCTTCTGCAAGTGCAAAGCTTTGAGGGCCAAAAGAAAGCAGCCCAGACCCTATCAAAAAATCAAGTCATGGAGACAGTTGTGGGCAGTTCATTGTGGGCAACTGGCATCCCACAGAGAGGCTCTGGCATGCATGGGAAAGTAAGGAGTCCTGTGTTTCAAGCTTCTTTGGAGTAAAAAAAAAAGTTGTTAAGATTGTAATCAGCGCTACAAATGCATGTCTATGATTCACATTCATATTTTGGCTCAACTGATGCATGAGAGCAGTAGAGAGTACTTTTAAAGGGTATTGTATACTTTTAAATGTATACAATTGCTTCACTCGAGCTCTACCAGAAACTGTTAAATTTTAAACTGATAAGAGTTCCTTTTCCACCCCCCTTCCTAGAATATTATTGTCTCCCACTGATGTCCTTTCTGGAGGATGACAATACAGTGCACTGTTTGAACCCTTACCTCAAGTTCCCAGGCAAAGTTTATAAAGACAACCTGGTGAGACACAATTTAAAAAAAACCAAACCAAAACAAAACAAAAAACCAACAACAAAAAAAAACCTCCCCTGGAAGAATATAAATAATATATATCTACAGATGTAGAAATCCAGATACCCAGTGGAATAATGACTGGTGGATTCATACACCTTTGAATTTCTTCCCCACTAGTGACATAAGTAAAAAAGGGCAACAGAATGTTGGGAAAGACTCCAACCAGGGCTGGCAAACAGCAACACAGGAAGGATTTTCTCTGGTGTAAGCCTTCACAAGCTGGCAGATAGAACTGTATGGGAATCACAGTACCCACCTTAGAAGGTGAGAAATAGAATGTCAATGCAGAAGATAGTGGAGCAATGTAGAAAAACAAGACAAGAGAATGCACAAGATTGAGCGAGAAGAAAGACTACAGACAATAGCAGATTTGGGTCTATTAAAGATTGCAAGGGAGCCCTTGGAAAAACACCTCCTGAGGACCTGGGCATCTCTTAGCAACATCATTATATTGCTATGGCGGGGGAGTCTTCAGCCCTTTCCAGTGAGAAGCAAAGGATGTACCATGGTACAGGAACAAGCAAAGCGTGCCACAGCGTCCTGTACCCTCTGTCCACTTGCTCATAGCAACCAATGTCAAAAGGCCACCAGACCTGAGCAATCCCAGTTTTATGAGGAGCAAGATACACTGTGCAGTCTAGCAACCAGCCTAGGGCTGTAGCCCAGCCATGCAAGGCTAAGGTTGCAACAGCTCAGAAAGATCTGTAACAGGCTGCCAGTTTTAACCCATAAAAGGAACACAGGGCAGATGGCAAAGCTCTGGAAAACAGTTCTAACCCCCACAAGCCTCCCTTGCTCCCTTCCACCCTCTCCACAATACCTGGCCTCAGTCACACTTGCAATGTCTGTTCCCAGGAAGTGCGGCTTCGGCAGCGTGGTGACAAAGTGAAGGTTCAGAGGGTTAAAAATCCGGACGGTGCCATCGGCGCAGCCACAGAAGATGTAATCATGATTCACTGAGATGCAGTTTGCCACAGTGGTCTGAGGACACAGCACACAAGAAGGTGAATAGCAAAGCTCTCTCATTTTAAAGGTCACCAGACAGATGACAAGGAGAATCTCAAATTGACAGACAAAGGAGTCATGGTCAGAAGAGCTGAAGTGAAGTGGAGTCGAGCCCTGGGAGTAAGGAAAAGCTTAAAAATCCATTTTTCCTTTCTGAGGAGCTTCCCAGCCAAGGTCCATGGCAGATTCCAAGTGGTTAAGAAAAAAAGACCCAGTTCCTCTGCCACCTGCTGTGGTGGAAGGTCAGCAGATGCACACATTTGCTCCAGCCGAGTCTTACTTGGAACATGTTTTTTTGTTCCTCTGTGACACTCAGCACCACTGTCAGGCAAGCAGCACCTCGCCCTGCACTAGCAACACCAACACATTACCTGTCACAAGGGGATAAGAAAAGACAAAAAATGGATTTTCTTCCCCTCCCTTTGGGATCTGTACAAATGGCAGAAAAATGGTACAAAATGGTGTGGGGTTATAAGGGGATGAGTTAATGCACAACTTTTTTCCAACTTACTGTGAAGCTGTCTGTATTCTGAGCGAGAGTGAAAGGCAGATTTTAGAGAGGAAAGGAAAGAAAAGAAGAGGCATTTCACTTCAGTGTGGAAACACTTTTCCCTTGATTTTAATACACTGGGACCTTTCAGGTGGGTGTCTTACATTCAGTTGAAAGGAAAATAAACACGATCAAATTTTTAATTATGGATCAACTTGGTGGTTTAGGATAGTCAAGCCAACTAGTGCCTTAGGAACCTGCATTTGAGAGGCACAAGCCAAGTAAGACACTGCAGAGTAGACAGAAATCAGAATCCTTCTAAAACTCCTATTTGTCCAGGCGAAGCCAGGAGGGACAACACAGGGGTGGCCAAAGTTACATAAGGACACCGTTTCTTTGCCAGAAGAACAGTAGCTGTAAGGCTGAGGCTTGAGTATGAAAGAGCCTCAATGATTAATAAAATCCCTTTGCCAAGAAGTAACACTATTTTTGCCTGGCCTTCCAGAGTAAAATCACAAAGTGGCAGAGGCCCAACAACTTTCACTGCTGGTGGTCCAGCATCTTGCGCTCCAAGTGCCTGTATTATTTGCTGTTCCTGCTTTGCTTCAGCAGGCACAAATACTGCAGGACAGGAGAATGTAAAACTCACCCTCAGCTCCACCCACTTGTCTAGCAGCCTTTTTTCATTGAATTCACAAAGCAGGCCTGAGGATGTGATACAGAAGGTGCTGTCAGCTTTTTTGCCCCTTCCACAAGCCACGTCCGCAAAAAAGTTGTTCCTTAGTTCTCCAAGCAATCCCGAGCGACCTAGCAAGGGGACTGTGGCATTGACCTACCAATAAAGAACAGTTTGTTAGAAACAGAGCAAGACATTCCAAGCAGATAGACATTTTTTAAACATCAAACCTTGAGTGCTGAAATGCCTCAAAAAATAGAGAGCTGCAAATGGCCAACTAGGAGAGGCAGTGACATGTTTTACTTGCTGCAGACCCACTGGTTGCATAGGGCATTGGGACCATCAGTACTGGCACATCAGTGGAACAGAACATCATCAGTGCCACAAAAACTGCGCATCCAAACATATGGCCCAGAGACCAATCAGTCACCGGAAGAACAATTCTTTCATGAACAATCTGTAATTTATGCCAAATGTCAAAACAGGGTCCAAGCATGAAGTGGGAACATCTGTTTGTGAGCATGCAGAAAAATTACCCTGTGTGGATTCTGTCCCCCAGAGAATAGAACAGCTCAAGTTTAAACACTTCAGATGACACTTCAAAATAACACTCAGAATCTTCTGAGATGCTCATACCAACATCAAACAGCTCTCTCCGCCTCTGTGCTCCAAGGAGTAAAATGACTGCAGCAATTTTCTAGGGTTTTTTTGTCCTTCAGTACATGTGACTACAAAAGAACAAGCATCCTACTATATAGCTCCAGAGGCCATGCCCCTACCCTAGCAAGGGATAAGATAAGCTTTTTGTGTCTTTTGGTGCCAACAGCCCACGGGGAGACTGAGACTTGAGAGTCAGGAGTGGAGGGCTATCCTTGAATCCCAGCAAAATCAAAGTTCCCATTTCCCACAGGTCACTGAGGCAAAATCCACCCCACTCCAAGGTGGAAATGCCTGTTCACAGCTTGGCCTTGATGCACCTTCTCTCACCTTGGAGGTTTTGCTGTCATCCAGGTACCAGAACTTGATGTGTCTATTTCCAGCAGTGACAAAGTAACTGCAGTCTTCTGAGAATGACACGGCTGTCACTTTACTTGAGACTTTGTTGGCTGCCACTACAATGTTTTTCTGGAAACATAATTGTTTAGATAGCTTAATTTCTTTGCTCAGAAGTAAAAGGAAACTGATTTTCCAGTTTTCAATTACAGGCACCAGTAAAAGTACTGCAACAGGGTAAAGATGAGGCTCAAACTATTCCTCACTGACTCCTGACTACAACCTCCCTGGCATTAACTGGGAGCACTGATTTGGCAGATAGTACAATTCACATTCACATCCAATTCCACTTCCATATTGGCTGGGATTGAGAACAAATCAGCAGGTACTAGTGCCTACAGGAACTTGCTAAATGTGCCATGACAAACATGTTGGTTTCACAACCACCAGGAGCTCAGAGCAAACCCATTTCCCCTTCTAAAAAGCAAAAACATATGTAGGCGAGCACAAGGAGGAGTTCCACCAGCCTCCCTGCTCCAATGAAGGGGAGGCACTCAATGTGGGGAACACGTGTTTTCCATAGGGAAACCAAAACTGGTTCCTCCATAAATTCTCTCCTGTTTGAAGACATGATGCTTTTACTGAAAGACCCATAACCAAAAAGACCATCCCTGTACTGGAAGGGACAAAGGAAAATCTGCTAGACCTCAAATGCACACCTCAAAATGTCAAAGAATTTGGGAAAGGAGAAAGAGCACGTCAGGGACAGAAAACGGGATCGAACACTGCCCAAGCAGAATGGTCAGATGGCAGGAGCTCCCTGTCCACAACACTTGCATTCAGTTTTCCTCTCCCTGCTTTCTCCAGGGTTTGATATAAGTGAGAATAAAAAAAGGTTTCCCCTCCACATGTGGTGGGTTTTCAGCCATGCAGCACATGGCTGACACTTTTTATTCTCACTCTATCTCCTCTAGTCTTCCCTTTAGGGACTCAGTTGCTCCCAGTCTTCCCAACACAATGCCCTCAGCACACAAACTACATGGCCTCCAGGAGCCCCATGGGACTGCATGCTGACAGAACTGAAAAAAGCAGCAATAGAGGAATCTCGGCTGCTGCACCATCACCATGGAGGAACCCCCAGCTCAGACTGTGGGAAAAACAAGGGGGGCAGCCATTAATGTAACTTCTTTCAAGACAGTGCACAGAAAGACTTAGGACCCTTGCAGACCTCAACATCTGTATCACTGCGGTGGTCCCTCTCTAGAGAGGCAAGAGGACCCTACACACAATGGGGGTTTTCTTTTCCATCACAGACAAATGACTAGGTCTCCCAGCCAGGAAAAACAGGGAAATTGAAGAAGCAGCACAGCGGATAGAAGGGTTGTGGTTACAAGTGCTTCACACACACACCATGCACTATGACCTTCTTCACGTCACTGCTTTCATTTGTATTACTAGTAAGAACCAAAAACCTGAGTGCTCAATTTTCAACACTAACATACACACCTACGTTTTAATCACAACACAGTTCAGCCATACAAAAAAATAGCAAGGTCAAACTCCAGCTCACGCAGGAGAGCAACAACAGTGAGATCTTAAATTACAGCACAGGAAACGTGATGAAGAGATGAACATACTAAATAAGCACAGACTCACAAGCTGCAAGAGAAGGCTCCAGGGAGAGCTTATAGCAGCCTTCCAGTACCTAAAGGGAGCCTACAGGAAAGATGAGGAGGGACTCTATCTGGGAGTGTAGTGATAGGACATGGGGTAACAGTTTTAAACTGAAAGAGGGTAGTTTTAGATTAGATACTAGGAAGAAATTTTTTACTGTGAGCATGGTTGTAGAGGAGACAGTGGAACAGCTTGCCAAGTGCTGAAGTTGCATTTATTAATAGAGAAGATTCCAAGCCTACTGATGATAAATATTTATTTTCTTATATACAAACAGCACACACTTAAATGTTATCTAGAGGATAAAACACAGCTTTATTTCCACAGAGTGCAGTCCCAACCCAGTGGCAGACAGTGACCTCCATCAGCTTTCACTCACTGTGATTTCCCTATGTTCCCTTTCTCGGTCACCGAGGATGGGATCAGAACATCACAAACCCCAACACAATAAAAACAAAACAAGCCAAGAGCACCCATTACACCACAAGAAATCCCTGGCTGATGAGAGTTTCTTTCTTCAAACTCATCAATTAGTTTTTAATAAGCCTCTAAAAAAGCATAAGACTTTGACATGGTTTCAAAGTTCAGGCTTTTCTGTCTAGACAGCAATATGTCACACTTCTCCAAGTATAAAGAATATCACTTCACTGAAATGACTTAGACATTCCCTAAGGGACCATAACTCTCTCTCAATTCCAAATTTGTCTGTGTCTATGAATGTCAAAAACCAAACAACAACAGAATTAAAAAAAAAAAAAAGGCAGAAAGCAAGATGGAACTGAAATAGCTTATGGTCAGACTGTGCACACTTTTTATCAACAATTTTAGCAACAGCCTGTGGTCCGCCCAACCTCCTAGAGAACTTACCTTCCATGACCACACATTGACAATCATGTCATGCTGGTACCCCACTGAAACAATGTATTTGGAGCTGGGGGAGAAGGCCACACAGGCCACGCCATACTTGTGCTCCTGGAGCTCAGCCACCTGGGTTCGTTCGGTGACGTCCCATACCCGGACTGCTGGCATGTGCCCACTCTGGGGAGGACAAGAACAAACACAGAACAGGATATGTAACCCCCAAGTTCACTTCTGACAGATTTGAGCATGTAAATGTGGGGGTCTTGGGAACAGATGTCTAGGTGGTACCTTCACAATAGGGTTAGAGGTTCCTTTGATTCTTTAAGGCCCGGGTTGAGACTGGCTACCTAAGGAGTATTTATGCATCTCAGCAGGTGCCCCAGCGAGAATGAATGCAATCTCCCCTGGTTTAATCCTTCTCTTACGCTTCTCACAAACCAGACAGAGACCAGAACAATACTTTTGACACACATCCCTGATCTTAGCAACGGGAACTCACAGCCACCTCACAAAAAGAATTGTAATAGATCACATCCTAGACTTGGTGAACCAAAAGGCCCTCACATCCTCTGCTCCTAACACAATGTGGACATCCAAGATCTCAAGCCAGGCCATGCCATGCAAAAACATGATATGACTGTTGTGACAACATTCAGACACCAGTTGAGGAAGGCCTGCAGGAGACTAGAAGCAGAATTTCTGTCACAAAGGCAACATACAAGTGCATGCTACCCAAAAGAGCATGGGCAGGGTAGTGTCAGAGAAAAACACATTGAGGGAACAAAATCTCTGGTTTTATGCTTGTTCTCCAGAGAAACAAAAGGTCACAGACTTCAGAAATGCCAGTTCAGCACCTTCTGCCAAAGAATTCTAATCTTCTGATTAATCATTTGGTTTTAAACCAAAATAAAACAAAGAACACAAGATGAGCTGAAATGCTGACCAAAAATGTGCCTGATGGGCAAATCCTGCTGAAGAGCCTGCTCATGATTTCTTATTGAAGTCCGTCAAAGCATTAGCTTGCAAGATAGCATATCCATGGCAACCTGGCAAAATGGTACCTTTGCTGATCAGTTTTAAATAAGTCATTTGATTGTGTGGAAGATGCAAGTCTGATCACAAGGAGAAGCCAAAGCTTTAAAACCTTGGAATGGTGCATGTCTTAATTGTCTTGTTCAAAAGCTTCGCCAAGCAACTGCCTGTGGCCTAGAAAAATGCCGTGGTCAGATTTTACTGCAGTTGGTACAGTTCTGCCTCCTGCAAGGCAGAGCTCAGGTCTCAAGATGGCTGGCAATGAGCTGAATCAGCTGCTCTGAAAAGTAGCTGCAGTACTTATATACATGCAGAAGTGTGTGTATATACATACATGTATATACATCCCAGAATCTTAGCATACACCCCAAGACCTTAATAAATTGAATTTATATTTAATCATTTAAGAAACGCTCACCAGAAGTGAGTTTTGTGTGAACCCCGTGGATGAGGATTCTGTGACATTATGTGGAGAAAAAAAAATAATAATTTGTTCTTGATTTGAAATATATAAAAGACTCTCAAGATGTATGGCAGCCAAAGACTAACCTCCATGCTCTTCTTCCTGAAAAGCCAGTCATGCAGAAAACTAAGGTGTTACTAGGCAGAAACAGTACGTGGCTACTAAAAGTGATCTTGACAAAGTGTACAGAGAAAGCATTTCCCTCTGGGATAGAGGCTGAACTAAGAGCAGATGCTGACACCGGCAGGGGACACTGCTACACTGGGTAATAACTCAAATGTCAGGCACGTGGGAGGATACTAAATAGAGAAATGGGTTTGCAAGAGGAGACATATTTTGCAAGAAGGCAAAATAAAAAGGTTTCAAGTATAACTAGACTTTAATAAAAAAAATAATTCAAATCTGAACCTGTCATTACCCCAATGAAGTTTCAAACTGAAAACTTTTGAGTTTTAAGAAAAACACCCACTACAGGCTGCCCAGAGAGGTTGTGGAGTCTCCTTCTCTGGAGACTTTCAAGACCCACCTGGATCTATTCCTGTGTGGCCTGCCCTGGGTGTCCCTACACTGGCAAGGGGGTTGTACTCAGTGATCTCCAGAGGTCCCTTCCAAGCCCTATCATTCTATGATTCTGTCATTTTTTGCCAATTCTCCTACCCCACGTGAAAAGAATAGAGCACCAGAAAT
>VWZY01010110.1:380242-403500 GCA_013399075.1 Chloroceryle aenea
AAAAAAAGAAGGCACCAGAATCATCAGAACTGCACACCAGAGGGGGGGAGAGATGTATTATATATATTATAATTTTAATATAAAGAGTTTTCATTACATTAAGACTTCTAGAGTGTAAGGAGGCATTAAAACAAACCTCAGCTATAAAACCTCATGCTTTCACTAACAAGTTCAACAACAAACTTCAATGCTCTGATGGAAAATCTGTGCTTCCTTTTCCTTTGTCAAGGTAGTCCCCATCCCAAAACACTGTTCTATCCTTGGCCTGATCCATGCAGGACTGAGGCCCAGCTTGGGAGCCAGCCAGAGGCATGACAGCTGCCATCAGGGTGACTGCACTAGGGACCTCTGGAGCAAGCAGCCTCCACCTTGACAGCTCCAACATGGGGCTGCGACGTATTTCTCTATGGCTGAGGCTCAGGAGGGGACCTGTCTTGCACATGCTCCCTCCCCCTATCTTACAGAGGCACAGAGATTAGGGGGAAATTATCATTAATCACACACAAGAGTAAACTGAGCCCAACCATTCACATTTCTGCAGACTTCTAACATCCAGCAATTCCACCCTCATGACACAGCCTGTGTCTTGAATGTCTACACAGAACAGACACACAGTGCACTCATCCTTATTCTCCCTCTTGGGCATGTTTGAAAATAGTAAGCAAGTGTCACCCCCAGCCAAACATAAACGCCAAACCACAGACAGCAGCATCTTCTGTCACTCTATTCCATATGGACTTTCCACTTTTTCCACAACACTATTACTGGCTTCAGTTACTTCCTGAAATCCTAAAGGGACAATGCTAAACTCAGACCAAGATTAAGGACCATTCAAGTACTCTTTGCTAGAGTAGAGATATGCTGTGTGTCCTTCTACTTATTGTCACACTACCTTCAGCCCCCAGATGACACCCCAGAAAATGCATTCCCCAAACTCATAAGAGACAACACACTGAAAAGCTGCCAGCAGGAGCACCCAGAGCCACCCATAACCCAGTAGGTCCACCCGGAGAGCTTCAGGGAAACTCATTGGCTTGTTTCTTCTAACACACTCTCCCCTGCTTCAAAATGTGATAAACAAGGTGTGCCCTCTCCTCTCACACTTACCTCTCCTGTAACCAAATATTTTCCATCTGGAGAAAAAGCAAGTGCTGTAATTGTTTTCCTAAAACAGAGAAAATGACACTGAGAAACACTTCCAACATGTGATTTCATTTCAATATATCACAACTGAGGAGAAGGGTGGGATGAGCTGGAAAGTAGCTAAAATCACACTTAATAGCCTAAAATGATGGTTTTGCTTTACCAGAGGTCTCACACTTGCCACAAGGAATCCCTGCTGGCCAATCTCTACAGCACCCAAAAAGCTCCAAAAGTCTAGGCTCACCCTTGTACCCTTATTCCACATGCAGGACCATGTCCAGTCCTGACTTCAATAATGAGGTCACAGTTTTAGGTGGAGGAAAAAAAAAGTCAGATTCCATGGAGTTGTACTAAGATCTCCTCCACATAATGCCTATTAGCAGTTCCTCATGGGACCACAACGTTTATGAGGCAGTACCTCATCAACAATGGCACCTCACATTAGAAGGAGCTGGAGTCAAACCACCAGGCAGCCTCTCCCCAAGGCAGCTCTCACTGAGGGGATTTAGCTTGGAGCAATAGAAGCTCCTGCACTTCACTCAAGCCATAAAAACCTTGAATTTACCTCCTAGAGAAAGCAAACCCAGCATAAGGCTTCACTCACCTGGAACTGTTTAGAATATGGTGCTGCTTATTTTTTCTAGGGTTGAACAGCACGACAACACACCTAGATGGAGGAAACAGAAGAACAAAAAGAGTTTACATGACCATACACATAAAGAAAACCAAACAGTTATCCTTACTGGCAGAGCAACAAAAGTAGTCCCAAAAAGCGGTTTCATCCCCTAATCTCACAGGCTCAGCTGGGGTTAACCAGAAATCACAAAGAAAAAGAGTAGCCAAGAGAGGAATCACAAGTCTCTCCCACGTTGAGGAGTACCACATGCTAGTACCATAAATAACTGCCTTTCTAGCATTTTGGAGCCCCGAGTCTCTGACTGCTCAAGCTGAACAAAAATGTTAACCATCAAAGTTTGTGGAGCAGCCCTAACAGATTCTGTCTCCTGCCATAAAAGTACTGGGCACCAAACCACCACGTCTAGTGCAGAGTAAGGTGGTCAGAAAGAAGGAAAGAGGGCATCTCTCAGAAAAGCTCTTGTCAGGAAAAGAAGGCAGGGGGACCAAATTTCTGTGCCTAACCATAACACTGGACAGGACAGAAACTGCCCAGTATAGCACAAGAAGTGGCTGGCCAGCGAGAAGTGAGACATACGGTGCCAAAAACTTTTGGCCCAAGGGACATATCTGAATAAACAACTTGCTCAGGGACCTTGCAGAAATCTCTCAGAAAGATGAACTGCAGAAGCAAGCAGTAGTAAACTCCTGGTAGGCAATATAATCACCTCCATTGGGATTAAAAAAGTCACTGAGTGGGAAGGGAAGGAAGGAGAAAAGGCCCCACTCCACTACCAATCTTGCTCATAGCACATTGCTTTGGTGCCTCAGCCCACCACAACCAGCCTGGAGCAGTCCCAGGTACTGGAGCTCCCTCCCCTCCACTCTCCTCAAACAGCCTACACTCCTTAACTGGGGTTGTTTAGCCTGGAGAAAAGAAGGCTAAGGAGAGACCTTACTACTCTCCACAACTACCTGAATGGAGGCTGTAGTGAGATAAGGGTTGGAAAAATATCTTCACCAAAAGGGTTGTCAAGCCATGGAACAGTCTGCCCAAGAAAGTGTTTGAGTCACCATCCCTGGGAGTATTTAAAAGATGTGAAGATGTGGTGGTGAGGGACAAGGTTTAGTGGTAACCTGGCAGTGCTGGGTAAAGGGTTGGACTTGATGATCTTAAAGGTCTCTTCCAACTAAAACAATTCTATGATTTTACACACAATTTTTAAATTCTCATGTAACAGCATTTGTCTCATAGCAGAGAGCAGCAGTGATCAGTACCAGAAAACACATGGTGTTTACTGCCCCCTCCCAAACATGTAACTGTTAAGTGAATAAAAGAAAGTAGAACAGCAATTGCTCTGATGACCTCGGGCCCTATCTCTCACTTCTCCTCTAAAATAGAAGTTTGTGGGTTTTGCCTGTCCCCCTGCCCATACACACTGCCAGAGCTTGGAGACTCCTGGCTCCTTTTCCACTGCAGAGCCAGGAGAACACTGCAGGATGCCCCTGCTCCACTTCCAGCTGCCTTCACAGCACTAGGGACTTCACTCACGTCATCATCACACTGGGTCTTGCCTGCAACGCCTGCCAGGTTATAGACGTCACTTGGGGAGAAACACGCAGGACACAGAAGTAGGGGAGGAGTTGGCCTGAAGCAGCCAAGCATAAAGGCAAAAGCTGAGGCATCACAGAAACCTACTGCAGCACCTCACCTACAGACCTCACCAACATTTCAAGACATGCTCATGCACAGGACTAAGCACCCCTTGGCACCATGGTGCCCAGGACAAGAGCTGCATCCTTCCAGGCTCCTCTCCACGTCTTCAGCAGCAGACAAAGCTAGCAGTGTTGTAGGCACAGCACAGGGTTGACAGGGTCCTGTGATGTCTTTGGCATGTCCTCGCCTAGCCCAGGCAGCTGACCTTTTCCTTTAGTCTGACCAGTCTACCCTGCCAGAAGCAGTGCCAATTTTGAAATGGAAGAGGGCAGAAAGAAGGACTGACACATAAAGACCTAGAGCTCAAGAGTCCTTGGCTGATGCTACCATGCTCCACTAACCTTTCTAGATCAAAGAGGACATCACCAGACAGTACCAAAGCTTTGACCTCCAATGTACCAACCATTCACAAGACATAGAATCATAAAATCATAGAATCATTAATGTTGGATTAATTTGCACCCAAAAAACGTGCCGACACATACCCCCACCCCACCCTTTAGACTGCTCTACTCCTCTCCATATATGACATTCCACTAAGTCTTCACTCACACCCTACCCTGAAGGCCAGGGCAATAAAGACACCAAACTTTCTTGATAGTTAAGGCAGACAGCCATGGTTGGAGAGGCAGCCTTGTAGAAGAGCAAGGAAAGTGTAAATAAGCAGTTTGTTCAGACTGGGATTAATCCTGCTGCACTTTTTACCCTGGGGAACCAATCCAGAGAGTTTCAAGTCAAAGTTATGCTATATATTTCTGAGGGATTAGTGTAAAGAAGCAGGTGGTTTGTGATCCATTAACAAGTCAGGGGAGGTTAAGCCTCGCAGATCACAAGATATGAAATAGGAAGTTAGCAGATGTGAAAAATCTATCTAATCCCAAACCTTCATCTAATCAGGAAAGCAAAGCAAAACTCCATTATATGGAGTTAGATAAGGTTAATGGACGAAAATCCTGCTGACTTATGACAGGGGTGAATTGTGCTTAAAATAAGCTTCAAAAAACCAGAAAGAGTAAGGGAAAGACACAAAATCATAGCAAAGACTTTCCTATGTAGCTCTGAAATTTCACTTTCTGCTTCATTGTGAGGAACTCTGCAGAAAAAAGACTTCAGAGAAGCAAACACTGCCTAAAACAAAGCAGGAAAGATGCAAAATAAAAACCATGATCTTCAAACAAGGCAAACAAACCAATCACTTCCTAGATTAGTGAACCACAAAGGTCCAGGGCTTTGCCACTATTAACTTACATGAGAGTGCCTTTGGCCACTTCCAATGATGAATATTAGCTCTGTTGTTCTCTGGAGTTGTCTGCCTGTCTGCCTGCAGGCCTCCTGTCCGCTTCACAGTCCAGTCCAGAGCCCACAGTGAAGGAAAGAGCCACTCAGTTCACACACCAAGGCAAATCAAGAAACCGCACCAAGAGCCACACGGCTTCTAGTGCCAGAGCAGCTGCCACAAACATGGATATTTTAACTTTGTCTTAAGACAACCCTATGCTCGATTCACTGAGTTTGACCTATCATTAATAAACTCTATCTGCAGGCAGGCAAAAATAAATCACAGTATTTATATTACTTGTCAGCAAGCATTGATTTATGCCACAAAAAGGTCATTTTTAGCTTATAGATTCCATGAATCAATATTCTACATTTTTATGTTCGATTCTAAGCTAATAACTGACATAACTTGCTAATTGGTTCTGACCTTCTATGCCAGTAAAGTCATTTAGCCAAGATAAATGAGTCTTCTAAACTTGTGTTCTTAAATTAGCTGCCACCCAACAAAAGCTACCCCACTGTTGTACTGTCCCATGATGGTTTTCCACCACTAGTCTCCTGTCTGCCATACACAAGGGCAATGAAGACTCCAGCCAGCTCCAAGGACACCTCATTCAGCAAGATGTCAGGCCACAAACCACCAGTCTTGCAGCAGGACACAGATACTGTTCTGGGAGTCAGGAGCACCCAACTTTGAAAACTGTATCCCTCTCAAAATGCATGTGAAGAATTCTAGCACACTCCATCCTAGAGAGCACATCTCCTCAATAAGCAGAAACTAACCATTTCAATCTCTTCTGAGTGCTCAGGGCCACCTCAAGTGCCTGCTTAGACACTTAACAGCTCAGCGTGGCCTCAGAGCAGCTCCTTCACCACATGCAGACGGCAAGTCACTCTCCAGGAGAACCTGAAGCAGCTCCCCAAATAAAGTATCTCAGAGCCCATTAGTACTCTGGGCTCTGCTTTAGCAAAGGAAACTTGTCCAGCAAAATAAAAAGAATGGAGACACTGAATGGTGAGATCATTCATCTACTTACTCCACACTGCCTCCAAGTCCAGTAAGGCTACCAAGCCCTCAGGAGACTCAAAGTATCTACTCCTTTCCATTTATGCAGACTTAAATCTTACAGCAGTTAAAATAATAAAAATAATTACCATGGGAAATTAATTGCTTACAAGAGCATACACCCATCTCTCCATCCTCTACCTTTGCTTGCTCCTTTTAAAGGCTGCACTCAGGATTTTACAGCCAGAGGGATGGAAAGGACACAAGGAAAGAGAGAACTGAGTTTTTTGTTCCTAGCTTCCAACTGTGGATGTAGACCAAGCAAAGTACTTCAAACCTGCACTTCTATAATGGTCACATCACTTCTTCCACTCACCCCACCCCTTTCCCAATCTGAAGCTTTCAAAACAAATTCAAGTTCTCGAGGCACCTTTGTCTGAAGAGGCCTTTTTTAAATGCTAGTGCCAAACTAGCATTGCAAACTAAGACTACGTCCAAAAGCACCTCACATGGGACCTACAGAGAGAAACACTAACCCTCAAACACACTAGCTGTTCATAAGGTCAACATTGTTAACATCCTCATTTCAACACAAACCCTACCTCCTCTGCAACTGTGGGCATTGACTGATGGCCACAGCACCTTTTTAATCCACAAGCATATTCTGATTTCCAAGACATTTATTGAAAGTGTTCACTACTGTATAGATTACTGCTGTAGAAACCATCTATCAGCCAGCTGAGATCAAGTGTTCTGTTTGTTTGGACACTGGTTTCTGCAGAGGCCGTTGGCAATGGCATACATATTTGAAGGTATTATTTCTAGGTCTATGATGCCACTCCACAACCTTTAAGTACACCTTCCTGATGCAAGCAGGTTTTCAAAACAACTTGTCTCCCAGTTCTCCTTCTTGTGAGACATTCAGGTGACCTCAAACACAAGGGAGGGACAGAGTCAGTTCTCGCAACATTGTCAAAGGTTTTTGCAGACAACCTAAGCTCTCTCCATCAGGGAGCCCATTTGAGTCAGCCCACAAGAAAGTGGTGATAGGTTCCTTTCAGAGCTTTCCGAACCTCCTTGAAGGCACAGCCCTATCTTAGATGTGCACAACTGTGCACCGTATATGCAGATAAAAATCTGGTGTTGTTTCAGAGGTGGGTGGGGGAGGAGAAGGGAGTGTCACAACAGTTTCCATTAGCTCCAGCAAGAGGAAAAAAAAAAAAAAAATATATATATATAAAAGAAGCAATTTCCCTAAGCTAAATATAGGAGCAGGAATGGAGAGGAATCGGACGTCAGTATCACATTCACACAGAGTATCTGACTCACTAAGTCAGAAGCAGTGGATCACTTCACGTATCTCCCCCCACATTTAATTCTGCCTTTTCTCCTATTGGCTTCACTCCTGCTCTTCTCAAAATCCTACTTCCTGGGCATTTTAGTCTTGTCATTGTCCTCATGTTTCCCTGCACATCCCTCTAGTCTCAGTTGCTTAGCCCAGCCACCTCCTTCCTCACCCTTCTTCAGCAAGCTAATAAAAACCCCAGATTTCTGCAGAAGTCAGTTTTCCTTTTTCCTTCCTCTGCAGGCCACACTCGCCTCCAAGGGGCTTGGGAAAATTAAAAGCCCATGATAACATTCCTTCCCAAGTTATCCATCTACTCAGCACTGCCTTATCTTCTGGGACACGACTGGAAGTAGAGTTCATGGATCAAGACCCCTCAATTCAAGTCCTCCTCTCCTAAATGCATGCAGCCTATTCTACAAAGAGAATCCTGTATGGAGGGAAGAAAACTCCATCAAGACACCAACAAAAATGTTGGCTTTTTTTTTTTTTCTTTTCTCCCCACAACTATTCTTTTCATGCTGCTGCAAGAATAAATGAAAAGAGCAAACAATCCCAGCCCTCAAAATCGGTCGATTTCCAATTTTTGGCTCATGTTCTGCTCTCTTCCCCCCACCCAAAGCTATTCAAATGAGAGCGCAAGAGCTTCCTACGCACTACATGTATGAAAAAGAAAAAAGACATTGATAAGAACAAAATCTTTTTTACCCTGTACTGGTTGCCAAGGGAAGCTTGATCAGAGTGAAGCAGTGTCTACAAAAGCCAGTGTTAATATTCTCTGTGGCAAATCTTCCTGCCAAAAAGCTTCTTCAATTCACAGCCAGTACTGGGAGTGGGTTAACAGCAATGAGAGAGGATGTGCACTCTGACTCTGTAACTGAATAGGTAATTTCATGCAAGATATATTAATTAAATGCATAGTGAGAAGAAAGATTTGTTGAGAGAGTAAGATTTGAGTGTTGCTGCCTGAGCAGAAAAGCCTTTGGACCAGGCACCACACCATGGCCAAGAAGACTGGAAGGGTCGGAGTCCGAGAGCTGCAGCTATGTTCACACTTCAGGAACTAGCACAGGCTAACTAAAAGCTGAAAATGCTGAACAAGAAACCCTCTGTGAAAAAGAAAGCAACCAATACATTTAGAGTGTCACTAGGCTAATAGAGCAGGAATTTCTGATTGCCAACCATGGACACATTTGTTCTGTTTAAAGGGCTGTGTGCACCCCAAACCTGCAGGAGTGGGAGCTCAAATGTGCCACAAAACAAGCTCTGCTCTAAAACACATAAGAAGAATGGCTGCACCAGGTCAAACTGAAGTCCCAATATCTTGCCTCCAAAAGCCCAGGCCAAGGGAAATAAAGGCAAATTTTAATGATATTTATCCAGACTACTCTCCCATCCTCCAGAAATCTGACATTCAGAGATATCTTAAACCAGTGAGCACCCACACACAAGAGGGAGAGCAGCCCAGTAAGTTGAATCTACAAGGCAGTGAAAACCTGACAAGAAGGTAATCCCAAAGAGAAAGCAGCACCCTCTGCTCCCCCCACCATTTCAGCCTATTGAATTCACATTGCCTGTTGCACTGACCGACAGGGAAGATGTTTCCAGTGTGAGGGAACACAAGAGGAAGGAGAAAAACAGCCTCTCTCTCTGTCTGCCCACTGTCACTTGCTTTGCATAACCACAGGACAGTGCTCTGATTACTCTCCTCAGCTGGGGTACAATAAGAGCAGTGACAGCTCCCTTCCCATTCAACCTTCAATGGACCAAGACAGAATAGCCAACCACGGAAGAGAACAAATACTACACCCCCAAATATGGGACCCTCAAAATGCCCACCTCCACAGACACAAAAAGTCCACCAGTGCTTATGTGATCTGGTGACATCCAGAAAAACAGGCGACTGCTCTCCCCATCACCTCACAAGGATGCTGCCATCCTCACAACCTGCTGCTGTCCGCCTCGTTTTTTGGCTGCCTACATGTACAGGCTTTGTTGCAGATGATGGTACAGAGCCCAAGAAGCTCCTCTGCATCTCCTGCCCTTCACACAGCCAACACAAACTCCTGCAGTGCATGGCCAACAGCTTCCACCAGCAGCTCTCAACAGCCTCTTTACACCTGCCAGATTATATCTTTAATACAACCAGCCACACATACAACCTCAAGCTGCAGATGGCAGACAACAGATGCACAGATCTGAAAATACTTCCAAAGCACTTTAAAATGACTTCCAAAAATCACCTGTCATGGTTTAGGGTCAGGGCAGCCCACTAGACCTATAACAGAGGCTCTCTGTTAATCCCCCTCCTTCCCCTCCCCAAAGGGGAAGAGAAAGGGAATAAGGGAGAGAAACTTAGCGATTAGAAAAGGAAACTAGAACAGCTTTAATGAAAATGATAACAATAAAAATTGAATATATAAAAATATACACAAAGCCAGTATCAAACTCAACCCCCCCGATGCTGATTACATCTCCATCACCACTGATGCTGTGGAGCAGGTACTGGTAAAGTCTCAGACTGGGCCCAGTGTCAGTGGGGAGCTGTGTTTGGGAGCTGGATTCTGGTAATGGATTCAGGAACACACGTTATCGGGATCAAAGGCAGAACAGAGTCCGCCTCAGGTGCTGGCCACTGAAGAAGCAAGCAAGAAACTGGAAGAGCCGAGCCAAGAAAAGCAGGTAGACCCTTGTGATCCCTCTGCTTTATACCAAATATGCAGTCTATGGGCTAGAATCCCTCGCTGGTCAGTTTGGTGTCACCTGCCCTGTCCGTTCCCCGCTGCAGGTGCCGCCTTTCACTTCCCTGCACCCCCCAACGTGGTGCACAAGATCCAGCAGTGGCCTTGGTCTGCACACCCATCCTTGGTAGTGACTCTAAACACGGGGTGTTATCACTGCTGGGAGCAGACACTGTCTGGGAAAACAGGCTGCTGACTGCAGACAGTGCAGTTAGCTAGAAGAACTGAGCTGAAAAGTAAAATGACAGAACAGAATCAGTTCTGTTCTCACTCGAACCAGGACACCACCCCATAAATGGATTAAAAGATCCAATAAGAAGCACAGATTGTGACTATACACCAACCAGTCCAGGCCTCTCTTCTTGCATACACATAGACACCATTAAAGCTTGAGCTTTACCAGGAACACAGACGCGGTCTGCCAGAGTCTTCTGTCCACCCCCTCCTCAGCAAGGACACTGCCTGCCCACATGGACTGACTGCAGCCATTTCTAGTGGGTCCAGTTGATCTTACTGCAATGTACCCTCACCCCCATGGAACTACCGCACATGGAAAACTCCATCTTAGCACAGAAACCTCCAACAGTAGGTTATTTCCAGGTCTCTTTTTCAAAAGGGCAGAGCAGAAGAGGGAGGAGGAGTAGTTTTGAAACCAGCAACCCTTCTGACACAGGGCAAAAGCAGAGTGATGATTCAGGAAACTCAAGACTCCACGCTTTGCATGAAATGGATGCAGGGACAAAAAGACAGCCCATGCCCTGTCTCCTGCAGCTAAAATTGTACACAACTCCAGAGCAGCCACGCTGGAGCCAGCCGATGCAGTGGTAGTGCCCTAGGGAGAGTGATGGCTTTTCACAGAACTGCACAAACAGGAGGCACCTTTTCTGGGAGGCAAAGAGCTAAGCCAGACAGAGATTGTGAAAGACTTGGGCAAGAAGGGTGTGTGGGGAAAGCAGAGAAGAGAAATGGGCTCAGAGGAAAACCACAGAATTTAAACCAGCTTGAAAAATGGGAATCGTTATGGTTGCAAGGAAGACTAAAATTATTCCAGTTAATTGCTATGGCTCATGGCTGCCTAGTCACCAGTGATTCAGCAGGAACTTCACCTTCAAAGTATCCTGATTCCCTTTGACACTCCAAAGCCAGGACAAAAAAAAAAAAACAAAAACAAAAAAACCTCATGGATGAGTAACCAGGGATAAAATTCTGCCCCAGAAGAACTGGGGACAGGCAGTCTCCCCTGCCTTGCAGAATATCCCATCTCTCCTCCAGCCTGCAGCAAAGGCAGGCGGGACAGAGAAGCCAGGTAAAGCAGCTGCTGCGCACACACAGACTGAACTGCCTGTCAGCTTCCATGGCTGACAAGCTGCAAAGAACATAAGGCACTGATGACAAATACACGTGCACACACATCTCTTTGAGCCTGTAAGTATACATACACACACACGCATACACAGAGTCCACATTCCTCCTTCCCAAACCACTCACTTCCCCAGGGACGGGGAAGCAATGCCAGCACTACACCTACATGAAGCACTAAATCAAATGGGCTGGGAGTAGGAGTTGCAGAGCTGTGTTTTATTTCAGTGCTCTTGGCAAACACCCACTGAACACTGCAAATGAGCAGCAGCCCTGGGGGCTAGAGCAATGGGCATGATGATAGGAAGGCTGAAGGAATAAAAGAACCACTGAGACAGTTCATGACAAGAATATGTGCTGATCAGTCAGTCAGACAGGAGAGACTAAGAGGCAGTAGAAAATGGAACCTTGAACAGAAACTGGCTGGGTCCACGTGTGACCAAGAGGGATGAAACAAAGAGTCAGAACAGGACTTGAAATCTCAAGAGTTTTGCACAAGGCCGAGAATGCAGCTTTTTCCAAGATGGATGCTGCAGAATCACAGCATACTGTGTTAATTCTTGAGGAAGGATTTGTCTCTGTATGCTGAGGTCTCCTCCCAAAGTTACAGCTGTCACAGGCACATGGACAAGTAGAAGAGAATAACTCTCCATCCTGACAAACCAGCCAAGACACCTGCTTTGGGGATCTCATGCTCCCCAGTTGTGCTCCACCTCTCTGCTTGCTCTCAAAAGCCAGTCCCTCTTCGATCAGCATCTGACAGCCCCAGATTTACCATTCTTGGCAACAGGCTGTAGGTGCTAATGAGTCTGAAAGGCCTCAGGCTTCCTGGGCTTTCTCACTCTGAACTTTTCTTGACCTGCCTGTAGCTCTCTTTTACTTGGTTGAGCTGTGACAGCAATTTCTCTTCACTGACCAGGTGTCTATGATTAATTCGTTTTACTTCTGTTTGTGTGATACAACCATAGTTTTACATAAATAACATTAACAAGCAGTTATTTATGGAGACTCAGATATTTACAACTAAGACAATGATGTACTGGAGAGAAATGCAGGCATGGTATGATAGCAGAGGCCTTGAGAAGTGAGATGTGGGATGCTGTGCAGAGGGGGCACATGCTTGGCAGCGGAGAGGCCACGGCTGGGAACAACTCACCCACGGTTAAAAAAACACAGACCTGGAGCTCAACAAAACAGGTTTTAGGGGTAATAATGAAAACAAGGAAACAATACCCAATGTGCATGGAAGATACCATACATAGTGAATTCAGGAGCATTGTGGAGCTGAAGAGCAGCTAAGAAAGAGAAAGGTGTGAAAATGTGTTAGCAACAATAAAAAATTACTCAGGTGGACACTGGAGTGAGGAAGAATCCAGCAACATCCACATCACCTCCTCTCAATGAAGTGCTACAAAGGCTGAAGATTTACAGTGTTACCCTCCCACAACTGACTTTAAGATCCTGAGGAGCAACACATGGGTGAGCAGAACATCAAGACAAACAAATAGAAACAAAAAAGTATGTTACAGATTTAGCTGCGATATAACAATTATTGAGATTTTTTTCTATATAAAAGTATCCTAATGCATTATTATTCTTTCATTTTCTGTAATAATTAGTGGTAAAATGATTCATGAATCAGAGTGTTAAGAATTCAGTTATAGTAACAATAAATGCTTGCCTTTTTTATTTCTACACATGTGGGTCCCATATATACAAGGTGTGCTTCCTCTTTGCCCATAAACAGCGTAACAAAGCCCAAGGGGAATGCCTCAGAGAAAAGAAAATGCACAGATCTGGGGAAGAGGAAGCAATGAAAGACAAGTGGAAGCAATTAATAAATTAAAAATAAAATAAAAACTCCAGGCAAATAGCAATTCAGAGGGAAAGAGAAGAAAGACTGAGATAAAGAGAAGCATAGTTTACAATAGAATTCCTGCAGAGTAAACAAATCTGCCATCGAGTACTGAGCAAATTCAACTCTCCAGTCCAACAGTATAACAGAGAAGATGGAAGCTCTCTCTGAAGGCACCCTCCTGGGAGCAAGCAGCTCCCTGCATAGATTTGCAGACCCAGCTGGGCTTACACAGGGAACATCTGGCTCTACACTTCAGGTCTACACCGACTTCTCTGCAAAAACAATTTCCACCACTCCAGAAAGCCTCAGAAGCTGAATAAGCGTCTTCCTTTAAAATCAAGTCCCAAAGGAAAAATACATCCCACTCGTGAGCAATTGGCCAACACCTCTGTTTCCAGCAGCAGGGTATTCCTACATTGTGCCTGAGAAGCTCAGGAGCAGGGAGAAAGATCTATACATCAAACTAATCATCTGGGGCAGACGAACATGATAGCTCATGGCAGATGCCTCAGGGCTTTAATTGTTTAACCATGAGCAAGAAGTGTAGCCAATATTAAAGTGGCATCAATCAAAGGAGCAAACCAGAAAGTAATGTATTTAACTCTCTCCCTCTTCTCATGTTATTAACTATCAGAAAGAAGCAGAGTGAGGCAGGTCTGTCTCACAGCCTCATCCCCACCACTATCTCCCTGATGGCCACACGGAGGGTAGGGCACTGGACAGGCCCCTCTGGAGCCCATTAACCCGGTGTTGATCTCTCCTGCATTCCAGAGCAGATGGTGAAAGCCCCCACTGCAGCAGAGAAACTGGAGCAGCTTTTCCCCTCGAATGCTTCAGTAAGCATAATCCTTGTCACATCTCCATCTGAGGGTTAGGAGACAAAAAAAACCCAACAACAACAACAAAACAAAACAAACCCAAAACCAAACAAAACACAAAACCTAACCCCAAACCTGCTTCTTCGAAAGCAAGGAGTTAAAGAATCACCTACTCACACAGTCCACTGTTTTCAGCTCCTCTGGGCACAGGCAAAGCTCCCAGCTACCTCAGACAGCAGGCTGCCAGGACCAGCAAAAAGGCAGTAAAGCCTCCTGCCAATCCTGCCTGTTCCAAGCCCTACAAGGTCAGGCTGGTGGATACTGAAAGAAGGGGCAGTGGGGAGCTTGTTTCCCCCCACAGCTGCTGCCAGCACCACAGCCCATGGGCAGCCGGCTGAGGCTCCTTGGCCAACCGTCAAAAGCTGTTGCAGGCTCCCTGCCCCAGCCCCACCACTTCTCGGAGTGGGAACAGCTCAGATGTTGCCAGATTGGCAAAATTCGATTCTGTCTATGTTATCTTTTTAGAAGCCTTGTGGCAGCTCTGGCTTTAATGGAAGGTGGAACATTGACCCCTGCTTTGCCTGTATCTCAGCTCAATACAGTGCACTTTAAACGCACTAAATTTTTTTCTTCAGAATAGCTAATGCCCATCAATTGTCAGTAGGTTGAAAAGACAGCTTCCCTGGAAGGAGAAGCAATCACGATGAAAGTCAGTTTTACTTTCTCATATACCTCTTGTTGAATAGAAACACATCCAGGTTAGAGTCCAAGACTAAGAGGCATTAGGTCAGCATGGTGAAAATGGAGCCACTGACACCAAAGGCAAGGAAGGGGCTGGTATCACCTCTCTTGGTCCTTGACTGACAGCCGAAAGAACCAGGTTCAGGTAGACAACTGGTTGGTGCACATGTGCAGGCTTCCAACGAAGGGCATGGCTTCCAGTGCAGGGCATGGCTTCCAGCATTAGCCTGTCAGGAAGGGCCAAGTCCTACATCTGGTTCCAAAGCAATAGTCTGGGCATTGCTGGGAACGCTTACAAGAAACAAAATACATGCTGCTTCTTGGTGCTTCTTAGCTATCCTAACACGATGATCTTTCACCTTTAACTTCTTGCCTTTCTGACACCAAGTGAAAGCAACGATCACCTACAGTACCAGATCTTCCACGAAGAGAAAAAAGACCAACTCCTTGTTGTTCATACCTAGTGATGGGATATATCCTTCAAACTGTATGTACTTCTTTTAAGTTAAACTCTGTGATTTGTGTCAGGGTTGCCTGGAAACATAGTGCCTGTTTTGAGATTCTTAGAAAGGGTGGAGCTCAGCTGAGGTGGCTGGTATCTCATTTTCATCCCAGATTTTGCTATTCAGTCCCCATTCCCTCCCCCTCCACTCTTATGCAAGCTCAGGACTTGGCTCAGGAACAAGCTGTGTTTCTGCACCAAGGCACTGGTTGCTAGGAGGTATAACTGGTGGAGAGATAGAGGAGGCAGAGAAGAGAGCAGGTTGCTACCTGCAAGTACACAGGCTTTTGGGCACTCCTGCTCTATGTCGTGCCCCTCCTTTCTCAGGCAATGGGCAAACCCCAGGGGGTTGCAGAGCTTCAAGCCTAGAAAAGGCCTACATGTTCCAAAATAGACAAGACAGCATGAGCTTTGCAACCGCTCCTCTTCCCTAATTCACTAGCATGCAATAGCTTTCCAAACCTGTCAGAGCTTCCTACTTGCAGAGCTCTACCAGAGTGTTTAGCTCTGTTGTTAAATAAAGCAGACAAGCGTATTCTCTTGCTGCAATCTCTTTGCGCAGAAGCTGCAAGTGACCCTCACCATAAGACTGCTATTTCCTCACGGCCCCCCACTTTTTTTTTTTATAGTGTTTCCCTTTAGTTCACATGCTGGTTAATGAGATCAAAGCACAAAGTAACAAACTAACCATCTAAACGGATTATTTCTAACTTGTCTCCCAATTTAAAAACCAAATTGCTACAATTGGCACAGTGAAAGATTGAGGACAATCAGTGCTTCTCTTAGCAAGGCAGGTTAAAATCAGGTATGACCAATATAATCATTAAAACAGCTACTGTTGCAGCTATTCTGACAGTCATGATAACACTCTCGCCTTGAAGGAGCTGCAATATTTGCCCTGGAACTAGAATGGAGGCAGCAATAAGTGTGTACTATTGTTCTCCTTAACATGATTTGTCAGGCAACCCAAACAGCAGCAAACTCATAGGACTCCTCCAAGAAGCCCTACCTTTCCCTGCTCATAGCCTCAGGAATCCAACAGAGAGAAGCTTCAAGGGCAGCTAAGTGCTTTTTATTTGTCACAATAATTTTCACTGCTGCCTTGCAAAGATAAAAGCATTCCCATTTCCCTGCCCTCACTTTCTTCATCACTAAGATTTTTTGGCTACAGCAAAAATCCACACTCCAACATAAACTTTCTCGAGAGCTCAGCTAATACTACTGGCCCCCCAACACACGATGCACAGGCAGTGCCTGGACCTGCCACACCAGTAGTGTGAGAAGAAAGTGTGGGACTGAAGCTACCTAAGTAGACTTGCTCTACCCACACTACCAAACCTTATTTACAGCTCCCTCACACCACTGTAGCATCACACACAGAAAGAACCCCCAGCTCTCCCAGAGTTCCATCACTGGAGGTGAGAGCACACCCACATTGCCTGTACTCACACTGCAGGCAAGGAGCCTTCCTTGGCCCAAAATAAGGGTCCTGCAATTCATTCTTACACTAAAAAATATCCCCAAGTTCATTGCCAGTTAAGGACAAATGCTGCTTAAAGTTAACACAATTGTGTGCCATGCTATGGTACTACTGAAGGGTCAGAGTTCCAAGGTCTGCAATATGGAAGAGGAGAGGGGTGGAACAAGAAAAGTAATCAAGGAAATTGCATGTAAAAAATGCTCTAATGTTTACAACAACAACAACAACAACAACAACAACAACAACAACAACAACAAAAAAAGCAAAATGCACCACTGAAGAGCCTATGCAATCTCCATCCAGTTTCCTTCTACAAAATCATCCTGAGAGCATTTCCTTCCCCCACTGCCCCATTCTGCTCTCCTCTCTCTTTCAAGAGCTGGGCTTGATGAGTGCTGGAAACAGGTACAAAGGAGGACACAGAGGCAGTGGTGTTGGCAGCACCTGGTGTTCTTTGATTTAATTGTGCCCTTAACTTTCTGTGCATATACTCATCACAACATCACCTGAGCTCATGTCCCACGCATGGAATCAGCTGCAGGAGGTTCAGCAGGAGCAGCACGATGCAGAGGCTCCCTGCCTTGAGGGCTGGCTAGTGTATGATGGTGTGATGCTGGAAGAGGCATCCAAACTAGCAAGAGTAAGGATTTCTGCAAGAAGACAGCACTTTAAGTCATCTTTTTTAATTAATTTATTTAATTCATCTAATACCCAGCTCCTATTATCTACAGCTCTATAAGGGAGGAAACAGAAAACTCTTAGTTTTATATTTAGAAAAAAGTGCAAGCTGGGAGAAGCAAAGTGATTTTCTCTACCATGCAGTCCCGTGGCAGACTAAAAATAGAGGAGGTAAAAAAGACTCAGTTCTCCATGCCCTGCAATACATTGACTCTTCCCACTCCTGCTTTTTTTCAGAAGAATCTTTCTGTACTTCAGAGAAACTATCATCCCAAGTACAGAACAACATACAGAACAAATGCAAAACAACATACTTCTGGTGAGGACCCCAACCTGGATTACCAAGGTGCAGGCCTGGAGTGCTCAGCAGAGGAAAGACATGGACCTGTTAGAGAGGGTCCGGAGTAGGGCCCCAAAATGATCAGGGGGCTGGAACCACTCTCCTGTGAGGACAGGCTGAGAGAGTTTGGTTTTCCAGCTTGGAGAAGAGAAGGTGCCAGAGACCGTCTTACAGCCTATCAGTACTTAAAGGGGGCCTATAAGGAAGATGGGGAGGGTCTTTTTAGCAGGGTCTGTTGTGACAGGAAAAGAGGTGATAATTTTAAACTAAAAGAGAGAAGATTTAGACTAGAGAGAAGGAAGACATTTTTTACACTGAAGGTGGTAAAACACTGGCCCAGGTTGCCCAGAGAGCTGGTAGCCCCATCCCCTGGAAACATTCAAGGGACAGGGTACTGAGCAACATGACTAGTTGAAGATGTCCCTACTCACTGCAGGGGGGTTGGACTAGATGACCTTTAAAGGTCCCTTCCAAACCAAACCATCTTATGATTCTGTGATTGTCCTTCCCACAACCCTGAAATTTTGAAGAGGAACAGAAGGAGGAATAGTTACCATCTCATCTCTGGACTGAACCTAGTTTTCTGCTCAACTTAAAGCAGATTTGTCCATATTCCAAAGAGATCTCCTCAGGCACTTCGTTCTGTGGGAAGGCACCCGCACTCCCTCTCTCTACTGAATTCCCCGTGAACACACATCTGTTTTGCTTCCTTGCAATTGGACCATTCCCTTGAAAAATGCTCAACTCCATCAAAATGTCAAAAAACATCTGACAATCTAAACAGGTCGAGGCCTCATACTGTGGTTTTAATGGGTTTGTTTGGAGGGGTTTGGTTTGGGTTTTGGGTGGGGGGTGATGTTTTGGGTTGGTTTTGTTTTGTTTTTGTTGGGTTTTTGTTTTTTTTTTTTTTTTTTTAAACAGCAGCAAACTCTGCTACTAAGGGTTATCAGACTTGAACTTCAATTCATCCCCCAGCCCAGGGAGTAGTTACTGCCTGTCAACAGGGTAGGTCCTCCCATCAGAAGGGCTGCAGAGAAAGCACAGACTACTGCTCCTCGCTTGGGGGTTCCATAGCAGCACACTCTGACACTGAGCACAGCCACAGAGTCCAGGCCTTTTCCTGACAGAAGGGAAGGAGCAAAAAAGTATGGATGAGCACAGACTCACCCCAGATGTGATGTGGTGTACAAAAGAAACATTCTGGGTGAAAGGGCTCATATCACGTGGTTTCTATGGAAAGGTAGGATTAAACAGGCATGTCGATACCTGGTGGCATAAGGAAGGATGCAGTATCAGACATGCTGCTGCTGACAGATCCTCAAATAGTAACCATGGGACAGTCTCACATTTCATCTCGCCTTCTCCTCAGGCTGTAGCAGCTGGTTACAGAACAGTGACCCACCCCCTTGCAACCTGAAGGCTGGATTAGCATATGGCACTCTGCAGAAGTAACCAGAAACTCCTTGTACATCAAAACAGCAACTCTATGTACAGCAAAACAGCAACTTGTCTCAAAGGGAGTTGGCAATGCCACACATCAGCACTGCCCCAACTAGTTTTTCATTAGCAAGTGTGACACAAGGTACAAAGTCACACAGGGACTGAATCCAAGCATCCCACAAGATTCCCACTGTCCACCACAATAGCTTCAACCTACTCCACTGCTGGCAAAGATGGCATTAACCACCTCCCCAGCCAACAGCTGAACTCTTGGAGTCAAGGGCTCTCACGCTCCCAACACCTTCCCTCTAGTAGTCTGACAACACACCGATGATGCAGTGTTCAGTGCATGCAGCACTCAGAGCAGCACTTTTGGTAGAGACTTGACACAGTCTCCCTCTGGTTTAGTAAGAGGCTTTTCTTTCCACCTGTTCTGAGATTTTGTCTTATTTTTCTCCCTTATCAGCAGGTTTGCTGCAGGTCTGGGGCTTCACAGCCACCTTATTATTTAAGATTCTACCAAATGTTACATCCCCAGTTGTTTGTCATAGGTAAAGATTGAACTGAATTAGACATGATATCAAAAGCCCCTGTGCACACAAACACACTGGAGATGGGCTGGTGGAAACTGCCTGGGAGTCAGTTTGACAGGCTTGACTCCATTCCGCTAAGGACTTAAACCAGGAGAGTTTGTCCACAGCTCTAGGTGATGGACAGTACTGCTTACTTTGCTTCTTCCTGTCCTTTTCTGCCAAACCAAGGGAGATTACAGCTGAACTGGCTCAACACACCACTGTTCAGCAAACAGCTCTACTTTGTAGCTTCAGTTTTATTACAGAGATATGGATTCAATGTGGAAGAGGCTCCAGTACTCACAAAAAAGGGAGACCATACAAAAACTATCATAGAAATTCTTGCCTAGCTGTACAGGCACAGAAATAGCTCAGGCTGCACCCACTCCATTAGGCAGGGTCTTTTCTATCTGAAGTGCAATGATGGGGATCCAGGACTGAATCCCACTGCTGCCTAGATGGGAAAAGCAATTGCTCCAGCACTGCATGATTGTTGCCTGTGAATTTCACAGGCCAACATCAAGACAGCAGGGGAGAGGCCTGTCCCTTAGTCCACCTCTGAAAATTAAAATATCAAAGTTACGATTCTTTGGCCTGAGAATAAAGCACTTGTTGCAAAGGGGATCTCCATTCTCTTGTCCCAGGTGCAAAGAGTTTGCTCACTTGCCAGAAACTAGGACTGGATTAGCCTCCCTCAGCCCACCCTTCCTATCTAATCCACATTAGTAAAAGCAAGGAGTGAAAGGAATTATTTTACACTTCAGGTCCTCAGGCCTGAGTGCAGATATTATGCTCCTTTCCCTCCTGTGAGTATTTGAGACGTGGAGATTTAAGAGATAAACAAAATAACAGTGCCTTTTTTTTTCCTGAGATCTGCTATTGCTGGAGAAGGAAAGGGAAGGAAAGGTTTGGCTACTTTTCATCATCTTTATGGACACTTTCAGGACACTGAAACCTGATGTTTCCTCTTGGCAGAGAAAAATTTGTTTGGTTTGGGTGTAATGGCCCAATTCAAACTCAGCTCCAGTCACAGCTCTTCAATTCAAATTGTGTTTAACAATCTCAGTGAAGGGGATTTTCTTATCTTCCTCTCTGGGTCCACCACCACAATTCTGCCAGTTGAAGAATCTCCCCAGACAGCATGTACAAGCACAGCAGAAACACATACAAGAAATGCATCAACAACAGTCCATATTTCTGGGAGATGGGGAGGGGAATGAGTTCTAACCCATGAAAGGCAACTGTCCCACTTTAAAGAGGACTAAGCAAGCTACCTCTGGTATGGCCAAAGATGTTGAAATTCACTTTGAAATATAGATGAGAACTTCACTTAAGGGTAGATTTCTGCAATCTTCACAACACCACAGGATTCTCCTTTAGAAAAGAGCACACAAAGAAGGCCCAGACATTTTCCTTTAGAAGTTTGGGTAAAGTGAAACTGAAGGAGTCAGAACCAGCAGAACTGGATTTATCTACCATCAAGCCAGCAGTTCAAGTATTTCAATGTCCCTGTACCCATTTAAGCTGCATTTGGGATACTGCCTAATAGCATTAGCATTTATGCCAGGGAAAAGTTAGTGAAGAACTGTACCTGCACAAAGCAGAAGAGCTTTGCACAAACTGCACATGTACCAGAAGGTACCCTGGGTCTGTAAAGAAGTGGATTCCTTCTTTGTACCTACAGCTTTCTAGAGGCAACTACCACTGTGGCATCCAAGCATAGTGATCAATTAGTTAAGACAAATATTCTCTGAAATAAGGCAGGATTACTTGTCATTTTACAAATTAGGATTTAATTGTCCATGTAGCCACCAATTCTAACCTGACCACAATGGTCATAAGTCTTGAAAAGATCTCAGCTGAGATTTTGCCTTGTTCACCAGCAATCATCTGCTAGATCTGCCTCTCTCAATTCATTCCTCTACCCCACTGACCAAAACCTTCCACTTTGAAGAGGAAAGAAAGAGCAAGGCAATATCACACCTGTTCAAGTTATGCAATGTTTATCCTAAATGTTATTTTTCCATTGTGGCTTAAGGTAAAGGGAAATTGTTCTAAGACTGTAATTTATTATGTTGTACAGTAATCTATCTGTATAATGATGGAAAATTATGATTAAAACTTTCCAAAAGACTCCACATGTGGATGGGCTGGAAACCACTTAGCCTTACAGCCTATCTACAATAACTGGAAAGAGGTACTTGGGAGCAAACCAACAACCACTTCTGGAAAAGAGAAATCCTCATTCTTTCAGCTTCCAGTGGGATTTACCACTCAGTTATGTGAGACAGCTCCACACGTGCTGAGCAGACTCCTGGCTGGACTAAAAGTGATTCGCTAATTCCACATTATGCTCCTCCTCTTCCTCCCCTCACTGTGACACGGGCTGTGGTCACTGCCCCGTCAGTGCAGGACCTGACACTTACCTCCCTGGATCCCCAGACAGAGAGCCGGGAGAGGTATGAGTCAGAAGGGTGGACAGTGTTAAGAGGCTTCTACTCAGTACTGCAAACCAGCCAAGGATGAGGGGTGGAACAGAGGGAGACACAGTAAGACAAGAAGAGGAGACTGCGGCTTGATTCTGCTGCACTGGTGGTTGGCACATGAGTGGCTGCTGCATTTATGTCCAGCAAGCATGGCACAGTAGTGATAAAATAAACTTTGACCCAGACAGCTGTACAGCTGTCTGATTTTGAACACATCATACCACTATTTCACTTCTGAATATTTGCCATCCTATCTCAATAGCACTTCAAGGCAATAAAGCTGAAGCAAGAACAAATCTAGGTCTTCCAACAAGACCTCGTGGCAAAAAGCAGCAGGAAAAAAGACTGAGTATCTTCAACTTAACTTTGGTCACATAGCTCCTTCATTCATTGCCCCTCCCTTCCTGTCTACAGACAAGGGTGATTCATTCTGAAATGGCACAGAATATGAGGGCATCCCAATCATTTGTTCAGCAGATGTACTGTGCACACACAGAGCTAGCCAGGGGGCTGCATCTGTGCTGACTACACTACTTTCTGAGAGAAAATCCCTCCCCACCTCCCCCCCCTCCCCAAATCATTTTGCTGTGTCTCAGAGAAGATTCAGTACATTAAACTGTGCCTGCCTTCAGCAGGAGTTGCTGTAAGTAAAGAGCTATGCTAGAGAGCTGAAGGTAGGGGAAAAATGTGCAAGCTGAGTTTGATCAAGTCATTATGTGCTCTATATATGTCAAATACCAATTTCCCCAGAAAGGAACAATAATGTGAAAAATCCCTAACTTCAACCAGAATGGCCACGAACTGATGAGCAGAGAGAGGCTTAAGCCAGCAAACCATAACAGAATAGTGTTCCAAAGACCTTGCACACCGAACAGCACAAAGCACTACTTCCCCATGGGGCTCCTATGCTGTTCCCTCAAGCAGGCAAGTGCCTCACATGAAGATGAGGTTCCCAGCCAGTTATCAGAACCAACTGATATCCAAGGAAAGAACAACACAGAGAAGCAAAAGAAATCAACCTACAAGCCTTGAAAAACAACAGTAAACACAACCCCAAAACCAGATAAGCTGACTCAAGCTATCTGAGCAGCTGGTCTAGAATTGAAACGGATAGACATGTGTGTGTCTTTTTTTTTTTT
>VWZY01010110.1:412486-423127 GCA_013399075.1 Chloroceryle aenea
TGCTTCCTCCCCCCCCCCCCCCCCATTAATACCTCACACTCACTCTGCCTTTCTGACATCTAAGATCATTTACAGGCAGCAGCAAAGAGGTCACCCTGCTCCACAAAGTCACGGATATGAACTGCTGCTTTGCACTTGGAAAATAATCCCCCATTCTCTTCTCTCTGCTCCCCTATGGAAAGGAAATCCTATTCTTGAATCAACAGTTTGATTTCAACTTCCCCCTTCCTCTCGGTGCCTTTGTAAGACTTATTCACAAACACAAGCATCCTCAAAGGGAGTTCTCTCAGCACAATTATTCCATTCCACTCCAGAATGGCTACTTCAATAAATGTCCACATGCAGACAATTCTGGTTTAAAAGCCTTCCCATGGGCCTGTGTATAACATGGTTAATGTTTGAATCTATTTAATTAAGTAGAGGCATCGAGTCAGCATTTAAAGACAACATCCATCAGAGCTCATCTATCACTCACTGCACAATGTGCCTGCCCTCATCCCTCTCCTGCCTGAACAGGGGCATATAAATAACGTACATGCAAAGGCATGTGCTGTTGAGAAAGCAGTGGGCACAGAAACCCCAGAGATACATAACCCCTGAGCAAAACCCATTTGGAAAGCTTTCCCTAGCATACCAAGGACTCATCTGCCATCTTGTCTGAGAAGTAGCTATGTAATCATCTGTTCTTTTTGGTTTAAAAAAACCCCAACACTTTTACAGCTCAACCAGGGACCTCCCTCAATACTCTTTGGTCCTGGCAACACACTGACAGGGGCAGCTCCAAGGTTCTCATGTCCATCTGCTTGCACTCTGCTCCCAGAGTTTTCAGCACCGCTGCACACACTCCAGCGCAGCTTCCATGCTGCAACGCAGCGAAGCCCTGTCAATGCACTCCGGCATCCAGTACGTGAAAATGCATCGTAGCTGTACATTGTCAGCGTCAGCATTTAAGGAACAGCTATTTCTTACATAAGTGAAATTTGATAAGGCAGAGCCAAATCTCACAGCTGGCCCTGTTTATACATCTCTTCTGCTGCCCCTGAGCCCCACCACAAAAAAGCACGTTTAACCTCCGGGGACCGGCACGCACGTTGTAGGCTCTAATCCACCGGCTGAACGTGCCGTCTGATCTCCTCGTACTGCTGCAGAAAAACAAAGGCTTGAAGTCTTACATTTAGCTCCACCGTGCTTCGTTTGGCACATGAAACACAGAACGCTAATTATACTGTACTATTCCACTTAAGGGGCTGTCAGCATTCCCACTGCAAAGCCTTCATGTTTCAGGCTTTCATAATACAGCTGTGAAATATTCATTTTGCACTTCAGCTTGACATGCAAAGGCCTGGCTTTGGCCCAGGTTCCTCTCTGTTTTTTTGGGAGTTGGGGTTTTTGTTGTTGGTCTGGCAAGGGGAGGGCTGAAGACGGGTGGATGGAATTAACTGCAGGGGATGTTTGTCTTAAAAGAACATGCAAACAACAAAACCACTCAGCTCTACAGTAGTTTTCTGTCCCTTCCCTACTCAGTGCCTCCCCCTGGTTTTGTATGTGCACATAGAATATGCATTTTTTCAATTTTCTTTTTATCCTTTTTTATTCAAGAGGCTTTTCTATTCTCTCCCTCCTCTCCAGCCCAAGCCTTCTGTTTCTCAGCATCCAGTACCAGCAACAAGTGCTATCTTGACAAGTCTGGAGACTGAAAATATTCTACCAGCAAAAGCAAGATGACCAATTCTGAATGCCTCTACCTTGACAAAGAGGTGTTCATGTCTTTCACAGCAAGTCTCACAAGCCTTGCTCACTGCCATCTTTGCAGACTAACACCAGGTGCCTAATTTACCCTCTAGGAACTACTCCATGACCAGCAAACTGGTTTCATGCAATCCACCACACAGACTTGTTGCAACATTTGAAGGTGTTTCCAGACTATGCTGTTTGAAGCAGCCTTCACAAGGTAACAGGAATCAAAGCTATGTCTGATTGCTGCACAACCCCTCAAATTATAACCAGAACATCATCCACTGCAACAAGTGGTTGCCAATTCTAGACAATTTGATTTCAAGGTAACCACTTTAAGAACATCAGGGAAGAAAGGGAACAATCTCCCACAAGACAAATTGTGTGTGACCTGCCCTGGCACAAGAATGGCAAAGGTAGAAAACAACTTGCCCAAAGGTTTTGAATTGGTGACTTATGGGAAGCATTACATTAGGTTTGTAAACTTGCATAAAAGCCAAGGTAGGATGGGGGGGTGGGTGTTCTGCTGGAGATGCTGAGCCTCAGCTCTAATGGCTCAGACAGGTGTCACTGCAGCAGTTGCACAGGGGTGTGCACATGCTTATTAAAAGTGATCCAGACAGTTGAGAGAACAGGGAATGGAACAGGGACAGTGCTGGAAGAAAGTGAACGTGAGCAACGCCAGGTCCCCACAGGCTGCCTTTCCACACTCTCCAGCACACAACGTGCGTGCGTCCACCTCTCCACACAGCCTCTCTTGCCTGCTCTCCCCTCCTGGCCTCCCCACCGTGCTGGCCGCTATCAGCATGATTCCAGCTGTCAGGACTGCATTCCTGACCCGTCAGCCCCAGCTGTCAGGGGCTACGTGCTGAATCTGCACTCTGCTGCCTTCTTCACACACCTGCAGTAAGGCAGTCCCAGGGAGGCCATAAATACCATAGCACAGCCCCGGGGGAAGTGGGTGGGAGGCTATTAAAAGCACCTCTACCAGGAACCATAGTGAGGGAACTCAGAACTGACAGCAGCACACATCTACAAGTGTCCCTATGGCCTGCAAAGGACACACAGAGGGTTAATTTCCTACCAGCTACTGCAGCATGACCTAACCATCATTAACTAATTACCTTCTGTTTCTTCACTTAACATCAGCCTGATCCCCCAATTTCTCTTCCTCACCCCCACACCAAGGTCCAATTTCTTCTAATATACTGCAGGGATGAAGAGAGTAGAGTCATTGGTAACCTTATCAATGCTGGCTAAAGACATGGCAAGCAGGAACATTTCCTTCTCCCATTCAGCCATCATTGTCATCATAAAAGCAGCCCTAACTCAGATTTTCATGAGATTTCACAAAATCTTCAGAATACCTGAGCTTGAGAGATACATACATGGTGATGGGACAAGGAGTGGAGCGTGTGTAAATTGACCGCCTTTGTCAGCATTGTGATGATGCTATTTTGACTTTGGTGTGGAGAATTCTTTTGTTGATATAAGCGAAGTTTGTGAAGATTGTGTGATGGATGTGTATTTTAAAATAAACAAAAGAGACATCGAACAGGCTACAGGTTTGCTGGCACACAAAGAGTCAATCCTGATTTACTCCAGACTAAGCATCTGCACATGGAGTCAATCGGACCAGCTCCACAGGCAGGCAAGCCCTATGGGACACAGCAAACAGACACATCCTGTGTGGGCAGGCTTCAAAGAAGCCATACCTTGAGCTCTCAGGACCTGGAATTGCGCAGGATCACTTCTTCACAAGGAATAGATTTTTCCAGTTGCAGATGTGCATTACTTTTTCACAAGGAAAGAAAGCAGGCAAGATACCAGACTGCCCGTCGGGGGTGCTTTTACCGTCCCACAGAGGCAATTTGTCCAGTGACTTTTTTTTCTTTGTAGTAGAAAAAGAAACCAATTCACCTGCACAGAGAACTATCTGTAAGAGGATCAGGTACTAGTGAGAACTCATGATGTTCCCCCATCAACCTGTCCCAGCAGTGGAGATCAAAGGAAGCATCTTCTGACTTTCTGGCAGCATTATATATTGGTCTTTTCCAAATCCACACACAGGGCATGATTACAGGCAAAGAGAATGCTTCAGTGAGTAGAAATAGTAAAAAAAAAAAAAAAAAAAATACATCTCCCTTGGGCAGTGTTTCAGTTACTCATATAAGGGTTTGAAATCAAGCAGGAACAAACGGTTCTCTTGGAAGAAGGGTCACTGTTTATCATCATTAATCATCACTTCCCAGATAGGAAAGGCTCTTTCCCCTCAGTTTCACCCCGGCTTTAGCACTCAAGAGGAGCACAAGACAAGAACAAAGAAAACAGCCAAAAAGGGATATGGGCATGGGCTGGCAAGGCTGCTCCCTCTCAGGCTCTGAAAAAAGCCCTCCCCCCAACAGCCCTGGGCCTGGAGCTCGGCCTGCTCCTAAATACAGACAGAGGATGGTTAGAAGTCCACAGTTTCACGTCAGAGGTGGGCACCCACTCCAAGGAAACCGTGGCAGCTCCACGTAACTCCTGACTCCAGAGGAATCAAACACATGGGCCACAACATGGTGTTTCTAATACCAATACTGCCATAGTGAGGAGCTCCATCCTAAATTACCTCCTGCTGAGGTCTATAAACAATGCATATGTTCAAACTAAACCTGGACTCAAGGAAAACTGATGGAAAGAGAAGGTGCAGGAAGCCTTCCCACTGCTAACCCTGCCAAGGGGAACCAGAGAAGGAAAGCCACAGCTCAGTGCTTCAAGAAAAGCACAAGGTTACAATCCCCTTTCCCTTCATTTCTTCTCACAGGGTCTTGGTTTTGGTGTAAACAGATCCATGCACTGTTTGACATGGCTTGGAAGGAGAACTTGGTGGTGGACCTTGAGTCCAAGAGTAAAAACACCCAAGCTAGAGCTATGCAGGATAAAGAAAACCTTTTGATCAGCCTGCCTGAGGTGACACTCATAATTAATTTGTGTTTTCTTTATTCATATGTAACACCCCATGCCAAATCAATGTATTTTTATCCTTCACCACCGATTTGCACACCAGTTCTGTCCTAAAAGACTGCCACTTCTAAATTCTCTCTAGATTTCATCCCTATTTACCCGGCACTCATTGCCACAAAAGCAACCGTGCAGGTTTTTTGGAGAAGGGGAGTAAGGAGTGTATTTATGCCCCCAGGAAAGATTCAAAGAGACTCTCTGTATGTAAAACCCTTGCCCTTTTATGCCCAGATTTCTTACATAGAGCAGGTATCTGTCCCTTCCTCATCTCTCCCAGTGCCTGAAAGTTCCTGTTTCTAACGCTCTAGGACTAGATACCTTCTCCTCCCACCTATGCATCTCCCTGAGACTGCAGTGATGCTATGGGGGAAAGTACACACTTGCATCCTAGGGGGATTAGGAAACCGTTTTCTTTTAAGCCAATTTAAATTATATTAAAAAAACTCACTTATTTAAAATGTGCAATTTAAAAGATACTAAGATCGGAATAACAGGAGAGACAGAGTGAGTACACAGCATTTATCACACAGACAACATCCCTGCGGAAGGAGGGAGGTGGTAAAGAGATTAGTATTCAATCTTTCCCTAAACATTGTCTGGAATATTTTATCATATTTGTTTCACAGTATTTGTGAGAATTCCCAATGAATGTGATGGTCTCCTGTGCTTACACAGGTAAGAGGACAAAGTGGAAAAAAACCAGAAACACTGCAGTACAATGTCTTGATCACAGTCATGCAACAAATAAGCAGCAGAGATGGGAATAAACTCACCTCCCTCCCAGATTCCAGCAGCTAACAACTGCAGGGACCATGCTGCACCACTGCTGTACCTCACCTGCTCAAGGCTGGGGACAGTATTTTCAAAGAACATTTAAAAATGAAACAAAGGGAAAGCATGAGAGTCTTCTTTCTCTCCCTAATCTAAACCAACTGGGATATACAGATGGAGCCACCCAACCTTCCTGTCCATCCCCAGCCACCACTCACTGCCCAGCTCTTGGCAATCCCCTCCTGCACTGCTCCCTGCCCTCTGCCCCAAGAAATAAGCTTCTTACAGAACAGCCTTTATCATCATCTGCCCTTCGTGCATCCTAGAATTAAGAGGCTCTTCACATCTGTCAGTCAACGTGCATACTGAGCACCCAAGAGATTTCTCCACTCAGCCAGAAAGAAGACCACGTACTCCAGCAGAAGCAATACACAGGAACGTGAGCCAATGATTAAGAAAACAAGAGAACAGCACAAGGGCTGATTTCCATTGTCTCCTCAACAACCCTGCTGCCGTCTCCTCCTGTTCCAGTATGGCTGGGAAGTCCCTCACCAGTGTTCCCATCGCTTCACCTGCTGCTCAGCCACTGGCATGAGCAACTCCAGCAGACCCGCATGTGCTCACTGAGGCATACACCACCGGGCCATCTTTCTGCTTCAAAGATGCAAACGGGTACTACAGGAGAGGCAACCCTTGTCCACAGTCACAGCTACTCCAAACACAGAACTTGCTTTAGTCTTTTCCAGTTAAAATTTCTTGCAAGTTTTATGGCCTAGACCCAGCAAACCACCATCAGACAATAAGCCACATGGAGAGACAAAAGGCTATAAAGATAACTACAAAGCAACTGTAAACAAACTCGTTAAGTCAGCCATTCAACTCACTCTCCCTCTTCACATACTTTGCCCTTAAATCACTGCTTCCTGTGATTTTTCCCTTTTCAGGGACTTTTCAGTTTCTTTTCCCAAAGGAAAAGTTTGAAAACAAGAGGTACAATAGTCCAACACATACTGACTTATTTAAGATTGTTCAAGGTGAATTAACAAAAAGGGAGCAGGCTGCCATCTAAGTGACTCAAAAGCCTGAAAAAGAGGGATTAGCCCTGGAATATCAGTTCTCCTCTAGCCTACATTTAGGCTTAGAAGCATGAGGAACCTGTAGAATTACCAAATGTGAGAACTGAGGAAGTAAAACCACACTCATCTAGCTCCTGACATACTTCAAGAAAGCAAACCTATTAGTGACAGAAAGGACCAGAGAAATTGTCACAATCTGCTACAACAGGCAAGCTGACCAAGCAAAGATTTGGACTAAACAACCTCCTACAAAGAATCAGAAAGGTACTCAGAAATTGCAGAAGTTGTTTTGCTTACAAGCACTGCTGGGGAGAAGTCCTACGCACACTTGACATGGTTCAGAAGATGACAGCAGCATCCCAACGCAGTTGTGAAGCCGCACAATGATGTCACTTCAAAATACCACTCCCTACAGTATATCACAACATGATGACCATGAAGGCAACTAGAAGCTCTACAAGTATCCAGACTACTTGCCTAATAGCACGAGCAGGGAAATATCTGCCAAAGGGAGTTAAAAAAACTCAGCAACAGTTTTGAAGTCACAAGAAACCAACAGACTGCCACAGTCCAAATGCCGTGGCTTTGGGGGAACAGGCTGCTGCAAACCAGCACTCCAGATGCAAGTACCTCACACTTCATACTCTTCCCTGAAGACAAGTCCTGTGTCATTCTGGTGTTGCTTTCAGCCTTTTCCCCTGATGATTGAGCACTGGGAAGTCTTCTTGAATTGAGTCTCAGGAAGGGAAGCCCTGGTGCTACCCTTTTCTATTATTTATACCAACAACATTATTGCAACAGTTCAAACTTATTCTATATATAGCTCTGTGGCTTACTTCTAGGCAGAAGTAACTCAATGCTGGTGTGTGTATGTTTCAACCACAGCAATTGGAAAGAATGTCCCACAAAACTGTTAACTCCGCTGCTCAGCTGTGACCAGAACAGGCTCTACCACTGCAGAAATACAAGCTGTGTTAGGAAAAAAAAAAAAAAAAAGTCATCCACCCAGAAGCTAAGCAAGCCACTCACCACCTGCACAGCACTGACAGGCTTCCACTGTAGCCCAAACTGATTTCTAGCTGCAAGTTAACAGTCAACTCTTTAACATTTGTCACATCAAGTGACAGCCAAGAGACCACAGAGAGGTGACCAGGGTATGGGTGAGCATAAGGGCAGACACGCAATACACAGAGCATCTGCCAGTATCCCCTTGCATTTTAAAGTAATCTGGACAAAGAAAAGATAGTCTGATTTACACAGGTCTATTTGCAAACCCGGCTTGTAGTGAAAATATCAGTAGTACTATCAGATTTTAACAAGTCTGGCTTTAGTTCAGTATGCATCGCATCACACACTAAAAAGAAACCAGGGCAAGGTGAAGGAGCCACAGACTGACATTCAACATGTACTTCTCTCAGCACTGGTTGCAGGGACCTTTGTGACACGTAGGTGAAAGATGCACCTGCTATAAATCCACCAGACACTGATCCCAGTGCTAGGCCTAGGTTTTAGTAGGAACCCCAGGCAGCAGCCCATGGGGAGGCACAGTGCCTGCTATATTCCTTCTCCTAAAGGAGGCTGCTGCTCCTACCCCATGTAGACAACCACCAGGTGATAACTACCATGCATTTCACCAGATTGTTCCTCTCATGGGCTGCAAAGATAGCTCCAACAGTCTTCCCCTAAATACATTAAAACAACCTTTCATCACATTTTTCTTTCCAACGGCTAAATACTGGGGGAAGGAATTAACATGTTTAAAAAGAAAAAAAAAATCTTGCCTTATGACTAAATCCACTGGGACTGGACTTTAAAAGGGAGGAAAGTATAATCAGCACTTCAGAAGTATCTAAAGAGGCACAGCATCGTTGGCTATGTGATGTGGAAAAGTTAATGACCACCATCTTAGGCCTCTGCAGAGACGGGCGTCTCTTGTCCTAGGGTATAAATAACCTAGCTTCATCCTTTCATAAACCTGTCTGTAACTGCAGGGGTGAAACTGCCCTTCCTGAACATGTCACATCAGCATCTTGCTTTCATCAGAAGAGTCTCTGTCACAGAGCCTCTAGCTGGCGAGAAAAGGGGAAACCAAGTCTGCATTTTGGGGATAATGATGGGGGCACAAATGAAAAATGGAATTTCTCTGGTTGTTTATTTAGGGGATGAAAAACAGGGAAAGGGAAAGAGAAACAGTTGCTGTTTCAGGCTTCCCATGACTGGTTAGCAACATATCCAGGGAACACAGATGAACAGACAAAGTGCAGCTGAGCTGGCCAAAGCAACATCGTAAAGACAACTGCATGATATACATATAAGGCACGTATGAATACAGTTGTGTGCATGAAATGAATCACCATAGATTCTGATCTTGCAAATGGCCACATAGGCACCTATGTTTACATCCACTGGGTGAAATGGAATCACTCAGCTCATGCTACCACACGCAAAATTAAGCACATGCTTAAGTATCGGCAAGAATGGTGCCAGTTTGCATTCAAGTCTGTTTCTTTTTTTTAAACCCTTCAAGGTCATCATGACTGTGAAAATGTTACACAAAGAGTTGTGCAAGACTTTGTGTGCTTTACAGCTGTAACACAATATCAGCATCATTTTATAAGCAGGGGAGAAGAGTGGGTTATAAGTTACTGTACTAACAGGCACACTAAGAAAAGTAACATACACTCAACCAGAACAGAGTATGTTCTTCCTATTACACACACACGCAGAAAAATAGAAACACAGTCATACCATCATCCAAGCAGGCTCCAGCATTTAAGTATGCTCTACAATACAAAATCCTGCTTGGCAGATGTTTACAGTACTTTCCTTTCTGGGGATCTGAGAAAAGCATCCAAATTAAATCAGCCCCAGGAGGGTAGGGCACAGGACAGAACCCAGGCACAGATCTAGAAGTAAATCCCCTCTTGCAGAGGGATGGCCCCAATGCATAGGCAGCATTCCCTCTGCTGTCCAGATACAAAAGACCTTCCCCACAAAGGTAAACCACCCGCTTTGACGTTTTATAATGGATTTTGCTTCTAAGCTCTTCCTTCTGCCTTAACTGCTTCCGCAGATTACATAGATCACAGATAATTTACAGTTCTGCCATCTCCTCTGCATGAGAGCTCCCCGACTCAGCTAATCCCAACCGCTACACAAACACTCTTCAGACCCACAGCTCCTTTCCCCACCACCCAGGGCAGGAACACCAGCTCCTCTCTGCCCCAAAAGTTCCAGTCTTCCTTCCCCAGCCTCCTCCCCTCCTCAGCCAGGGCTTCTGGCTAAGGCGGATGGCTTGCTCCTCCCAGTACAACAGGCCCTAAGTGCCAGAAAAAACTACCAGTAGAAAGAGTGAGTTTCTGTTGCTTGCCAAAAAACCTTTAGGCAGTAGGTGATGAGTGTTCCAAATTGTTTTAAATCTCTGTAAAGCAGTGACAGCAAAACTAAATGCCTTGTTGCAGCAAGCACTCTGCTTTTCCCACTGCAACACCATGGGGCTCTTCACCACAGCAAGCAACATTTCTCTGACACTGATGACCTCAGAGTTCCACAGGTGCTCTTTAAAATGCTTTTCTTTCACAAGAGGAACATTTGCCTGAACTAAGAAGACAATTCCGTTTGCTCGGCAGAGACTCAGAGCTGGAAGCCGCCCAGTGCATCTCATGCCACCATATCCTCTACCAGAGAGGACAGTGCTGTTACTGGTGTTCTCTTCCAGCCTGNCGAAGGTGCCGCAAGCAGCGAGCGGCTGCTCAGGCCGTGTAGCGGCAGCCGCGGAGCTGCGTGGCCCACCGGCTATCGGCTCTGCTCCCACGCGCCCCTCAGAAGGCCATAAATCAGCCCAATGGCCAGTTTATTAAGGGTCGTGTTTACATGCAGACACTCCTGGGCAGAGATGTTCATTTCGAGGCCGTGGAGCAGGTCCGATGCACTGCAGAGATAGTGCAGGCGCTGTATCTTCTCCCCCACCACTCCACAGTCTGTTTTCCACCAGCGATTCCATCAAAAAAAATCTTTATCACGGGGCTCGGACATCCAAAAGCTTATTTGCAATCCT
>VWZY01010110.1:426770-487831 GCA_013399075.1 Chloroceryle aenea
ATACACAGAACCATTTCTGAAGCCTGTCTGGCCATGATTCAGTCCAAGAAATCTGGTGAGCTGGGACTAAATGGGCTTAAATGAAGCAGAACCCAAAGTTGTCAGTTCCCGTTTACAGTCAGCAATGCTTCTGGACCCAGCTGCTCCAGAAGGATGACAACCCAAAGCAGGTTTGGAACAACTGTGCCTGGGACCACTGTAGTTCAAAACTGGGAGATAAGCCAAACACACAAAGCTACGCAACTGTTTAAAGGCCTGGATGGTGGGACACTTTGTGGTAAGTGGGTGTCCTGTCTGTTTTACTTTGAGGGGGGAAAAAATAGGCTCAGAGACAGTCTGAAGAGTGGAGCACACCCCAAAATCATTAACTGCATTAAAAAAAAAATGCACAGCTCTGTTTCAATGTTCCCTTTACCTTTGCATATTTCAACAGCACAGAAGCTTTGGTTAGGAGCATGAAAAACATCATTAAGCCCAGACAAAGTTTTTGCAGAAAAGAGACTAATATTGATGTAATGTAACTGGCAAAAAGAAGTCCTTTTACTGATACAGCCTGTTTCTTAGGAAGACATTCAACAGGCTCTTTTGATGCTGTGTCACCATTAAGGCAGCTTGTCATGGAAGCTCAGCTTGCAAATTGTTTCTAGCACAGAGAGGTTGTTAGCCAGGTACACCCTTACACTCATGCCCAGTCTGGAAACCACTGACTGCAACCCCATCCCCTTATGGTCCATCCAGATCATGGCCCCACAGCATGGCCCTGACTGAAGCACAGAGCACAGCAAGTTCTGAGCAGCAAAAGCAGACACCAAATAAGGAGGCAGGTTCTTGCACACACTCCTGTCACACCCTCAGTCCTATCCACTGTTTCAGCAACTCCAGCACCTAGACTGATTTAAGGACTGTGTAAGGAACTCAAGTTCTTTTGGTACAAAATCCTGGGCTGAGCAATTGTGCTTTTTTAAAATTTATTTTATTTNTGAAAGCATCCCTAGTACAAACAAGACTTCAAAGGCAAGCAGCCCCTTCTGTGCTACTCAAAACTGAGCAACCTATTTCAAAGTCCTTGGGAGAGCTCAAAGGCTACCACTGTTGAGCACAGGAGGGGCAGCCAACACTTCAATGCTGGCACTTCAAACAGAAGGACAGGGAAGGGTTTCTGACCCGGCAGCACTGTTTTCCCCAGAGTCTACTTGGAAGAAAAACACAAGTAGAGAGCTTTACAAGTCTCTAACTTTGTCTCCACTGACACTGCCAGACAGTTGTTTTCTCCTTCTTTCAGAAGCTCCTCCATCTTCCCACTCTCAAGCAATTTGTTGTGACTCTCTGCTACTATGGAACCTCCAATAATCGACTTTCTTCTAGAGAAAGTAGTCTCTCTGGATCCACAATGAGGGAAATTTCAGCCTCACCATGTAAACTGGGAGGTGCAGAAATTCAAGAACTGTCATTATAAGGAAGGAGTATCACTGTTCAAATTCCACCAAGTAAGAAATCTCATATTAGTTGTTAAATTACATTAGCCTTCTTGACCAATTGTGAATTTTAATACTGTATTTGGGAGCACAAGCAGGCCTGGTTTTTATTGCTATTGACTTGGAAACACTGAATACAACAGCAGTTCATAGGCTTTTCTACAGTACTATTTTCAATCAGTCTCCCCACAGTAACCAACAACAGTACTGGTCTCCTGGGACACCAGCAAAATTACAAGGCTTACTGGGGTTTCCACAATTCTAATTCATATCGTGCTTAATCTGCTCGAGCCTGTTGGAAAGACATCATCACTAGAGCTACTGAAGTCATTAGTGACAACAGAACCAAGTCAGCATTTACAACAGCATAGTTTGAGGACTTTCAGGCAAATAATCCTAAATGAACAACACACACCTCACATGGGAGAGGTGAGAAACATTCCTGGTAATCTGCAAGAGCTGGTCTTTGTGGCTAAGGCTAAAATTTGGCTTCAGAGGATCAGAATTCAATTTCTAGACCTGTCTCAGACTTCCTGTGCAAGACTGGAGCCCTGCCTGTATCGAAAAAGCACGTCCCATTCCACCACACCTTGGGTTTTTTAATCCTGAAGCTCCTCTGGGCTGGGTCTACTTTGTCATGTCTGTCCAATGCTGACCAAAGGAAGGTAGAGATGGGATGCTCCTGCAGCCTGTGGTCATACAAATACTAGCAGCGACTCACCTTTGCACTAATTTTTGTGAAGATAGATCCCATGGCACAGATCCCCTGCTGGTTACAACAGCCACAGGCCTCAGCTGTATTTTCCTTGCACAACAAGCAGATGTGCTCAGGGCAAGGCTAAGCAGTGGTGTTAGTGAAAGGAAACAGTGGGAGGCTTTTCTGAATTGCAGTAGCCACCCTCCCTTTGGTGGGTACAGCCTCAGCAGAGCCTGCGGGGTTTCAGGCGCAGGGACCAGCCCACATCTGGAGCTGGAAACCAGAGCAGAGAGCAGACCACAACCCTGCTACGAACATATGGGAGCCCTCAGAAACTTCCAGCTCTGCGGAGGCAGGTACATCAGACACAAACAGAAGCCTGAAGTGACTGAAACTGGGCTTGGTGCTAGCACTAATATCAGGCTCCCTTCTGCTAAGTCTGCTAAGCACAGTTTGAGCAGCATGTAAGCACCACTCCCCACTCCCCACTCCCTGCCCCAAACATCAAGAAAAGAGACCTCTCAAAAAAATCCAAAAACTAGCTAGTACATGGTGTTTGCTTTCAATCTGACAGAGAAAAATGTACCAAGGTTAATTGAGCAACTTCTCCAATAGACCTGATCAACAGGAAGAAAAATATCTACTCAAATTTGCCAGGCCAACAACCACCACTTTCTCAGCTGGAAATGGTGGTTGTTGCTCTCCAGTTCCTTTCCACAAGACACAGAGGAGGGTGAAATAACATACAAGTCATTTTACAGGCACTTGCAGACCTTTGATGATACAAAAGCAGGTAGTGGTCCAACCTGGCCTGACTCCCAACCATCACTTCAACAGTTCTACCCTCCTGAAACCAGTTAAGACAATACACCATAGGTGGTACCAAGCACACAGCTAGTGAAACAGATGGTACACTTTGGAGGAGGTCTCTTTCCACTGTGTCCATGTATGCCTTTTACCACCAGCCCTCCCTGCACCACAGTGAACAACAGCTCTGACCAGCAAGTGGCAAATGTACTACCTGTCACACCTCTGACCAGCCCTGACCTCTACCATCTTACCATCCCAGCCTGATCTTTGGCAAAACACAACATGCTTTGCAGCCCACTGCAGAATAACAGCCCAAAAGCAAAAGGGGGTTGACAGTCTATATGTGTACGGCTTATCCAGTACAGCAGGGACAGAGTAAAACCTGCTTATGAGTCTCTCCAGCCAGGTTAGCTAAGTCCCACGTGCTTTCTCAGAATACCCAGCTCTTCTGAAGGAGGTGAAGAACAACATGCAAGGCAAGACCTCAGCCTCAGCACCTCTAAGAGACATCCAGGCAAGCAGCATACGACAAGCCAGGGAAAGCAAGTACCATTTAAACCCACTAGGCAAAGGACCAGATCTGTGTTATTGGTGCTGACTGCACCGCAGCTATTAGGACATCACCACTCCCCCCCTGCCATAGAGAGACCTTCCTGATGTCTTTCACAGTAAAGACAGCACATGATTTAAGGGTGGACAGAAGGGTGGATTTTTCCATCAATCTTATTTCCAGATTGGCAAAAAGGATTGCAATGGTTCGTGAATACAGCTGCAGGCTACAAAACCAAACATGCTGAATTGCTATATGCTTTTTTTATCTACCATACTTCAAGAACCAAAAGCAATTGGTGCTGCACTCCAGCAGAAAAACTTTGGCTTTGACATGCCCTGTGGCTCTAACTCACATTTAACACTCATGTTCAGCCCCAGTTCAGGCCTGGAGAGCTAGCCAGATCACCCTGTAATTTCAGGACAAGGCATAACTTTCAAAGAGTGAAAAATGATATGAGGAAAACCTGTGTGTGATCTTGTTAACAATCACAGGGTCATCTTCAGCACCGTGCATTTGATGATGGAGCAGAGGGGACCAGAGCAGCCCATCAGGGAAGGATTCCACCCCTGAGCTATGGCACTCCCAGTTGTTCCACTGACTCTATCCACAGATAAAGATATGCCACTGAGATGCAGTTCTGGCTATGGAGAAGCTAACCAGCCTTTGCCCCCTGCTTTAGGGGACACTGTCACAAACCTGACCAGAGACAGACATGAAACCCCTTCTCTCTCTAGATAGCAGCCCCTAAGCTGTTGAAGCAATTGTCTGTGTTTAGACTGAGCGGCGCAGAGCTGAGAGAGATCCCTCACAATCAGCTGGGGCCAAGCATCATTCACAGATGTTGAAGCAGAACAGGCACAGCAGCAGGCAGCCAGACCAGGTTTAGATGCATCCTCTCAGCTATGCCACTTGCTGCACTGGTCCCAGAGCTGGTGGGTTGAGCACTGCTCAGACTCCAGTAGAGTGGAGAAGGGCAGTAGGGCAATACTACGCTGAACAGCTCATCAAAAGCACCATCATTATGTAAAGGACCCTTCCAAATCCTGCCAAGACAAAAGCTTATGACAGCATCAGGCACACTGCTCTCTACCTCCCCTACACAGCCAGGCTGCTCAGCCTCACATCCAACTCCCTGGGAAGCACTGCCCACCAGGAACCCAGCAGGCACTGCTGCTGCAGGACCAAGTTGTTCCCAAAGACTTACAAAGAACCCCAGTCTGCAACAAGCCTCAGCTGCACCTTAAATGATTTAATAAGAGGTGCTGATTTTTGAAGCATTTATATCAGCAAATCAAACTTTGTGTGTTTTTTGGGTTTGTTCCAGTTCAGGTTCAGCAGTTCTCAGCTGATCTAGTTAAGACTAGTAGTGGCCTAAACTCATCCATGTTGGAAGCTACAATGTTTTCAAATAAAAAGGACTGGACTGTGTACTGAAGGCAGGAAGCTATAGCCAGGCCAAAAGCATTACTCCAGTCTCCAGGACAGCTTGTGGTCCTAGGCAGGCCCTGCAGCTTCACAGAGGACTGAGGTGCTGGAGAACTGCATCACGAATGTGAGGGGCATGACAAAGCATGAGGGCTCTCAAGGTTCTCTGGATCTGCTTCCCTCTTAAATCTGTACCTGCTCACTGGCAGGACACAGGGGTATGTGTAGGTGTTTCTGCTGCCTTAACCAGGTACCTACCATCAGGATGATGGGAGCCCAGAGGCTGGCAGTAAGAACAGACTATGACTCACCAAAAGTGGTCAGAAAACCCTGTCCCACCAGAAGCAACTTAGTCAGGGCTCATTTTCAGAAGAAAAGCTCTCAAAAAGGTTTTGCAAAGCCACACAGTCCAACCCAGCATCACAGAGTGGGAAGAGGTGCTCCAGCTGCACGTGCTCACACCACACTTGGTGGGGGAGAGACCACAATACAAACAGCCCCTGTGCTGAACAGCTTCCTGCTGGGGAATGCCAGGTTTTAGTCAAAGCGCTCTTTTAAACTGGCAACTTGAAATATTTCTGGCTTAGAAAAAAACAGGAGAGATCAAAGAAACAAGCAGCAATCTCAAAATGCATTTATTTGACTCACTGGCTCGCCCCTTCAAGGAAAACTTGGTAGCGTGTTTTGTAGCAATTTGTTTCTATGTTGACACTGGTGATCTGGTTTGACTGATGATATCCCAACATCCCCCTCTCCTAAGATGGGCAGAGCTACATCCGTTAAAAAGATGCTTGTATTTATGAGAGTAGAGCTTACCAATATGAACAGCCCCTGCAGGAACTGTACCTGCTCAGGTACATGACCTCTGTAAGTAGAGAGACATTTGTGTAGCCAAGTTGTGGGGTATTGCAGCAACCAGGACGTGTTAGGAATGGGAGACGGCTCAACCCTTAGCTTCCCCACTGTCCCGCTAGTGCCACTTGTTCAGGGTGGCAGACTCTGCTTGAAGGGCACCTGGTGACCAGTTTTTAACTCTGTGTCTCTACTGGAATCACAAGCGCAGTGACCAGATGCAGGGCTGGGTTTCTGGTAGGGCTAGTAATCCTCTAGAAATTCAGTGCAGGCCAGTCAACTTATCCAAGGAAATTCTAGCTTTCAGACATCGCAGTGACATGTTACATGTTACAATCCCAACAATCAACTGGCCTAATCTTAAATCTACTGTACTCTATATCTACACTGGTCTACCAAAAAAAACAGAGATCTGGAGAGGGTAGAAAAAGTGGATTCAAGCCATGAACATCAGAAGACAAAAAAAAAAAAAAAAATTCTAGACAGAGCTAGTCTTGCAGCAATAAAGCCAGGATGGCCACAAAACAAAAGTTGTTTTCCAAGAGCAGCCACAAAACCAAACACTACATTCAGTTTGTCAACAACCTTTACTTAAAGTGCTCCTGTTCCTTTCCCTTACTTTATTTTCAAATATTCACAGTCATGTACTGGTTCCTTAGTTTTACTCCTGAAGGGATCTTCTGGACCTGTACAGTAAAACTATGCATTAATGATAAGCAAGAAATAAGTCCTAATAAAAGTCACAAAACAAGTTCTCTCTTGTACAGCTCCCAAGCAACACACTGCACGTCCGGCACAGCCCTCATGCAAAATATCTCTCCTTACCCACACTCCCCCTTCCCAAGCAATGCACAGACAGGTCTCTGCAGAGCCAGCCTCCCCCACGTCCAGCCCAGCATTACACGGCTGCTGCACTGAAAGGAGGCAGTTTTCACAGGGCTTCTCTTTAGCACGAACTGCCCAAGGGGTCTGGCCCTAACCACAGAGGCAGCTGGCAGGCCTCGCACTGCTGAAGGCTTGCTTAGGGAAGAGAAGAGACACCAGGGACACTCTCCACCAGAGGGGAAAACCACAGCTCAGGGAAGTCCAGGCAGCACCACTGAGGGTGCTTGTCCATATTAAATTGAGCATCTGTTTGCAATAAAAGCTTGAGGGACTCAGAAGAACCACAGGGCTGTTAAGGTCTCGCTCTTCACCTACGCCTGCTTTGTGCAAAGCACAGGATCACCCTTCAGGCATTAACCTAGGGCACCAGCCCTGCTCCAACCTATGCAACCAAGCAGCATTCAGCAGAGATGACCAGCCAAAGCTACCAGCTTCATAGGCCCTTCCATACTTCCATGTGATTGCAGCCACACGCACCTCTCAGAGCAGCCATTTCTCAATAAAGTCCAAGAGACAAAGACGCCTGAGAAAACCCTCCCTGCATGCCAGTGAAGATCCTTCTGGAACAATGTGCATGATGCTCAATTTCAGTCCCAACGGACTTAGACTCAAAGCAAATAGAAAACTGAGAGGATCTGTTTCCAGGTGGTTTAGAAAAGCAGAGTTGCTTCTCACCTTGGAAGGCAGCTGAGCACACACATAGCAGGGGGAGCATCTCCACAAATACCCAACGTATGTCACATCTTTGGTAAAGGGCCCGCTCCTCTTTGCCTTGCCCACTCCAGCTGTCCCACTGAAGGCAGGCTGTAACTCGTTTGAGGGAAATTCAGAGCAGACTGCTTTAGGAAACCACCAATAGCACCCAACTCATCATACCAAACTGCTTCTACCAGCAAACTCCCCAGCAGTTCCTTTGCATCTCACTGATTAACTGTTCTTATGAGTAAGATACACAAAATTCATCCCTCAAACCCTAATTTGATGGTGTGGAATGAATCCATGATATCCCCAGGGGATCAGACAGCCCTGGCTGCACGTTGCAAGACAGCACAAGGATACAATGGAGCTCTTCCAAAAGGAACGTGCAAGGAAAACAAAATGGAACTAGGACCGGAGAATGCCTGCGGTATGCAGCAGCAGGCACCACCTCTGAGAACGAGCTCCTGCTCAGAGCCGAATCCAGCCCACGGTACCTGGTGGTGCAGTGGCTTTTGGCTCTTTTGACAAATGTCTCTGCACAACACAGACCAACAAACTGCTCTTCAGGAGCAGTTACAAAACACGTTTCACTGGCAGTCCACAGGCTGCATTAAGTGCAGTGTGTGCATGCACAGGCACACACTGATGTCACGCACAAACGCCAAGGACAACCAGACAACTTCAAGGAGGCCGAGCGGGTTTTACTCTTGCTTGTCAAGGGAAGAATATTGTGTACCTTGGTATTAAACAACCATCTCAGGAAAACTCCAACCTGCACCACAGTTTTGAGACAGGGATTTCATGATGGGGACAGGCCATTTAGGCAAGGTGTTATTTATTTCCCATGAAGTTTTAAGCACACTCGTCACTCCAAGAGATAAATTTTGAAGCACTACTGAGAGACAAATTCATACACCTTGCAGTCATGGATTACAAGCATTTCTTATTTATTAATGAGAGTCTTCACATGGGGGAAGGGATTAAGCTGGCTATTTATGGGGAGAGAGATCTACACAAAGGCGGAGTGATTTGCCCAGGGTTACAAGTGAATCAGTGGCAGGGACAGAACAAGGTGTCCTGACTCAGAGGCACCTGCTGTCAGCACAAGGCAATGCCATCCAGCTCCTGCTCTTCCTGCAGATGGGGTTAAGTCATCTTCCTCTCCTCATGACACCTGCCAATTCCCAGTGAGTGACTGTCTGTCAGGAATTCTCCACACCGCCAAGAAGAATGATGGATTTTACAGGTAGAAGTCATTATATCCCAGACAAGACAACCCCAAGGGAAGGGCATCTGAGGCACACAGAGAAGGAACATGGAGGAAAGCACATCCAGGCCTGTGGGAAACAGACACTGTCTGAACAGTCACCTCCGAGACACGTCTTGCATCCTCCATCTTTCAGACTAATCTACCCTTCCTCACATGCTCATAGAACACTCCTTGGCAGGACTGAGAGCAATTGCTTACACAGAAGAAGGGGTCTCATTAGCTGCCAGTAATGCAGGTTGTCAGCTGGAAACATGGAGGAAGAGGCAGCATTCTATGCCTCCTGTCAGCCATCTGTAATGACTCCACCACCACAGTGGGCAAAATCCTGAAACCTTTCTGATACAGGCTGGGTACATACCACACAAGCAAAAAGAGCATGTTTCAGAAGGGGGACCTGCGCTTTAGCAAGGATCCACAGCACAGTAAAGATCCCAACTAAAAGACAAACTACATGCATCAGTTGCTCTGCACACTCTACACTTACTCCAGGTCTCCCAAAGCAGTATTGTTAGTACAGAGGGGGCTTTAGGCAACAAAGTTAAAAAGCACACTGGCCGCACCACACACCACTCACCTTGCTGCCTATATCTTCACGCTTGTTCCCAGGCTTGCTTCTCCTCAGCTTAATGGAAGGGGAGCGAAGTAGATTTTTGATCCGGCTTGTTATTGTAGACCCTTCGACCGACATCATCTCCAGGGGCCAAGAGGGTATTCACCCCACACACAAGCTGTGCCTGGAGAAGGAGCCCAGGTCTGAGGCAGAAATACCGATGTGCTCAGCTTTGCTTACAGTCATTCACATATCTCAGCGATTCTGGTTGGGAACTCCACTCCTGTTACACTGCAAAGCTATTCACAGAGGCTGGCAGACTTTCCTTTGCAGATTCCAGAGGATCAGATCAGCAGTAATCTAAACTGAAAGATGCACCCGCGGGTCAATACAGCATTCACAATAAATTCTAGCCTCATTCTTTGCAAGAAATGCCAAATGTAAGAGTTTATGATAAAGACGGGTGCGGTATGACTTATTCTCCAAGGCATCTGCAAAAATTATTATCCTTTTAGTACCAATTAGCACATCTAAACCAATTCCCAGATCCAAAATTTAGATGTTTTGCATTTCGGCATCATCTTATGGCGAAGAGAAAAATTCCTGCTGGTGGAGTCCACTAACGGGGTCCATCCAGCCCCTTGCTTTTGCTCCATACACATCCATTCCACCTTGGGCTTCGCCGTCTGGAAAGTGTAACGCTGCACTCAATTATATTAAACACCGAGTCGCAGATGCACACCGAGAATAAACACGAGGGAGTTTTTAACTCTCACAAATTTAGCTGCTCTGCTAAGTGCACACGTGTATAGAGGGGGTGATATCTGATAATAAAGGCATAGAATATTTCACATCCCCGCACCCCCGGTTTGTAAAGGGGACCGCGGAGGAACTGTAACCGCTGCCAGCGACTACAGACCCCCGGCCAAAAACTTCACCTTTCCCGAAGCCGTGGCCGGGGGAAAAGAGGGATCCAGTCAAAGCCTGCAGTAAATTATCCTCCCGGCTTCCGTGCAAAATGGGGGCGGGGAAAAGGGAGACCGAGAAAGAGAGAAGGGGAGAGAGAGAGAANCTTGAGTCGTGGCGCGCTGTACTGGAGGAAACTGGAAGTGCGTTTCCCACCCAAGATTGTCTTGGCCGCGCTGGGCGGGAGCGGGACCTGAGGGAGCCAGCGCGTGCTGTGCCACAGCCGCGCTGGCCTTGCCGCACACAGCACTGCTGTGGCAACCGCGGCGTCTCCGGCCTTGCTGAGGGAGCTTCTGGAGGGACGTTTGCCCCTGCAGTTCGCTATGGAGCTGAGCGAGCAAGTTGCTGAGTGACCACCTCAGTGCAGGGCAGCCTGACGTGGGTGATAAACGTCTTCTAATGCCACGCCTCTGGTGTTCAGGTCCTTTAGTGGGGCTACAGCAGTCGGAGGTAGCTGGTGTGGAGGCTGCTGGCAAAGCCAAACCCATAGCAGCTGTGTTGGACATTGCTGGGTGACCACAGAATTCCACAGCCCCACGGTGGCATGGTGGGACTCCACTGTGTAGGTTCCCACCTATGATGAGGTCCTGGAGCTCCTCCCCTCAGCTCTCCCAAAGCGTTTGCTAGGAGTCTGGCAGCCCGGTGTCACGTCAAGATCATAGAACTAGAGAATGGCAGCGGTTGGAAGGGACCTCTGGGCATCATCTAGTCCACCCCCCAGCTAAAGCAGGGTCACCTAGGGCAGGTTGCACAGGAACATATCCAGGCAGGTTTTGAAAGTCTCCAGAGAAAGAGATTCCAAGATAGAAGGATGGAGCCCATGAAGTTCAGGAATTTGGATACTTGTGTGCTGGCACATAGTGGGCAAGAGCCTAGAAGCAAACATACCAACAGTCAGCAAGAAGGTTTTGTGCTGGAGCTGTCTAACAGCTGCTCCCCCTGTAAGAATTCAGAAGCCACTATGCTAATTCCTGTGCTTCCCAAATGGGGACAGACAGGTACGCTGCCGTGCCATGGCATGTACTAACCACATGCAAGAAGGTGGGAAGGCAGATTTCACAGGCTGCCAGGCCTGAATTGCTATCAAAAGGCATACATTCAGGGTGTAGCACTCTCTCTAGGAGTTCAAAGAGACTGTATGTGTCCACACTGGCCTAACCTACGGCTCCATACCAAAGCCCTAAAGGGGGAGAAAGGAAACCAGCATTTCTCAGGGTGGAAAGGTCCTGCTAGCACCCCTTCCTTAATGTGCACTGCCATTTATTGCAGTCTGTCCTCTGTCCTTGGAGCATCTCTCTGGGTCCCTATTTCCTACTCTGGGTACACTTCCCTCTTTCCCATCTTTGGTGACTGTCCCATCTTCAGTGATTAATTGAAACACAGAGTATTCATAGAAATTGGAGATGATTGTTCCAAAAAATACAGTCCATGAAAATCTGTCAAAAGTTCAGGCATGGATTTGCCGTGATAGACGATCCACATGGCCTATGGTGTTCTCCTTGATGGTGCCCACTGTGGCCAGCACACCGTCACTGTCATGGCTTGTGACTATGTGAACCTGTGCTGCCTGAATTTCAGGAAAAGCTTTTTTGGCTTCAGAGTGGGGTTCTGAGCAGGCACAAGGGCTCGCAGGGCTGCGATCTTAAGGCTTGACCAGACAGAAGCCTCCATGTATTGATGAAAACACCCAGAGGCATAACACAGGACAGCTTTGTGCTCTTGATCAGCTCCAGTCATGCCATAGTAAACTGCAGGAAGTGAATTTAAAATGTCAGTTTCTGACCTTTGTTAGGCTTGAGTTTTGATACACAGGTGCCATAGAGAAATCCATAGTTGTTGGTGTGTCAAAAAGTCACAAGGTTCTAGGAATCAGGGCTTTCTGAAAGATACCAGATGTGATGAGATTTACAATAAAATAGCCAGAGTCAGAAATGTTGCAATGCATTTTTAAAATAAAAGTCATTGAAGTCCATGGGAGCTAGGAATATAAGTACAGATTCATAGAATTATTTGGATATAGAATCATAGAATTCACTGGGTTGGAAGCGACCTCTGAAGGTCATCCAGTCCAACCTTCCTGCAGTGAGCTAGACATCTTCAACTAGAGCAGATTACTCAGAGCCCCATCAAGCCCAACCTTGAATGTCATAAGGATTGTTCTCTGAACAATCTGGACCAGTGTTCCACCACCCTCATTGTAAAAAAAACTTATTCCCAATGCCCAAATATCTTAGCTTTCAGCACCAGACATGTCCTGCAACACAAGAAGTTACCTTCTTCCAAGGTAACAAGTGATAGGACAAGAGGAAACGGCCTCAGGTTGTGTCAGAGTAGTTTCAGTTTGGACATTAGGAAAAACTTTTTCACTGAAAGGGTTATTAAGCAGTGGAACAGGCTCCCCAGGAAAGTGGAGTCATCACCATCCCTGGAAGTATTTAAAAGACATATAGATGAGGTGCTGAGGGACATGGTTTAGTGGTGGGATTGTCAGTGTTCAGTTAACTATTGGATTCAGTCTTGAAGCTCTTTTCCAGCCAAAATTATTATTCTATGTGGCACATAAGAAAAGGATTCTTCTAGAAAATGTCAATGTTGTCCATTCCTACCAACCCTATTGGCCTATTGCTGAATAACAGTGCCTTGTTGCTAGGAGTGGGGAGAAATTCATGAAGGAAACCAGAGCTGCTTCTGCAAAATTAAAATCCCTCTTCTGTGAAGATTTACACATGTGCTTAGTTTTATCCAGACTGTTGGTTCTAGTGAGTGGAACTACTCACACTGGACATGGAATTAAAAATGTGCACCATCCTCTACAGGACTGGGACCTGGCACTGCATGGGGCAGGAGGGGGAAAGCACACTTGACAGTTCTTAAATTTCTGCTCTTCAACGGTAAAACATCAGAGTCATCACATTCAGGAGAAACACGTCTGCATTTGCGAAAGAACTGAGGGATGTCTTTGAAAACAAGGGACAGATGAGATGTTTGCTTGGGAGATGCTGTTTAAAAGCAACAAAGCATTGTTCCTCTTCTGTCAAAAGCTGAGCACAGCACAATGTGATTTGTGATTACAATTCTTTGTGTCTGTAAAGCAACTGAAGAGACAGGCTAACTCCGAAACACCAGCGGGCTTCTAAATTCGGTGAAAAGGAACTTGGACAGGGAGCGGATGTTTCTGATATTCTGCCTAAAGCATACTGCCTTTCTAGTTATTTTTTAAGCAGGGTGAAATGGCAGAGTTTCTTCATTTCATCCTAAAAAGAGGGATCCTGTCACTGATTTTTCAAGAAACTTTTTCTATTGTTTTACTGATACAAACACTCACTCTTTGATCCCATGAATACAAATGAAGAAGAAACAGGAATCACCAGCTTCCTCCAGGTATTAACGTACAAGTCTTACCATGTGACTGTCATCATTAGGCTTGCCCAATTTTCCAAGCGTAGTATGAAACTGATAAAAAGTTAGTGCAAAACCCTTGCACTGACTCTACAACTGCTAGAGCTTTAGCTTTAGGTGAAAGTGGAGTAGATGATGCTAACCTGCATTGCTCCTGTTCTTCCAGTCCTATCCTACCATAAATACCACATAACTGGAAATAAAGAGAAATAAACTTCTACTTGCCATCCAGTGGCATGTCTAGAATCAACTAGTAAACCCACTGCTCCATGGCATGCCTCCTGATGTGGCTCTTGCTCATGGTGTCCTAAATAAACTCTCCCATGGCAGAACCAGCCAAGCTGATAATCTGCTGGCTGGTCGTTTGCTGCTGCTTCTCATGTGCAGCTTGTGATGGGGTGTGTGTGCTTCTCAGTGTGCTCACCCCCACCAATGACTGCTGTTCCTCTTGTGCTTGCCTTTCTGTAGATTGCTTTTCTGTCAGAACAAGGCTTATCTTGTACAAGTGTGTTCCTGTAGAGCCCGTCTCCACTGGGCATCACCTTGACTGAGGTCACTTAATGATAACTATGAGCCACAGGATTTTCAGTTTCACTCCAGAGGTCATGAGTTCTTCCTTGCTGGAAAGGACAACATACCATGAATAAACTATATCCTTTTTCTTCAGCATTTGCACCCATTGGTCTTGACTGATGTGTCCCTAAAGTAGTCTTCTGAGAGGTGCCATAAATAATAACAAGTGCCTCAATAAATTCAGTGACAGATTTTTAAGCATTAGGTAATAAAGTATCTGAAAATGGTTTTCTCTGTTGAAGAAGTCCTCTGTGCTTTCCTAAGAAATAGCATCTTGCAGATAATCCCATAATCTTCCTGCAGGGCTCCAATCGAAAGTAACATTTTAGAAGTGATTTTAAACAAAATTATTTTCCTAGCCCAAAATATCATGATAAAAAAGAGCACCTAAAAGAAGATGCAAAGCAACTGAGCAGAAGTGTTACACAAGCCCTCTCAGTGTGATATTAAAACCTTTCCTTGAACTTGTTCTCCTTACATGCAAAGCTCTTCTCACCAACAGGCAGGGAGTGTGAGGTGACTCATCAGCCAGCTGTGGTGACACAATGAGGGCAACTAGTCCCATCACCAGATCTGCTGAGCACTGCCCAGTCACTGTGTGATGGGGACAGCAAGGTGCTCTGTGCCTCTGAAACCCTGATGTGTTGATACCACACTGCAGCCATGACCCACGGTGATGGCTTGGCCAGGTTTGTTTTGCCTGTTTTTTACTTTACTGATTTCTTAGTCAGATGAACAGATCTGAGGAAAGATTTCATTTTTTCAGACACCAACATATCAGAGCTGACCTGCTCTCCTGGTACTAGAGGGAAGCCCACACTGGCAGTTGTGGCAGCCAGCATAAGCAGCTGAGGCCAGCTCAGAGACCAGGTGAGTTAGTCAGGGATCAGCATCACACTCATGCAGATTCACAGCTTCCATCAGCTTAGAGCATGGGTTGAACTTGCTCATGTGTATCTGCAAAAGTAGTGGGGACAGACATTTTGCTCCACACCCTCACTGGGACTCTCCTGTGCAGTTTTCAGGCCAAGTAAAGAGCAGAGAACACTTTTTTTTTTTTTTCCCCACAGACTGTGAAACCTTGTGGAAGAATAACATTGTCTTCTTCCATAGAGTTGTCTAACCCTCTACCTCCAAAGGACCATGGTGCTGCTTTCCAGTTAGGTTATCACTTTAGCCTCACAGGATGTTGATTCAACAGGGCCATAAATCCTTTTCCCACCTGTTGTCTTGTTGTTAGAACAGCAAACAGAAGGCACTTGGACAGGGAGGGAGGGTCGAGGAGGAAAGACAAACAGCTTATAGTCCTCATAACTGTATGAGAAACTAGACAGGTAGAGGGCAAGAGAAGAAAAGTGGCTACCATGCAGTATATGGAGAGCATTTTACATCTCATTTATCTCCAGCTATGAAAATGACTGCAAGCTTAATAATTCATTACTAAGGTCTTAATTAGGTATGAGTTTGCCTTGGCAAAATGCACTGAGGATTCTTTGCAGGACACTCAAAGGTCTTCAGCACTCAATGTACAGCATGTCAGGTGATGACACCCAAAGAGAGTGAGTTGTTTTTACTGACTTGTTTTCCCATAGTGAGCTTTGTCCCTTCCTCTCTCTCTCCTTTATTGCCACAGTTACATGGGGTAAGCAGAATGAGTTTCTGGAAATTGTTTCCATCTGTAGCCTGGGTCTTTATCAGGCTCCTGGTACCTCTCTGCACACACCATTCCTTGGTAGTAACTCTAAACATGGAATATGACCACTGCTGGAAGCAGAGACTGCCTGCAAAAATCTGCTCTTAACTTTGGAAAGTGCAGTTACTTAGAAGAGACTGATCTGAAAAGTAAAATCACTGAACAGAATTAGTTCTGTTCTAACTCAAACCAGAACAGATGAACAAAAGTACTTGGAAATCTCAAGCACATCTATGATTTTTTTTATTTTTTTTTTCCCCCGAATTAGAAGAATGTGCCCTAACCAGAAGGAAAAGAATTACAAAATCCATGTAAATCTTGTCTCTGCTATTCTAACAGGTGAACTAGTCCACATAGGTCTCACTCCTATATTTCAACAAAATCCATGCCCTCATTTAAAACTATTTTTAACATAATTAGCAAAGCACGTACACGTGTCCGCTCAGCTGTCAAACCAAGGCCACACTGTGACTCACCTGCTGCCTAAGGCACGTGCACACCCGCATGCAGCCAGGTGTGCATCCAGGCATGCGGTGAGGGGGCAGATGACTGATAAAAATAAACCTGGGCTGGCTGATTGAAGCCTGGGGGAATGTCTGCAGTACTTCCCACAGCTACCTTGGGCAGCATGTGCTGTGAACAGTCCTCACAAGACCCTCATCAGCACTTGGATGCCATGGGGGTGGACAAACCTGCTGGGGTGCTGGGGAGGCCAGTGGCTCCCTGAGAGCAATGCCACAGCCCCAGCTACTTCTGCTCCAGCTTCCCAGCTGGTGCAGCACCACATGGGAACGGCTATCCCCACTAGTGGCCTGACCTACACAAGTGTGCGCTAGTGAGCTTATGTAGGGAGATAAATTCGGTTACAACACTCTTTCACCTGAAGCAGGACCTGTCTGTGTTGTTCATTTTTCAGTGGTGGGCAATCAGAGCACCATGTGGTAGCTGCTGAACATAAATGTGGACATGAGTGGACAGTGTGTGCTGGCAGCCCAGCAGACCAATCGCGTCCTGGGCTGCATCAGAAGAAGTGTGGCCAGCAGATCAAGAGAGGTGATTCTGCCCCTCTACTCTGCTCTGGTCAGACCTCACCTGGAATACTGTGTCCAGCTCTGGAGCCCTCAGCACAGGAAGGACATGGACCTGACGGAGTGGGTCCAGAGGAGGGCCACGAAGATGATCAGGGGGCTGGAGCACCTCTCCTACTAGGACAGGCTGAGGAAGCTGAGATTGTTCAGCCTGGAGAAGAGAAGGATCCAGAGACACCTAACAGCCACCTTCCAGTACCTGAAGGGAGCTTACAAAAAGACTGGAGAGGGTCTGTTTACAAAGGTCTGGAGTGAAAGGACGAGGGGCAATGGTTTTAAATTAGAAAGGAGTGAATTTAGGTTAGAAATTAGGAGGAAGTTCTTTACCACAAGGGTGGTGGAGCACTGGAACAGGTTGCCCAGGGAGGTGGTTGAGGCCCCATCCCTGGAGACATTCAAGGTGAGGCTTGACAAAGCTCTGAGCAACCTGCTCTAGCTGAAGATGTCCCTGCTCTCAGCACGGGGATTGGACTGGATGACCTCTAGAGGTCCCTTCCAACCCAGACATTTCTATGTGTTGTGCTCCCTGCTGTCTACATGGAGGCTATGAGAGAACACACAGCAAGTACTGAGACAAAACTCAGCCTGGATACTGACTGTGTCCTGTGAACTCCCCACAATCACAGCTTTGGCTGGTCAGGTAAGCCATGACATGTTACCCAGGATAATCCACAGGAGGTTCTTTAAGCTTAGATCTAACCGAGTTTGGTCTGATTTACACTCAGGGCCAAATGGTTTAACAGTCTCAAAGGCTCACAGTGGAAGTGCAGTCTTGCATGAACTCTTGTCTGGTTTAGAAAGTAGTTAGCTGGGACCTCAGATGTGGGTAGAGACAAGAACAGCGGCATGCAGCTAGGAGAGGGCTGTCTCTCATTGACTGGCCAGAGGCCAGGGCTGGCAGGCACACAGAGATTGGATGCTGGATACAGAGGTCCCTACTTGCCAGGGGAGTCCAGAACTGAAAACCACATGATAGGAAGGCATTTGACTGAGCTGGTACTTAAACAAGGGCTGCCAAATGCTTGTTCCTTTTTGTAGGAGTTATTTGTGTTCCATTGTTCTCCTTAATTACTGCTCTCTGGAAAGATGAAGCACAGGATAAACTTACGGCTGAACTCCACGAGGAATGATAAAGGTTTCCCTTAGAGCAGTCACTTTCTATATCTTTCCCCATTTGGGGCCTATAAACATTTTCCAGTGAGTGGAGGCATGGGCACCTACACACTTCAGCCTGCTGGCAGTGGGCTTAGAAAGGTAGTTGAGAAGAGCTACCTTGCACAGACATCTTAAAAGTACTTGCAGGGACTCCTAGAGCAAAGGTTGACAGTTGCTGCCTTACTGCTCTAAGGGCCTGTTTCCTGTAGAAAGGTTGGGCTAGGTTATGTTGGGTCAGGTGAGGTTAGAGAGCACTCCTTGCCATTACAGGTGCAGAAAGGGATCGTGAGATACGTTTTCCACTAGGTGCTTAAACAACTGATTGTCCTTCATTCGTTCTCCCTCTGGCAGAATAATCAAGAGTATACAAACCACACTATTTTTATTCCAGGGCTCTTCTGCATGGAAAATGGGGGCTCTGCCCTGAGTCTCAGGGAAGAAATCTTGGAGCTTCCTGCAAGGCTGAACATCACATGGGAATGACATCTCTGCATCACTTGGCTGATGTCTTCCTGGGCGTTCTTACGTGTTCAGGCCAGTTCTGTGAAGATCATGCAGACAGCACTCGGAACGCGGGCTAGTCCTGGCCCAGACCCAGGGACCTGAGAGGAGACAAGCATGCAAGCCCCTCTCATGCTGAGCTACGTGTTCCCCACTGCAGGCTGTCCAGCCTCCCTCTCCTCCCTGAGATTATGTAGGTCACTGTTGACATTGTTTTCCTCTGAGCCCTGCCTGCTCCCATTTTACCACTTTGTATGCAATTAGCCCATACTTTTGTAATTGACCTAAATAAGCCCGTTTGCTTCATTTTCCTTCATCCCACAGCTTAAGTTTCCAGAGAGCAGTAATTAAGGAGAACAATGCAGCATGAACATCTTCTGCAAGCCCAAAGCAGGCAGTGCCCTGGCTGGAGTTAGTCTTGCTCTTGGGGATCCTCAGCAAGTTGACACTGTAAACCAAAACTCAGCCAGCTTTGGGTTTTGTTCTGAGAAGAAGATGGCATGACAGATCTTAAGAGCTTGAATGTGCTGTACAGCTCTCTGGCCTCCACAGATGCCTTTCGTTATTACTACTGTTGGCGAAACTAAAGAACTACAGCAAAACTCTAAGAGAGCAAGCAGAAATGAAGGTCCCTCTGATGGCAAGTGATGTCAAAGCATTACCCTGGAGGCCTCAAAATCCATCTGTTTATATCAGTTTCCATAGATGCTCACTGTTGTCTCCTGAAGTCACACTAAGCACATTGATGATGTTCTACATTTCCTCTCATGTCTTGCCCCCGTTTTTCGGGTTAGGGCTCAAGAATGAATACTGGAAGATCAAATCCCGTGGAGCATACAAGTTAGATCTCTGTCTCTTTCTCTCATGCTGTTGAGCCGCACTCAGCTGGATGGATTTCAAGCACTACCTTTTGCCTCAGTTTCCGCATCTGTTCTCATAAAGTCCTCCCTGAAGGGTGACATCTCATGAATGTTCCCTTCACTTGCTCGTTTTTTTACCTTTCATATCCTCAAAACCAGAAAGCAAACATCAAAACAAAATGTCACAAGAGAGTTTTTCCTAAAACTTCCTGCTGTGGCCCAGACTCTCCCACACAGATGTTCTGCTGCTTCCTGCTGGGATGCCCACCTCTGTGTCCCCCTCCTGCAGGCAGGGCTGTGTCAGGGTCAATATGTCAGGTGAGTACCAAGGTCAGTACAGAAGCCACCAGGGGTTGGTATAGAGCCTGTAGCTTCCCTGAGCATCAAGCTCCATCCTTTTGCCCCAGAGATGCTGAAATACTGTTTGGAACCCAAATACCAGAAGTGCTGGTACTGCCTCTATTTGTGTTTTTCCAGACCTGGTACCCTTGCCCAGCCCTACCTAGAACTATGTGGTTTATGCCAGTCCCTTGGCTTCTGCTTGGTTCTTTGGAGAGTCTGGCTGAGAGGACTTTGGTAGGTGTCTGAGGCAAAGCACCGCTCTGTCTCTGGCCATGAAGTAGAGAGATGTCATGGAGATAGGCACAAAAAAAAAAANAGTGTAATGGAAAAAGAAAAAAAAAAAAAAAAAAAAAAAAAGCTGTGGCACTTGGCTGTGGAGCTGGGGTTTTCCAATAAGTCTAATTTTGGTACTCAACTCCAACTGCGTTTCCCAGGGAAAGAGGGAAACAAAGCACCATAAACCTCTTTTTAAATCTCCATCTGTTCAACCCATGGCTCCTTGACACAGACTCCGAGACCCAGGCTTCCCTCTGCCTGTGTAACATACCCTTGAAGAATTCACCATGCAGAATTAAATTTGACCTTTCCACTACCCATAGCAACCATAAAGCAATTAAATAGGACAAACCTTGGACAGCAGTTGCCCTCAGGACACATTACACTAAATACGATACAAGCAGAAGAGTGAAACACAAAACTCCTGAAACAATCCTGTCAAAAGAGTTCGCAAGTGGGTGCCCTTCAGGACAAGGACACACACAAACACACACACTCTCCCTTCTTTAGGACACTGCACTTTACACAGATGGCAACAAATAGGAAGGACTGGGATTAATGGCAACATTTGCACGCTTGCAAGTCTACGTGACGAGCAGTCAAGCACACTTTTAGCTTGTACATATGGGTGGACCCACTCCCTTTGCTAATGTGTAAATATTGTTGTGGCTAAGGATGCTTTCATAAAGCAATGCCAGTGTGGGCAGAAAACAAATGTCAAATACAAGACAACACAGCCAGTTAGTCAGCCAGCAAGATGACTGACTGAAAGAGAGGGAAATATAAAAGCATAGCCAGATCTAAGTTTGCAGGAAAAGTCTTCAGATGTCATGGTGATGAGCTTGGCATCAAAAACCTCAGCAGATAAAAGATCACAAGATAGCAGTGTGGCCTGTGCTGGTACGTTCATGAGCAATGAAGCGAGGTGAAACAACCCTGCAGGCAGAGAAGGAAATCTAAGTGGAAGGAAAAATCCTATTCTGGAGGGACTCAAAAGTGTTGAAAAATAGAGAGCGCAGTAAATAAATGTCAAAGACATGACAAACCCAAAATATTATTCCCAGAATGACTGGAATTGGGAAGGCTGGTAACAACAGCCTAGGAACATTGTCTAGGGATGCGGAACAATCTCAATCCTTTGTGCCTTTTTAAGTCCTGGCTGGAGAAAGCCCTGAGAAACCTGGTTTGATCTCATGGCTGACCCTGCCCTGAGCAGGAGGCTGGACTACGGATCTTCAGAGGTCCCTTCCCAGCTGAACTCTCCTGTGATCCTACAAGCACGTATGATTTGGCATACAGTTAAGGCAACTACTGATGTTGCTATGACAACAACTTGGGTTTATGCTGGTCTTGCAACTTCCTGCAAAGAGTGCAAGCTTCCTTGAGAGAAACGCTCAGAAAAACCCAGTGAGGTTTAGTGCTATAAACTCATTCAAGCTTTGCTTTCAATCTCATGAAAGAATTAATAGGTTATCAGCTTGTTACACAGTTCATTTCTGCTTCTGTTTCAATTACTTTTTTTAAGATAAGAGGGGAGAAAATTACATGCAATCTTGCAAAAAGAAGATAATTACATGCTTCCCTTTGGGGACACAACCAAAATGGTTTCGGCTAATGCTCCCAGTGCTGGGGGCAAGGCAGCCAGTCAGCAGCTGTGCTGACTGCATGTGGCTCATAGCAGCCAACCCAGCACTGTAAAACATATTCCTTCAACATTCGCCCCATCATCCTCTTAAGTAAAAACATGTGAAGCAAAATGTCACCAACGCTTTGTTGCAATACCGCAAATGGAATCGCAACCGGGGTAATTGGGAGTTGAAACCAAGTGAATTCTGGACTACAGTGCTCCTATGGCACGATGTCACCCACCCAGCAAGCAGCACTAGGGAGCCCACTGCCTGTGCTGCATCTCAATTTGGGGACACACAAGCCTGCCACCACAACGTCTGCCCTGGCAAACACCCACTAGGCAGCCTGGAGACATGAGGGTGCTGAGGGCCCAAGCACAGCGCAGCTGCAGCAATGGCTCTCTCTCTGGCCAGAGCAAGGGCTCTGCTGCCTGCCCTGCCCTGTCCACCTCGTGCCCAGAGCGACTCTGGAGGCAGAGGAGCACTTCGCTTCCCCTCCCCCACGCTTCCCCCTCACACTGCCTTCCAGCCAGAGCCAAGGATCTAGCCTCCTGGGATCCCACCTTCAGCCAGGAATAACTTCTGACTGGAGGCAATTTTAGTAGGTCACTGAAGCCACTGCCTTTTCCCTTTGGCAGTTGTGCCTCTCTTCCTCACCCTATAAAAAAAAAATCAAGTTTTCCTTCAAACATGAATGTGCTCCTTGTAAGTTGATCTGCAATATAATTATTTTCTCCCTTGCTCAGCAAAGTTTGTGAAACTGGACATTTTCCCTGTCAAAGACAGACAATGAGGCCTTGTCTACACTGGAGCACGGTAGTAAACAATTCCCACTGTGGCTGCCACCAGTTCAGCTCGCCTGGCGGGAGCCATTTATTAAAATTTCTTCCTGGAGACAAAGCCTCCTGCTTCAAGTTGATTGCCCCGATGTCAGACCCACAAAACATTTGTGAGATGAACTTCTGCAAGAAAACTCTACTTTTNCATGCTAAACCTGAGTAAGCTTTGCAAAGCGGCCACGAGCTTTCAGTCTGCCTGAGCCATTTTTTAAAACCAGAGTCATTTTCAGTGAGAGCGCTGGTCAGGAACATGAGTTAATGGTTACTGTTGCAAAAGATGCCTTCTCTTTCTGTCATGCTTCTGCAGCCAGTCACCTTATTGCAAGTTATAACATGGTCACATCAGACCTACCTCATTTAGAAGAACTATCAGGACAACCAGAGTAGGCAGATCGTGCCTGCTGTGTCATCCATCTCATATATGGGAATGCTCACACATTTGAACTTTGCTGAAGCTTGGCCTGTCCAAATTTATACAGCCATGCCCTCAGAGAGGGACTAGCAGCCATTGGAGGGCTCCACCACCCCCTGCATGCCCCGAACCCAGCAAAGCCTGGCAAAGTCAGCAGCTGCCCCTCACCCTCCATCTGAGGGCCATGTTCTGGGAGGGGCTCCCCACCAGAATCCCACCCACTCCAGTGTCCAGCTCCTGCATGGGGCTGCCTGAGCAGGAGGGACCTTGTCCAGGCCCTGCTGCCTTTGCGAAGCTGAGCATACAAAATGTGGCTCCAGCCAGGCCTCAAAAGGACTCTAATGCTTTATTGAATCATGTTTTACTCCGGTTGTGTGCTGCTGTTTTATAGCAAAGTCCAGGTCCAGCATGTCTCAGCAATAAGCAATAACATCAGTTAACACATTTCCAAAGCTCAGGCCGAGGAGGGCTGGACAAAGCTGTCTAACCAAGAGCTGTACCCTCGTGCAGAAAGGACCAAGGGCTCATGGCTGAGGATAGCACATCATCTTCCATACCAAGCAGCAAGTGGCTTCTACAAAAAGAGGCATCTTTAGCTGCTGGTTACCCAAACAACTCCAGGCTTCATTTGATACAAAAAGAAACCAGGCATTTGGTCATCCCTTGTGTTTTTTTTCCTTCAGGAGAAAAGCAACTCACCAAGGAATTCCAGGATCACTTCAAAAGTGTTAGCGTTGTTTTAGGACACCTCAGGGTGGAAGATAGGGAAAAAAAAAGCACAACTGGCAAACTCTCGGTCATGCAGAGGGCAGGGCGAGCCAGAGGGAAGCAGAAACAAGCAGAGGGCTCACCACGATACTGCTGCCCAGCCAAACTCTGACTGCACAGACACAACCGGAGAGGTGCAAGCTGTGCATTTGCTGACTGGAGGATAAGGCACAACAGGCAGCACCTGAAGGATATAGCAGGAGAGATACAGAGTATGTAGGAGGCTGGTGCTGTGGATCTGCTGATTGCAACTTACTGGATAAGAAGAACTCTGCTCACTGGGACCAGCAGGGCTCTGCTGTAGAGCTCTTGTGCTGGAACATTGCCCCAGCCGTGCTCTTAGAAGAAGAGAGCACCCAGCATTTGCTTAGCAGTTTCAGCCAGGAGGTGAGTATAGTCACAGGCCTGGGTTTTGAGGTGCTGCTGCAAGTGTATCACAGCAGGCTGGGGTGAAGCATGAAAAGCAGCAGAGTGTGAGCCCCTTTTCCTTAAGCAGAGATGGGGACTCAGAGGTCCAGGCCTAAGAAGGACTAGTGGAAGGGGAGAAAGAAGAGCACCTGCCCTTCAGGCCAAGAGCAGCTTGTGCAGCTCCTACAAGCAAGTCTGGAACGCAGGGCACCATATTCCAGAGGTAGCAAGTGATGGGTGGTGCAAGAGTTGGCAGCAACTTCCCCAGTTGTTTCTGCCAAACTACCTCATCATGTCCAGCACAGACCCACCCTTCTCTCACTGCTGCAGGAAATCCTGGCTGGGCACTGAACTGGAGGCTGCAGCAGCATGTGCTACTGCATCAGCTGTTCTCAGTCCTTCGGAGGAACAATGGTGTGCTGTCCTAAATACACCTGTAAAGCTGTTCTGTCCTATCATAGACTTCTTATTAATCAGAATATTCAAGCAGCTACAAATGAAGCAAGTCTTTATCATACTTTTACTCTGCATAAGATCCAGGGAGAGAGGGGGGAAGTCATCAGTCACCCAGTCCCCATGGGCTAAAAACACGTGCTATTCCAGAAACCAGTGAGCTTTTGTCACACATCCATCCTTCCATTTAGCTTTTTTTTTTGTAGAACACAGAATTAGAACCAGCACAGCTGAAAAACAAACTCTACACCTTTTTTAAAACTGATTGGTGATAACACTGAGGGTATTTTTACATCTTTTTCTACTAACAATCACAGATAACCACAGTCCTAGGATCCAAAGTCTATTTTCCAGGTGCTTTGGCACCTTAGTGGTGTGAAGCGTTTTATATCCTTGCAGGGCTCAGGAGCCTCAGCTGCAACTGGAGCCTGCTGCTCATGTAAGCTGTGCAGACCACACTTGCTCACAGGCCTTGCCCCAAATCTTAGTGCCCGTACAGCCCCATGACACTAGAGAAACAGAGGCAGAGCCACCTTCACCATGGTCTTCACTGCGTGGCTGCAGGCACAGCCCTGCCCCAGAAGACAGGCCCTGGGCTTGGCCAGAGAGCAAGAGACAAGTTGCTTCATACAGCTGTTGTCTAAGCAGCTAATCACAGCTGAAAGCCACTAAAAATGGCACACGGCTTATGTTTGCGTATCTTTTTTTAGCCACTATTTAATTGCCTGGGTTTAGGCCACGAGGCAGTGCGGGCTGTGGCACTGGCAGGAGCACTGCTCTGTGGTGGATGGGGGAAATGGCAAGGGCCCTGCTACTGGCCAGATAGGAGCAAAGAAGACAAAAATCAGGCAGAAAAGCCTGTCTCCTCCTTGGAGCTGGTCTCAGCAGAATGCACGGGCAAGAGCAAGCCCTGCTCCTGCAGCACCGCAGCCCTCCTTCTTACGCACCTTTAGTCTGTGGCTGTGGACAGAGTGGCACAGCTGCCACCCACATCTCACGCAGGCTGGCTGCCACCCTCACACAGAGTTGAAGAGCAAAGGCTGCAGACAGCCTGTTAGAAACTCACCTCCAAATTCAAATCTTTCATTTCCAGCATCTGCTTTTCTCCAGAAGAGAGCCAGGGCCAACAGCTGTAACCTCAAGGAACCACAGTCCTGTACACAGATAGTCCTACAAAAAAACAGGGAAACCCTCAGCAGAGCAAGATGAACCAGTGAACACTGCTAAAGCAGAGGGTTTCTGTTTCAAAATGAGGAGTAGAGGTTAGAAGCTGCACCAGTACAGGTTAGGGGTTGACCTGCTGGAAAGCAGCTCCACAGAGGACCTGGAAGTCCTGGTGCACAAGTTAGCCATGAGCCAGCAGTGTACTCTGATGGTCAAGGTCAAGGGTACCCTGGGGTGCTTTAAGAAGAGTGTGACCAGCAGGTCAAGGGAGGTTCTCATCCCTCTGTAGTCTGCCCTAGTGAGGCTAGCTCTGGTGTACTGCATCCAGTTTCTGGCTCCCCAGCACAGGAGAAATAGGGAACTACTGGAGAGACTCGAACAGAGGGCTACAAGAATGATGAGGGGACTGGTGCATCTCTCTGATGAGGAAAGGCTGAGAGACCTGGGGCTGTTTAGAGAAGACAGAGAGAATTTTATCAACATTAATATCTATAGGGTGGGTGTCAAGAGGATGGGGTCAGGCTCTTTTCAGTGGTGCACCATGATAAGACAAGAGGCAATGGGCACAAATTAGACCACAGGAATTCCAAAACATAAGCAAAAACTTCTTTACTGTGAGGGAGACAGAGCACTGGAACAGGCTGCCCAGAGAGGTTGTGGAGTCTCCTCTGGAGACATTCAGAACTTGCCTGGATGTAGTCTTGTGCATCCTGCTGGGAGTGAACCCCAGCAGGGGGGGTTGTACTAGATGATCTCTAGAGGTCCCGTCCAACACCTACCATTCCATGAAAAGGGAGCAACCCCAAAAGAGCTGTCACCCAGTCTTGGGCCTCCGACTCCCAAGAGACCCCAGAGAACAGAAGTGCTGGCAGAGGGAACACAAAATTCAAATGCACAGAAATAGCTCGGTACCCTGTGGCATAACACCACCACCTTGGTCCCTAGCAGCAGTTAAAAGAGCAGAGATGTGCACTGAAGTGATCACAGTGCCATAATTCCTCCACCACCACGATCACAAATGAGAATAATTAATTTAGATTCCATTTGTTGTAATTATAGACAAACAGGTCCTCTGCACATTTTTGGGTTGCATTTATAGACTCAACTCTGGCCCTAAATCAGTTATTGCAAAGGCTCCCTGTAACTTTTCAGAGTCAGCTAGTCAAGTGAGCTTATTTGTACCATCATCACTGTTTCCAAAAACACAGTGAATATGCTGGAAAACAGAGGTCCCCAGCCCCGGCCATCATGAGACTCCATCAATAGGTTCTTTCCATACCTTACGCTTATGTTCCTTTCTGTTCCAAGAAGTAGTTTCACCCCTTAAGATGCGGAGTCTCTGGCTGAGGCCTTGCTGAAGGGTTTCATGAGAAGTTTTTCAGAAGCCTGTTCCCTGACTGTATCATCCATTTTATTCATCCTCTCCTGTGAGAGCTGATCTTCCCTTTAAAAAACAAAAGTCATTCTGTGACATTTCCAGTCCATCAGTTACCCTCATGTGTAACTGGCCTCTTCATTGTATTTTCTTCTCCCAGGTCTGTAAGTCAATCTTGCTCATTTGCAGATGTTTGCTATTTTAAAAATAAACAAAGAAAACCAAACAGAACCCCAAACCAACCAACCAAACCCTACAAACATTCAGCAGGTATATTATCCTCCATTGGGTGGGTATGGATGCAACAGATGGTGACTTGTTACATGCTGCTTATTTGTGTCTTCTAAAAAAGCAGCTTTTTTTGAAGAAAAACCTCTGACAGTTCACTTGGAGCCAGAACTTCAGACTTGTTCCTACAGACATCTGTGTTGTGCCTGTTTCCTTCAGAGAAGCTATACAAGGGATCAACCTACATCCCTACAAGGGATCCCCTCAAGGGGATTGGGAGACTGAAGAATGATTTTATGTTGACTTAAATCTTCAATTGTTGGTTTTTTGTTTGTTTTGGGGTTGTTTGGGGTTTGTTTTGTTTGTTTGGAGTTGTGGGGCTTTTTTTGTTTTGTTTTGTTTTATTTTCATGTTTTGTTTAGTCAAATGTTAACCCCAGTGGCTTCCTGTTTAAAATGCATTTTGGTGAATAAAGCCCCTTCAATACCTTTTCTCCATTTAGGAAGTCAGAAATCTCTTTCTACAACCAGTAACATTTCCTGCATACTGCCCAAGACTAAAGAGAGACTCTCCTCTGAGTTGTGTGATCCCTGGAACCAAACCCCAGATGTTTGCATTGCCAGAGCACCTGCTGCAGTACACACATGTGCTGTCATCTGCTCAGGTCCAATGCCACGTGTCACCACCAGCCTGCTCCCGCCCCCTCTCCCTCCCTGTAAGAAACTTTCAAAGGCAGTTTCTAGTCGACCTCGATTGGTTTATTTTAGTTTTACACTTTGTCCGTCACATACAGTTATTTAAGAGTCCTGTACGGTTAGATTTCTACAAAAATATCAATTTGTCAAAAGCAGAAAAGAGGGAAAGATATATTTTAATATATAAAAGGAAAAAAGCTAAATCTGACATTTCATTATATTCTTAAAAACATTCCAGTCTATTTACAGATGTGTAAAAAACAAAGAAAATCTCCAGGTCTCTTGGTCTGTGAGAACGTGCGCCTTGCAGGGGTTTCCTTTGTTTTCCTGATTCTCGAATCTTTACATTAACATGTCCTATTCTTGCATTATTGCCTCAAAAGACAGCACATAGCATTTCTTTACAGGTTTGTTCCAAACCAATGGGAGCTTAAGCAAAGAGCAAAAAAGGAGAGTTGGCATTTAAATTCATAGCAGAACGTTAAGCTGCAGACACGAGATGGTCGAACAAGGAGAGCAGAAACTAAGAGCATTTCCAACGTGCTTTGTTGCCTGGTAGAACCCATCACAGGTCCTTCTTGGAACTGCACCGACTACCACTTTGCACAGCCAAATTTGGAGGTGGTTCGTCATTAATTTAATAATAGTGTTCAGGAACCAAATTTTTTTGCTGTCATCTTTACATGGGTATTATTTTTATGTCAGTAAAAATTCCTCACTGCCCAGTAAATACATCCACGCATTTCCTATTACTTGATAATGGACAAAACATCCTCAAAAGTACAGCATTTATTTTATGTAATATTTGAAAGGTTTTCACATAGCAGCTTTCTCTGTCCCACAGAAGTGTACAAAGTACATAAGCTAGAATTCTAGAGTTTTCAGTTATGATTAGCACACAACTCTGTCATTAAAATTAGCCATCTGGAACCATAAGAGGATGATGGGGTGCAGAAAAGAAAGGTCAGTGATCAGGAATTCAAAAGGAATCATAGCAGTTTTAGGTGCTGTTTCACAGGAGGAATAAAATCTACTGGCAAAATAAAATGCCATAGGGTAAAGAAAGAAGCAACTTCAGGCTATTAGAAATGCTCAGGACCAGATTCCCAGGCAGGTAAATTTAAGCCTGATGTAATGCCACTAAACTGATTTAGTTACTCCAGATTTCCACTGGTTTTAAATAAAGTTAAAAATCTTTAGTGAGCAATGCATGTCTAAATACTTATTGTCAAGTCCCCTTTCTAAGGCATTCAGTGACAACTGTAAGACCCTGCATGACTCTCACGCTGACCTACACTCTCTCCTACAAATCACTAATCCAGGACTTGTATCTAATATTAAAATAGTAAATATGCAACAAGGCAGTAAGAAGTTACAGATAACTGCTTTAAAACACGCCATTTAGAGCGGCCAGGTGAAAACCTTTTGTACTTAGGCTCCAGAGTAACTTTACACATACTAAGCTTGAAGAGCTTCTCTCCTCTGCAACGTTACATAAAATCACACAGACGATGCGGGAACACCCAAGGGACGTGTGCCCCCTGGTGCCTTATACCCAGGGGCACCTGGAGCTGCACTGCCTGCAAAGGCTGCTCCCCGGCTCGGGGAGAGCATCGCTCTCGCCACCTGCACAGCGCCGGAGAGGTGAGCCTCCCACACTGCTGCATCACCACAGATGGGGAATTCTAGGGGGAATCCCAGCTGCTGCTGCTGGAACAGTAAGATGGGGATTATATTCCTAAACAAAAAGCAAAAATGCACCACCTAATTCTGTATAATTTGCATGGCAATGTTCTGGGGTTTTTTATACCATTTTGGAGCAGGCAAGAAGCCCCCCAAGCGCACTGTAACTCATATTTACAAACTCGATAGGAAAAGATTATGTATACACTAACAAATCATCTCTCCTCAGCTGAAAATTTCATTTGTCAAGAAAACTATGAAAACAAAAACTGTGTACAAAAATATAAATATCTTTACAGTCTGTAGGCCCTTCACATCCAACAGCTGAACACCGAAGAGGATCTACAGGTTATTGAGTAAGCGGTGGCAGAGAAGAATAAAAATACATCTTGTGATTCAATACTGCCCTATTTCCCTGGTAATGAGCATTTTTGTTGACTTTTTTCCTTTTTCTTTTTTTTTTTACTTTTTTGCTATACACAGCTTGTGCAAATGCAGTGAGAAACCTCTGAGTACCTTTCCTGAATTTATAAAGAACTGACGGTTTGGAAAGATATACACATATTTTCATATATACATTCACATATACACCTCGCTCATTTATGCCAGGCTCCAAAGCCCTGAAATCATTCTGTATTTTCCTGAAGCAAAAATTCCTATTAACACTCCTCACCACCAAATACATCCTGAAGAATGACAGGAGTAAAGAAAACAAGAACTGGGAAAATACTCAAGCTACTTCAGCCATGTATTTAAAGATGCAGCAACAGGGTGCCTAAACCTCTTTCTACTCTCTGTAATTTTTCCTTCCAGATGCCCTAAGCATGGAAGGGGGGAGTATCTGTATAGGGGCAGGATGCAAAAGTGGGGAGACTTTTTTAGTAGTTTTTTAAATTAATATACTGTCCTACTTCTAATTACACTGGGAAATTTCATTTTCTTCACCATGTAGTGAGAGTTATAGATGTTCATTAAAATCTTTTGTGCATAAACTCCTAAAAGAGTCTCTGCCAGAGAACCATCTAGCACCAAAGAACAAAAACTTTTCACTTCAGCCCTCTGCACAGTTTCAGATTTCACTTCTTGCGTTCGAGGAACATGTTTGAGAGTAACCGCAATCGCATTTCTGCACATTCATCATATTCTGCAAACATCAAGAACAGCAAATGTGAACAATACCATTTCTGCATAGATAATTTGCCTGGTACAAAAACCAAGTGATCCAGATGTTTTTTTCCCCAACAAGGCAGCTGACTCCCTACTGGGACACGCACACACACACACAAATAAAAACAAACCAACAGCAAACCAACCAACCAAGAAATCTCTTTTGATGGCCTAAGTTTCTCAGTCTTCTGACTAAGTATTTCTGTGAAGGACCCAATTTTGGAGGGATACCATGTGCCCAGCAATGGTTATAGATCATCCTCCTTGTCTTGTGGAGGGGAACGAGAACACCCAGAATACGACAGTGAGGTAAAAATATGTCAACATGCTTGAAGTTTTGTAGCACTTATTTCACAATTTGGGGCCTGCCCTCAGATGAACAGAGTGCTGATGCCGTACAGAAAACGAGCGCTGCAGACAAAGGAGGCTGCCGGATTCCAACACTGGTTCTTGCTGCTCCAGATCTCCACTCCAGTCTCTGATAAATGCATCCGTTTATTTGCCTGCTGAATTTGAAGGCAAGGTCCCAGTAGTATTCAATTTTGTAACCACAGGTGCTAACGTGGGCATCACTTTGTTATCCTGTCCTTCTTGAACAGCTGCAGGTAATGAAGTTTTCACCCCACTGGGTGCCAGTTTTGCAACTATAGGTGCCAATAAGGGCATCACTTTATTACTCTGCCCTTCTGAGTCCGCTGGCAGACTTGCTACTTTTAAGCCAAGCGGTGCCAGCTTGGGCATGGGCCTCCACAAAGTGTCAGCAGTGCTAGCTTCTGGATTAGTTTTCATCTGCAAAACTGGTGGAGTCACATTAGTGGTCTCTGCCAAGGTTGTTGCGGTTTTGCCACCACTGGTTTCAGAAAGGTTGGGAAGTGGATCCTTCACTTCAGCACCTATTACTATCTTTAAAACATCTGCTTCAGATGAAGGCTCCCCGGAGTTCTTGTCCCCATCAGCAAGGTCATCATCTTCCAGGTGCAGCAGGAGAGGGCTTATAGAGCCACCACCCTCTGAAACTGCAGAGAGCTCCTTAAAACTGCTTCCCAAATGGCCAAACTGGAAGGAAGACCCATCTCCAGTGGCAAGATTACTGGCTGCTCTCCGACGAGTTTCTGCATCTTTGTGAGAGAAATCAGAGTTCAGAGTGCTGGGCAGTTCTGACATAGATGAAGCATCATCATTCAGCTGCTGATTGAGGAAGGCAATCTCATTAAGCAGGGAAGTGAGGGTTTCATCAGTGTCATCACTGTCCTCAATGCTGCTCAGTAACTCGCTTGCATCCAGATCTGCTTCCTCCATCGCAGACGCTACCTTCCTGAATTCCATTTCTATCCTGGAATCTTTGATCTGCAGCTTGCGGAATGGCAATTCTTTAGATTTTAATCTTTCCCCTCCAGGATCACCATCTTTCCTCCTGCCTTGACCTCCTACAAACTCACCAAGACTGAGCTTTTTGCTAAAGGACTCTGGAGGTTCCTTTGTACACGACACATTCCGGAGCTGCGGAAAGCCATCTTTATTTTCAAAGGTAACTTTTGTGGGACCCATGGAATTTCTTCCATCGCCCCCACCATCTCCAGGACACGGTTTGGCTTTTTCTTCAGAAAGGATGCCATCACTCTTCCTACTTTCGAGGGGTGCTACAGCCAAGGTTTTCTCAGAAGCCAGAGTACCTGCAGCTGTTGTCACATTAGAACTTTTGTTTCTGTTTGGGTTTAGACTCATGCTTCCCTCAGCAGCCAGTGATGTTACATTAACAATCCTTGGCATCATGAATGAATCCTCATTTTCTGCAAAACCAAACAAAGCAGCGTCCATCAGGATCCATGCTAACTGCAAGGTAATTCCTAATTAAATATAATTTCCTCACTTCCAGGTCTTCCTCAAGTTAGCTGCTAGTCACAATTTAACCTGCTTACATGGTTTTGGTCAAGTGATACCTCACAGCACTAACAGTGTAACTCTGAACTTGCAGAACATGAGCACGCTCCACATCTATTATCCCGGAACCACCTGCCCGTTCCCTTCCTTCAGCAGGCTAGCACAAATGCAATTGACTGTAATGCTTAAAGTTCTGATGGTGATGCACAAGGAAAACAGAATGACAAATTTTTTCATGTTACTCTTCCGTGCTCACATTTTGCAACATTTGGTTTTGTGCACAATACTAGAGAAGCATTTCAAGGACTATGCAATTACTTACTGTTTTGCCTTCAAGCAGTTTCCTATTTATAGCAATCAGATTTTTCCCAGCCCCAAATCCAAAGTGAATTTTCATTTTTCATTATGGACAAATGACTACAATGAAGCAGAGTTCAAGGGGCTTGCTTTTAACACAACAGACAGCAAACAGCACACTGCTGGCAGGAACCAGCCCACACCTAGGTGCGATGTACAGGGCTGTCTTAAAAAACATCTCACCAAGGGGCAGCAGAGCTGGCAGAGGATGGGAAGGAGCTCTGCCAGGGCAAGGCAAAGGTTTTTCAACAGCCCCACCACCACTCTGCACTGCAGCTTCCTCAGTAAGATGCATTATACCACAGACACCTTCCTCTCCCAGCTTATTCTGATTTTGCTGCAGGCAGGGAGGCTCAGTAAAGTGAATGAAAGTTAAAAACCTCTTATCTATAATCTCCTAGAGGCCCCTCTAAACATTTTGAAACATTTAATATCAATTTTCTTTGAATACCCAGACAATAATAGCTATCATTACTTCCTTGTGAGAAAACGATTTACCTTCATTGTTGCAAGGATAACATACCCTCCATGCAAGCAAAAAGATCCATAAAAAGGAAAAGAGCCTACCTGAATGGGGCCCTGTAGCTGGCATTATTGTTGAGGGCACTGGGTTTCCAGAAACAGTTGACAGTGTAATAGGAATGGTAGAGTTAGTAAGGATTCCTTTTACTTGGACAGGAACTGTTGATCCTGGCAGCTGAATCATCACAGAAGTAATACCTTATCCAAGAAAAGGGGGAGGGAGGGAGTGAAGTGGAAACAAGAGCCTTTCAGATACTTAGTTAAGCCTTGAAAATAAAAGCCTTGCACTTCTAGGCAAGACTTTACACCATAATACCATCTCAAACTGTTAAGAATAGAAATATAGATTGGTTAGGTGATTAAGAAATCTTCCCTATGTTTCCCTAACTTGGGAATAGCAAAAATCTAATAGATATTGCTTACCTTTGATAAACTGATAGCTTGAATTAATTACATCAAATGTCTCTTATTAGAGTCAAGTTCTACCCAAGTTGTAAAAAACCAAAACCAAACAAAACACACACAAAAAAACCTCACACACACAAAAAAACCAAAAACCGACAACCCCCCAACCCCCAAATTAAAGCAAAAATTAAACAGGTTACTCTGTAAACTGCTATGCACACGTATGAATAGCTGTACTGGTATGTCATTAACACGTTTTGACGTGGCCATACCTGGCTGTCCTGTCATGGTAGTATTGAGAGCTTGAGGCTTCAGTTCCGCTTGCAGTAGTGTGGAAGGAACAGCTGCCACCTGTCCTGGCACCAGTGGGCTCTTCAGCGTAAGCACCTGCCCCTGTGGAGTCATCACGAGGCTTGCAGCAGTTAGTGTAAGACAAGATGTGGTGTCCTCTGGAAAACAAGAAACATGCAGATCAGCAATTCATTCTGGCACAGCACCCTTGATGGAAAATGATAACCCATCATCCCATGTTAAGTACAGTGGTGGAAGTAACCCCATCGAGAAGGTTTACAAGCCCTAGAGTAGAAAGCTGCTACAGAAGCTACACAGGCTCCAGAAGCTTCACCTACACAGCTAGAGCCAGACTGTACTATCTCTTCGTGCAGTGTGCCAGTCCTAACTCTCCAGAGAGGCAGCCTGATCAAATACTAGAGTGTTCTTGATGACATTACAAAGGAGATTTGTTCATTCCAAAAAGACAAAGGAAGTCCTCTCCCTGCATCCAAATTCTGATGCCAAACTTTGCCAGGACTGGATAAAAGTGAGGCTTGGGAAACTGGAATGAGTGGTTGTTCATAAGAGCCCAAGACCACTTCAAGTAAGGTCTATTAATTATTATCAAAACAGGAAACATAAAAAGATCCGTAAGTATTATAGTGATACTACCACGAACGTTTGGATTTCTGCCATTCTTTTGTTCCTTCCTATGTTCATTGTGCAAAAGTCTCTACAAATGCCAAATACCTCTCCACAAGTTTTCAGTTCCAATAAAATTCTTCTGACAATTCTGTCATTTGCAAGTCCTCCACCTCTTGAAAGCTAGCTTATTTGGGGAGAGAAGTTTTAAGAACGGAATCTATTCCAACAATCCAGTATTCCAGGACTTGAGCTTCAGGTTTTGAGTCAGCAGGATTACCTCTCACTCTCAGAAATTACTGCAGGATTGCAGGAGAACTCTGAGATTGAAGGATAACTTAATAGGAATTTATTTTCCATAATTCTGAAACTCAAAATGCATGTTTCTTATTGAAAACAAATGGTTTCCACACCTACTGAATGGACACTTCCTGGTCCTATACTCAATTCTGCTTCAAGAATGGAGTTGCCTGCACAAGCTGGTCAGCATTTTGACCTCCCATAGGGTGCTATTTCAATGTCTGTCTCCCTTTTGTGTGAAAGGTGCATCAGTTTTAGCCCACCTGTGGCACGGACTCCTTTCCTGGCAAGTATCAATGGCTTGCCTCTTCTATTTGTCATAGGTATTCGGGGCAGCTCCTTGGGAAGAGCAGAAGATCCTTCTTGCTGTTTGGTAGCAGTTGAAGTTACAACAGATTCCTCTGGGTCAGGTTTCTTCTTTTTTTGTGCTTCTACTGCTTTTTGTTTGGCATAAATATATTCTAGCTTCTTCAGGACAACCTCTTCTGTCTTCCCTACAGAAAAAAGTATCAGAGAGTCAACCTATATTGAAACCCTATTTTCCAGAATGAGACAACTGGACAGAACAAAACAAGTAAATCTATAAAGTTAACACCTTTCAATTACTGTACAACAAATAACCCCCACTCTCAACAAGTAAATAGAATATTTAATAACAGTGGGAAGTCATCACCTATTTATTCCAAGATTTTTTTATCCATCAGAAGCTTCCATACATTTTAGAATTTATCTGCAAGTTCAATGAGCAAAAACCAGTTTGGACAAGCACTACTTGTGGCTGAACATCTGAAAATATCCACAGCTGTGAAAAAAAAACCAAACAACTTCACGTCTCCTAATGATATAAATATGTATGACTACCACACAAAATGTTACCTTTGCCTGGTATAAAACTTCTTGGACTAAAGGACGCTGCTACTCAAATGACATTTAGACAGACATGTACAGTTTACCAGGGACACGGAAACTGTAACATATTTTATAGCTTGTTTTCTGCAGATGCACACAATTGAATATGATCAGAGTTGAAATAACTGTAGTGGTATCCATGACAACTGGCTTGTCTTCTGCTTAGTATTCATGTTCTACCATCATGGTCTATCTTTAATTAAATCTATATTTATCTAAATCTCCTCAGTGAGGACTTACCTCATCAGTTTAGAGGTACTTCACTAGGAAGGCAAAAGATCAGAAAAGCACTTTATGAAATTATTTGCTTTCATTCCTTGCTCAAAAGGCCTATCATATATTTCTGAGTTAAGATGAGGGCTCACTTCTTTTTTTAACCAAGTACCTCAAATATAGAGGAATTGATTCACATAAACACACAAGATTAAGTATCTTTCATTTTTACTTTACAGGGAGTCTCCTGTTGTCATCCCCAGACAGCAAGAAGATCACAAAAATAATTTAATGTTTTGTTTGTTCGCATGCAGTTTGGCACTGGCTAAACACGTCACAACTTTACTACCCCTGCAAATGAGATAGAAAGACACAATAAAGACAACATGGTTTTGTCTTGCAGCCTTGAGGAGCAGCAGCTCAGAATACAGCCCAGATTTGTTCTGTGGACAGACACTACAACTGCTAGTTCTCAGAAAAGCAGGACAAGCTGACCAAAGGTGGCAGAGGTTTTGGTACCAGTCACAAAGCATCTATGTATATGCGTGAAGCACTGAGCAGAAAAGTCATTTCAGGAAACGACCAAAGAATGAATTGACATCCTCCCCAATAGCTAATGCACAGGAACCTAAGCCTGTGGCTTGCAGCACAGACATCTTTCTACCCTTCCTTTAGGCATAAGGGAAAATTCAAAAGTGATTCTCATCAGCATGATGACTCTACTGCTGAGTCAGAGCTCTGCAGGTCTTTGCTTGGCGTCAAGAGTCTAAATTTTATGTGAACTAATGATTCACCTGGATCCAGAAGATTACTCCGCTCACTCTCAGTCTTAAAAGCCTTTTCTTTCATTATTCCAGGTGGTCTGTATCCAAAACCAGTCTCACCTGAAAGCGTGGACACTTTTCGAATCAAAATATCTTGGTTGCGTGTCAGTAAAGTCTTCTGCCCCATAAGTTTATCTGCTTGATCAGTCAACCCTTGGATTTCTTCAAAGGCCTAGAAAAGTGTCAGGGAACAGATTCTTAAAACAGTGATAAACAAAATAATGAAATAATTTTCCTCCCCAGACACATTTCCAGAATCTAAATAGATATTTTCATTACCTTGAGAAACCAAGAAGAGAAAGCATGCGAACGACCCGGTAATGCCAGCCTTCTCTAAATGCAAGCTGAGAAGTGATAAACACCTTGCTTGCCCTTCCCCAAAAGTTCAGCCATTTCAAAGAAAAGCAAAACAAAACAACACCACCCCCACCCCCAAAAACAGAAGGGTCCAAAAAACCCCAAACAAACAAAACACACACAACACTTCTATCCCACAATTTCAAAGTAGGGCTGATAAGCATAATTATGTATCTACAACTTAGGTTTTATTTCCCATTTTTTACACGTTTACAGTTATATTTTTTACATCATTAGAACACTGAACGAAACATTTACCTTGTCCTGCATTAAAAAAATAACTTTTCAATGTATTTCAGGATTTCCTGATGTACAGAGTGAACTGCTATGGAATGAAGACATACCCTTCCATGGTTAAACACACGAAGAATACAGCAAGGCAAGAGCTAATCTGCAAACATGCATCTGCCTCACCAAGATTAAGCTTTTGGTAATAGAAATTGTCTCAGATACTGTTTTATTCTGAAGAGGTGACACAAGTTCTCTCTTCACGGTATCACTGGGACTCACTCAAAGACCTCATGCTAGCTTAATTACTCTGTCCGAATTAAATGATTCTCCTCCTCACTTAAGCTTCAAAATACTTACTTGCTTGAGAATGTAGGATTTTGAGACCTTGGGAAGGTTGTGCAATCCCAGAGCTTTCTTCAGCTTTTCAAAGAGATCTCTCATTTCATTGCGTCGCCGGCGTTCATTCGCTGTGTGCGTCTGGCGGTAATGAGCAAAGGCTTCTGCCTCAGTCTTCAGCCTTCTGCTCCGGAACTGCCGTTTATGCTGGAGAAGTAACCGTATGGACCAGTTTAAAGAAAAAAAATAAATGGCAAACAAAGGCATGCCAACTGACCCGGTTTCTACAGACACCTGAAGATTTCATGTCATGCTATTCTGCTGTTATGTCTTCATGAAAGTTCAGTGTCAGAAGCACAAGCAGTAAGCGTGAAATGCTGACCCACAAGAAATGACCAACATAATCACAGTAACCCTAAAGAAACAGATATTGAGCAGTCCCTTCTATTCATAAGCTTTTATTTTTTTGCAACACAAGGCTACTCAGGTAAACCACAGGATTACAGGAAAGTCACACATTTGAGCTGCTGTTTACTTGTCAAGAAAGTCTACTAACAAATGAAACAGAGCAAATATAGGACACTTGAATTTTTCCCTGGAGTTAAAACTAGTTTGATATCTGTTTTGTTTCACAGGTACATATGGGTTGGGGCTAAGAGACACTGTAGGTAAGAAAGACAGCATTTTAACTTACCACCCCAGACTTCTACTGAGAAACATAAAGTGTCAAAGACACTCAAATTTGCTGAAGTTTCCAAAAAGATTGTCAGGCAATAAGCGTAAGTACTATCTCTACAGATCCAAAGGTTTGCTACTTCATCATTGCTCTTAGAGGTTTTGTATAATTATGCTATTTATTTCATGATGAAGTAACACTTAAAAAGTAGTATTTATGTGGGGTTTTTCTTACATCATTTTAGGATTGCTCCAAACCCCGGTGGACCAGTCAAAAACTTCTCATGTACAGTGATACTACTGTGCAGCCTGCTGGCCTTAGGAGTAATCTGAACCTGACTCTTGATATCCATTTTGCCCTCACATGCAAACTGACCACACTAAGGCTGCAACTGCATCTGCTCGTGTTGGGAACTTCAGGTTCCTTTCAAGGAAGGGCCTCATGCTGTAACTTCCAAGGCAGAGAGAAGAATACATGGAGGAGGTGAAGCAGGCAGAGTATCCTGGAACCTGTCTCAGGCGAAAGCACACATACCAGTCTGCTCTATGGAGAGGACGTACACCAGGCTGACACCCCACCTCAAAGCCCCATCCCACCCCAGCAGGTAGCTCTAGATTTGACATCAAGCACATCACAGATAGTCATCATGGACAACTAGTGAAACTGGCTTCAAAGCCACCCTAAAGTACATCATAAGCTTCAGAAGGATTGCAATGATCTATGGTTTGAAAGGATTCTGTGTTATCTTTAGCTTCCCCAAGTATGTATTATTTAAACTATTGTTTTCAGAAATCCTTCACCCAGTATGGTGCCTGTAAAATCCTCCATACTATCTTCAACACATAAAACACTTCTCAGTTGTTGATTATTTTATGTGTGCTGAAAAAATTATTTATGCCGAGAACACAAATCCTAAGCAAAAGTGCTAATAAAAGACAGATGTTCCTGCCCTATGTGAAGGCAAATCTGAAACCCACTGATGCCAACAGCAGTCCTCCTTTAATGAGACTTGGACTGAACCCCTACCCCCCCACATCCACATCTGGTTTCTCGCATTTCATCATAAATATATGGACGGTAATTGCGTTAAGAGCTGCACTTGAGATGAAAGTTTATCTTTAAAATGGAGGCGTGATACCAAAAGGAAAGAGGAGAGCAAACATATACCTTTGTACGTTTTTCTGATAATTTTTCATCCGAAGAATTACGAGCATGGTATCTGGAAGAAAGGTAAAAAGTTTTTCCCAACACTACTCATCTCATGCACTCTATCCTCATTAACTACATTCCAACAGCCAAAAATTACTCATTTTTTATCCCTTGAAATCAACTCTTCCTTGTATAACTACATGAAAGCAGGACACTAGTGAGCTTTCTCAAGAACGTGAACTCTAATGCCATCATCGTGGGAAAAAAACGAACTGTTCTGAAAGCTGTAAAATTAACCCACAGTGCAAAAAAACCCAAATGATTTCACTATATGCCAAAGAGAACAAATTCAGCTCATGACAGCTGCAGAAACTAACTTTTTTTTTTTTAAATTACACTTTGGTTCTTTATTTAAAAAGAGCCCAGAGATTCAACACACATGGCAAAATAATCCCTCCCCCACCTAGAACCAACCAAAATCCTCATATTTATTACTATTCTAATATATAGAACAGCTCCCTCATATCTCAGGAGCTTCAAGAAAACAAAGAACAATACACATTTGAAAGAATTATTTCTTACAAAACATTACATCTGTTTTTCTCTCTCACTGAAAGATTTTCACAATGTATAGCAAAGTCACCATCTAAGGATAAAAGTTGAGCTGTATCTTTGAAAGGAAAAAACAAAACAAAAAGCACACACCTATATACCTATAGGTATATAATATCTCCTAATAGATATTCCAAAGTTTCTCCAAAAAATTCTTCAAAGAAAAAGAACTAACAATGCAAGGTTCCCCATTGTTTTGGTGCAACTGAAAAACAGCCATGACCACATTTACATCAAGTAAGCCATGTTATCACTTTGCATTTTGTCATTAGAAATTCAAGGGCTGCAACAGTAATAAAACAAGCAAACAAAAATACAGAACAGCAATGACAACAAGAAAAAAAAAGCCAAGCTATCCAACCTTGGCAGACTGTATGTAAATAAGAAAATAATTTTCATTGGTGGGGCCATGGTCCCAGAGACAAAGCTTTCATTTAGAGGATCATGGATTAAACTCATGACTGCTCCTGCCTAAAAACAGTAAGTCCACAAGCAAGAGTAATCAAAGCTTGCAAAATCACACTTAAATCAAAGATGTCCCTGCTCATCATATTCGGTTTGCAGGAAGGGGGATGATTAATTCACAATAATTTTACATTAAAACATACGCATCCCAATGAACAAATTAGAGGAGAAAAAAATAATAATAGAAATTGCTAAGACACCTCGCATCTACTCTTTCTTACAACAGCCCCATCCTCACAGACACTGGGAAGCACCCGTGCTCAGGAAGACCTGACACAAGCCTTGCTTCACCTTACCATCACACTGAACCTGTTTTTAATGGGTTCATTCAACGCCAGCTCGTCAATAAAATACAAAACTGTAGTGCTCCCCAAGGATGCTTACTTCTGTTTGGAAGGTTGGGTATTAGCAGCTGTGGCCTTCAGACGGGCAATGTTAATCTTCTCTGAAAGCTCCTCCACGGTCTCAATGTCCACCTGCTCGTCATCCTCACTGTATTCACACGCATCCTGGAACAGTTTTTGTTTTGTTTTTTAAAATGAGTATCTACTCGGCAATAGAGCTCAGGCCAAAACAGTTGCACTTCAGTCTCAAAAAGAGATTACATTATAACATTAAGAACCATTAAAGAACCAAAATCTTCAGCTACTTTGGCCAATAAACAGTACTAAGCAGGTGGTTATTTTAACTGTCACATCTAGGAATTCCTCCCACTAGCAAGTCTGCAAAATGACTTTTAGTAAGGGCAAAGCCCAACTCTGTCATTTCTGCTTTTACTATGGGCAAGCTATAAAGCTTTAATGGGGCAGAGCTTTCCTGCCTCCATATTCCAGTAAGATTAAACTGTCTTTACAACCTACTACTGGGTACTCTCGCTAATTAACTTTTTTTTGACAAAAGTTGAGATTGTCATCACCCTTGTAATCGTCTCTGATCTAAGCTAACAACAGTCAGAACATCATACAACCAGGCTTCTTTGGGTTACAGGAAGCTGTTTACATGATGAAGAGTATGATTTTTGTCTCCTTTCAAAATACTGCCCAATAACTATTTTAAATAATTAAGTAGCTTCTTCTCCATGTTTGCCTGATACGGAAAACTTGCTACCCTCCGTGAAGACAGAGATAGAGAACAACTGCAGTGCTGTAGTAACTACAAGACTTTAGTATCAATGTTGTGGTCATTTGTAGTACCAGGTGATTCCCAACCTCAAGAAACAAGCCTTATTCAACTAATTTTTTGTATTGCAGTTTCTACTAAAGCCTTTTATGTTATATTTTTTGTTCTGCTTACAGGATGCAGAGCTCTTTTTCCTCCTTAAATAAGAAAATATAATTACACTTCCATTCTGCACTATTTCACACAGTTCCCTGAACTAACAATCTCATCCTCCAAATCTTCTGAATTTCCTTGTTTTCTTTGTCCTTCTTTTCACAAAGATACAATCTGCTCCTCCCCTGAATACTTACCTGAAGTTGGAGCAGTTAATTACAAAAAATACCAGGTGCGGAATAGTGGGGAGGAAAAAAAAAATCAATGTGCAATACCAGCTGAGTAAGTGGCCTCTAATAGATGCTTTTCATGGTACCGACTAAAGTTATCTGCAACACTGCTGTTTTAGAAAACTCTGACTAGAAAGGAGAAGGTGCTGTATTTACTCAGCTGACCACAGATCTGGCTGCAGACAGCACTGTAACAAAAACAAACAAGAGCAGCCTAAATTACCACACAAGCATAACTAACAAGTGGTTACGGACACACATTCCCAGTCACCAGTCACGAAATTTACTGCAGCTATGTTAGTTTAAAGGGACTCAATTTATAACCAGAAAGTAAATCTTAGATGATAATTTCCTTTTTGACAAAGAAGCAGGTTTTCTAATAACCTCATGTTTGCTATAATATTTGTCGTCTTCACACTGACTAAACACAACCTTTTCTAAACAAAACCAAACCAAAGCAAACCCCACAACTCTGAAACCCACAACTTGCAGCAGGGCTATCTAAAACTCAAAAGATCAACATAAAAATTGCACCACTCTGACACCCCAGAGTGACCACCACTGTGAGTCATGCTGCCACACAAAATTATCAGTATTTTTTTTAAACCTTGGGTAATACATCACCTCCCACAGCTGTGTGACTGAGGCTACAGAAAACTGAAAACAGAATCAGTACGAAAAGTAAAGCAAGATTGCCCTCCTTTACAAAAGGCTACACTGGTGATATAATCTTTGTAAAGTACAGCAATGCATACTTTGTAGCAATGTAGCCTTTAGTAAAGTGAGTGTATGCGCATAATCTGTATGAGAAAAGGCATGCATATATATATAAAAAAAAAGGTGTGCCTGTGCATCCTTACTTCTGCAAGTCATCATGCACACTCCCATCTCTATCCTTGTGAAAAGTCCTGTCTTTTGGAAAAGAAAGAGAAGAGCAAAGAGTGACCTTCAATGAGAAATTACTAGCCTTAGAGAAGAATCTCACTCTTTCTTTCAAAGATACTTTTAACATCTTCTGACTTAAAGACACCATTCTTCTCTGTCCAGGAAAGCAGTTCTAATCTCTGCTGGGTTCTGTATTTGGAAAGGAGATAAGCAAGTTGTTCTACTGCTACTAACAGGGGTTTCTTGCAGTTTTCATTCAGAGCCACTACGAATCTCTATTAGTCCGTGACAGTTCTTGTTAAAAGTATAAAGAGCAGTGTGCAAATAAAACAAATTCTCATCTGACCTGGCAAGTACGGTACTGGCAGAAACTTAAGGCAGTACTGTTTCTCCCTGTGTATGAAAGAGCTTAAAATCCTTATTCTTCTGTCTTTTAAATATTCTTCCAAAAAGTAAGACTTGTTAGCACTGGTATGAAGAGGAGCACACAGAAAATGAACTGTCTTTACCAAGGGAGAAGTGCATCACTTTGAACTGACCAGGCTGGTCAGGAGCTACTTGTCACCACTGGTGCCCACGACAGCAGAATGAGAGTCAGGAGACACCACATTCCTGTGACCCTGGTGAGGTTCCAACCACATACGGCTTGCAGTCTAGATCCAAAAACCATATGCAATTGCAACCAAGTTAACACTACACTGCAATTCAGCACAGGCATTTCCACAGCTTTCAAACGCTTCCTGTGAAGACTATGCAACTTTGGTTCATGTCTGTTAAGTGGGTCTTTATGTTTACAGAACCTTGGGAAATCAAAGTTCTACTGTAAAAGACCTGACTTGAAGAATGCCACTTATGTAGACGGCAGTTTTTCAACAACTCCTCCTCACGTTTGCTTTACATGATACAGACTTTGTCAAGATTCTGTTTTAATGAACAGGAGAAACTTTTTGGATGTTTTTTTTTTCCTCAGGTCATTTTGTCTTAAGACAACAGATGCATCCAAATTGCCTTTAAAGTCAATTCTGTAGTTCCTCTATTGAAAAGCAGAGACTGACCCATTTGCACAAGGTCACAGAAAGGCAGGAAAATAAAAACACAACGAGTCCTTAATTGCTATACCAGGGTTCACAGAACAATCTGAAGGATGTACTAGAGGATTCAGAGTGCTAAACTTCCAAGAACTACTTAGCTGAGAAGAAAATAGGCTTGAAGATGAAATTAAAGTCTACTAACTGGTAAGAGTGGAGAGAAGGGAAAGCAAAGGAGAAGTTTGAAGGCATCAAATCTGCAGACCTTTTGCTGAGCCACAACAGCTGATATAAACACTGAACACAGCTACTTCTACAGCCTTTTTTTTTAATTCTCCCCAATGCCTGATGAGAGAAGGACAAGCATCATGAAGCCAGAGGGGGGGGGGGAAACCTCTCTGAACAAAAATTAGTCAAAAAAGATGCTATTCAACTTACAGAACTACTACATGCCATTATGTTGAAAACATTACAGGTGTGAGGGGTACAGGGTTACACAATTTTAGCAGGTCACATTTTATGAAAACTTAGTTTTATTTCACTATACCTGAAGCACTTTTCATTCTTGTCTGCTCTCCTGGGTCATTCATAAATCCCCCTTGATGCTGGAAGCTTCCTGATATCTTCCCTTGCTTTTCCACAGCATCATTGCTGTGATTCTACATGCAAGAGACACACACTACTTTTCTTCAGTTGGCAGAACTACTCTGTCTAAACTGCACTTGGATATCACTGCACTGCAGGGAAGGGGGATGTGCAGGGCAGTTCAAAAGATGTTACAATCCAGGAAGCAAGGGGAAATACAATAGGCAATGAGCTTACTGTAGAAACACCAGCATGGGAAAAGCTTCTGAGTGCTGATAAGTTACAGCACGTTAACCAAAGGGTTGCTAGTAATTATCTAGCTAGTGCTGTTCTCATGGTGGAACTTTCCCCATGCTATCATGCTAGAAAAATGGTATTCAAAACCTAACACGTGGCATCTTTTCCATGAAAGACAGGAGAAAAAAAATAAAAACTCTCCGCTGCCCATCAAGAACTCTGTGTCTAAGTTTAGAAATCCTGAACATGGACATATGTAAACCAAAACCCATTATTACTACTCCATTCTTACATCTAACAATAAACGGGAAAATGCTTCAGGAGGATAAATTTTTCCTTTCTACCTCTGACTTGCTAACAGCAGGAAAAATATCACAACTTTGAAAATCTCCACAAGTCCACTGAAGTTCCTCCATAAGAACAGCTGTTCCTAATGCAAGTGCCGCCAACCTGCCAAAGGTGAAACCCTATTCATAGCCCAGCATGACTTCTTGTTGGGGTGCAGAACTTCTACAATGCTTCTGGAAGCCCTACCTTTCTATTATCAGTCTAAAAGTCTAATGAGCAAACTGCCTGATGTTAGAGCATCTTTAGTGACAATGCCGAGGAAAAAGAAGGGTAGATGACAACAAATTCCATTAGGCATTACCCAATTCAGGATCTGCCTTCTATGCTACAGTGTCAGCAGATTTCACACATGATCTGTACAAAAGCTCAGAATATGCAAGAGATTGTTAGAACTTCAATATGTCGCTTGCACTTTTTATTAAACTTGCAATATTACACTAATTCATAATAGTTCCTTATCCTTTTAATGTTCATCTCAGAAAAAGAATTATTGAAAAAACACATTTTAACAACTTTTTAAATAATTTGCCAGACACAGAGGCTGTGTTCAGACTACTAAATTAAACGGGACCACGGGACTCTTATCTGCAGCACTACATTAACTTTCCTTAAACCAACAAGCACTTACGTGAACAATTTACAGACAGACATAGTTGTTCTCAACAGGAACTCTGTGTGCAATCATCGTGCCTCGGAGATCAAGAATTTAACATCATATCCCACACCATCGCAGTTGAGTTTGTTCAGACAACAGGTCCTGATATTAATTAGTTTGCTTATAAGATATTCTCAGACTACTTCATTCGTATCCCCAAATCCACAACAATCAACCCTCCTAAGCTTCTTGTGATGCAATTCAGGCTAGGAAACAAAAAAGGGCTAAGATAACATATCAGGAAGTCTGTCTCTCTTCCTTGAGTACAGAAGTCTACAAGAGTCTCTTAAGTCAAACACACAAAATTAGCTCAAGGTAAGAAGGTAATGTGAAGAGCAGCAATATGCAAAAATAAGAACAGTAAAGTCATTACTGCAATAAAAACCAATGTGGGGAAATCACAGAATCACAAAATTATTTCCGTTGCAAAAGACCTTTAAAATCACTAAGTCCAACCATTAACCTAACTCTGCCAAGCTCACCACTAAACCCTGTCCCTCAGTGCTTCACCTTCATGTCTTTTCAACATCTCCAGGGATGGTGACTCCAACACGTCCCCTGGCAACCTGTCCCAGGGCTTAGCAACACTTTTGGTGAAGAATTTTTTCCTAATGTCTAATCTAAACATCTCCTGGTGTAACTTGAGGCCATTTCCTCTTGTCCTATCACTTGTTACCTGGGAGAACAGACCACCCTCGACACAACCTCCTCTCAGGCAGTTGTAGAGAGCAGTAAGGTCTCCCTCGAGCCTCCATTTCTCCAGGCTAAACAACCCCACGTCCCTCAGTTGTTCCTCTTTAAGACTTGTTCTCTAGACCCTTCAGCAGCTTCCTTGCCCTTCTCTGGACACGCTCCAGCACCTCAATGTACTTCTTGGAGTGGGGTGCCCAAAATCGAATCCAATATTTGAGGTGCAGCCTCGTCAGTGTTGAGTACACAGGGGGACGATCCCTGCCCTTGTCCTGCTGGCCATACTACCGCTGATACAAGCCAGGATGCTTTAGTACAAGTGTATTAAAAATGAAAAAGTAACAGCTACTACAGAGAAGTTGCAATCATCCTGACTCTCACTGGAGCTTTCTGAAGCTTTTAATGGCTATTTTCTGAGCAACTAAACCCAGTCCATATTCCAGACTAGTAGTGGAAGTGGTGATTACTATTTTCATAAGCAGAAGGATTAGTGGATGTGTGGTACACTGTGTTTGTGTTTTTATGAGCTTTATGAGTCAGATAAATGTCCTCTAGTAGCCTGTTTGTATGATCCAACTGCATCCAGTCGGACAAACGGTACCAGCGCAGCCTGTCTAGCAAGCACTAGGCTGATAAAAGAGTACATCCCAGTGAAAATAACAGAGACTTAGATTTAGAACGGAATTCTCTGTTAGGAACTGACATGCTAACTTGCAGGCAGCACAGACTAACAAACCAAGAACTCACCCAAATTACAGAGGGGTTTTTAGAGTCCTCTGAGATCTCATTCCTCACCTTACATTTGTGTCAGCTTATGCTCAAGACCTACCATTCCAGGGTTTACCAAACCATGCTAGTCAAAACCTGCATAGTAAGTTTCTTCCAAAACAAACGTCTTATAATTTCTAATGATTATTTTTTTCCTTTCATCATCCTTTTGCAGGGCAAAATAAAAAAAGAAATACATCTTTTAAAACATCAACTCTGATAACAGGCTACTCTGTGACCTAGACTTTACATTACCTGTTGGCTTAACAAGAGGTTCTTAACAACAGGTTCTTAAGAAGACAGCAACAGGAAAGTTTATCTGGCATCAGGCATGAATTATAACTTGATATTCTCAAAACTTGGTAACTGCTGAAATGATTGAAGGATACAGGAGTTATCAAACTGTCACCGTCTGACTCAAGACAAGACAGCAACAGCTCAGCTTAAAAGAACTTGCAAAAATTACACCTGCTTTCAGTTTCCTCACCTTCCCCCAGCTGAGATGCTCATCTTGCTTGAGAACAGTAAGCTGGAATGTGAACTGATTAGTCCATTTTTCTGGAAGTTAAATAGATTCTCTAAAAGCCAGAGTTGTTATCTTAACTGAGTTACTCTGGATACGGTCAGAAAAAAATTATTCTGATTTGGTTTTCAGCTGTGAGAGGACTACATTAACACAAAACAGCTAGAAGAACTATATACCTTCAAAGACACTAATGTAACCTCTCCTATTTTTAATTTATTCTTCAATTCTTCCCCAGTTTAACGTTTCTCTTTCCACTTTTCCTCATCCCAAGAAAAGGAGACCTTTTTTCTTATGTCCATCTCACTGCCAAAACAACAACTTTACACATTTTAAGTAGCAGTGCAATGCTTAAGTCGCCTACTGACCTATAGAAAAAAGTACATCAAGGAGTTACATGGGGAATATTTTTCTTCTAGTTATGGGGTGAAATTTAATGGAAATTCTATAAACATTAAAATCTAAACATATTTTTAACTACACTAACCACAATGTTTTACTCTTTTTCTGTGACTTCCAGAGCAATTTTGTTTGCTATCTAATATGGAACAACAGCTTTCACACAATACTGACAGGCATTAGACTTCAAAGGGAATTTAAGGAGAGAAACAAACAGAAATAAATCTTAAAGTAAGGACTACAAAAGTTAGTAGAATCAAACAGCTATAAATAACAGAAATACTAGATTGGCAACTATATTTTAGGACTGTAAGCCATATTACAAGGAACCAAGTAGCTTGTGTAAATCCTGAAGACAGACAACATGCAACAGTGCTATTACAGCTTGCTCGTTACAACCCTTGGTATCTGAAAACCAAACTATTTCTAGAAGGCTGATAAAACACTACCTACGAACAGGGAGGGGAGATGGGGAAAGCATGCAACTAAGAAGAAACAAGACATTTCCACTTCGAACCCTGATCTAGACTTTCTAAAGAAACTTCAGTCCAGCAAACATTGTACTCTGTCTTTGAAATCCATGGATTGTGAAAAGTTAAAAAAGAAAGAAACAAACAAAAAATAAAGATACCTTCATAAATAGTTAAATGCTTACCACTGTTTCAACATCTATTTCCTCTTCACTTGGGAAGTCAGACGCAGCATCCAGCATCTCATCAGCAGAATCATCAGTTTTTTCATCCTCTTCATCATCGTCATCATCATCCTCCTCCTCCTCCTCTTCTGAATCATCAGCAGTTACATCAATGGTGTGCATGTAACCCTTTTTGTGATACCTGGGTTCCTGTGCCCTCTCTCCTGGTGTCAGGAAGTCACTTTTCTCAGATGTGTAAGCTTTGTTGTCCACCTCACTTTTATTTTCTAAAGTGGGTACGATGCTAGATATTTTGCTCCAAGAACTGTTAACGTGTGTTACAATATCATGACCTGTTTTCATTTCTTCCTGAGAATCAAAAGCATCTTGTTCCTTGTTGTCACTGCCTTCCGGCCTAGCTACCTTTGCTTCGCCTTCCTTGGCACTGACTGTGTGCTCTTCTCCTGAGGCATTATGCTGCTCTTTGGCAGAACTGACTTCAGACTTGCTTCCTTTTCTCTCTCCTATGCTTTCTGCTTCTGTAAAGTCTTTGTACTCCTTCCTTTCCATATCTGGCTGTACAGCATCACAGTGGCATTCTTGTCCGTTCTGGGACAGTTCGGTCCCTCTCTGTTCCTTCTTGTTCTCCAGCAGGGTATCTTGCTCTTTTTGACTCTGTGACTGCCCAGAACTTGCCTTGTTGGCCTCCATCTGTGTCTGTACATCTCCTTCCTGCTCTTTCACTGCTTTCTCTTCCTGTACAGCATGTATTTGTTCCTTCTCATGGTTCTTCAGCTGTGCAGTCTCTTGATTTTCAAGACTCTGTGGATGGACACTACCCAGAGGAGCAACTAGACACTGATCTGATGACCCACAAACAGTTTCAGAGCTAGCTGAAACAGCCTCCACTACAGTTTCAGAACTGACAGAATCCTCTTTCTCCTCAGAAGCCCCTTTTTCTTCCTCATCATTTGGCTTCTCACTGATGTAAGAGTGGTCAGATGATATGACATTTGCAGAAACATCATGCTGAGAAGAGCTATCATCACAAGAATTCTCTAGTACCTTTGAGTCCTTCTCCACCATCTCTGATGTAGTGGAATTTCTATCAGGTGCAATTATGCCACATGCTGACTCTTCAACATTATTTGACTGATTAACCAACAGCTCATTTTCTTCTTGTTTCTTATCTGACACTACGACCTCAGACTCTGTAACTTCAACATCATCTGAGTGTGAAGCCTTCCCATTCTGCTTCTGCTGAGCAGCATCCAAGTCCTCTTTCTTGCATATTTTCCTATAATCCTTCTTCATCTGAAGAGATGCAAAATGGTTAAGAATGGAGTTTGGCACCGTTTTCTGTCCCGGGAGCTGAAGTAAAGCAAAACCACCAGACTGTAAAGGTATGAGATTAGCAGTGTTAGCTGGTAGACCACCTGAGCTGCAGGTTATTTTAGACTCTGAAGTTGTTAGATTTGTCATACTGCTGGCAGCAGGAGGAGAGATCCTCAAAGTCAGAGTGCCTGCCTGTGACACGAAACTTGTCACTGAAGGAAGAAGAGAAGATGCTTGAGTGGCTACGGTAGATGTAGGGGATAACTTGGGTACTGCAGTTTGTACAGTTGAATTTGCAGCAGGAGGAGTGGAAGACACAGTGGAAGTGGGAGACACAGGTGACTCAGGAGGCTTAGAAGGTGCAGGCAACCGGATTCCTACAACAGATCCTGTGAGGAAAACAAAACATCAACTAGTACCTCCTCAAAGCAATTTTTTTTCTTTTACTTTTAGTATCTGATGCTGTATTAGAAGACGACAGCACGCAAAGATCACAAATGACCAGAATTTCTCAGTGAAAGAGCTGGTACTGCATAAAGACATATAAACCGTTCAGCTTTTAAACTGGACACTCCAATGTAACACACGAGGTGGCTACTCTAGAACTAACTTAACAGCAAGTTATAGCATTAAACTTTTAATCAAGAAAGGCATTCCATTTAATTTTACTTTCCTATTTATTGGAAAGCAAGAAAGTGTGGAATCTTTTTTTCCTCAGAAAGACTTCCACAGAGAAAAACTATGACAAGGTTACACGATTGTATCATAATCTTTTTCATTTTAATGAACTCTTCTGCAGCATTTCAGAATTCCATAAAACAAGGAGGCAAAATACCACCACTGCCAACTAGCTTCTCCTGCACAGCAAAAGCCCTGAGTCAGAAAGGAATTCAATGAATTTTTCTAATTCCTTACTACACCTCATGCTCAAACCTCAACTAAGGCACAAGATTATTTTCTCTCCTCCCCACAGTTTTATCATCTACCATGCTTACTCTCGCCTCTCTTTTCAACACCACCATGCCTCCCTCTCCTCTTGATGCTTCTTTATAAAGGGACAACAGAAGAAAAATCCTACTGGAAAGTAAACATGCATTTAAAGTATATTTTGGTTATAAATGTAGTTTGGGTTTTTTTTGTTTGGTTGGTTTTTTTGTTGATGTTTGTTTTGTTTTTTAAAAATATGTACAACAGTATGCTCAACAACCATTGTACCTATTTCCTGTCAGATACCTGCAATTCCTAACTCTTCCAACCCTGTCTTCGGCTATGCACTAGAGAAACAGATGAAAACCTTATTTTTCTTCTCAAACTCTAAGGAGAAAAAGACAACAGCGATTTTGTACTGCAGTGTAACATTTTATCCCAATATGTGCTGGAGAAGCACTAACAAACCTGCAAACCAAACAAAAACAGAGATGCACATCCAATGAGACCCAGATAACAACTCATTTTTAAGACAAAATCTCCAAAAAGAATTATTTTTGAATCACCAGATCAACAGAATTTGTTGTAACAGTACAATGGACATGGCTCCACTGCCACACACACAGAGGCCCTTTACTTGTACTCTGCTATTAAGCAGTGATTCCTGTATTTTAGACATGTGGTATTTGAGTTGCATTACATCTGAATAATTACACTGTGTTCTTCAAGTTCTCACACAGAACCAAATTTAAGACTCTGTTCAACTATTTCCAGTAGAGGAAAGGAGCATCACAGAGACATTTATTACATTACTAATTTCTTGGTCACATATTAGTCAGTCAAGATAGAAACACTGGACTTTGTACCTGGATTGCGGAGCATCATTGGCTGCACACTGGGCTGTGAGCCTGCAGCTCGAAACTGCTGCAGTGGGACAAGCTGAATTATCTGCCCATTTGGATGTCGGAACAAGTTCACTGCTCCAGGGCTCCTGAGAGGTTGAAGGATCATCCTCTGCCTCTGAGTTTGCTGCGTGTTGTTTAGCAGTCGCAAAGCAGGAGATGTCTGATGCACTGGAATCAGCAACAACCGAGGTCCTAAACGTTTCTCTGTTCCAGGAGACATCTGGGGAGTCTTACTTACAGCTTGTGGAGTAGCATCTTCTGAAACATTCAAAAAGTTATATAAAACTCACCTCGTGAGAACAGCCTATAAATCCGGTATAATCCTTAACAAAAACAAGCAGAATTATTTTGGAAACAACTGAGTCTCTTTAAATTTGTTTGAAAGCACTTTTCCTCCCATTTTATTCCCTGAACACACACAGACCCAACCAGTCCGGAACAGTCCTTTGTCATGCAGTTCCACTGACGCTTCTCAAGTACGACTCAGAAGACTTCTGCGTTGGAGTCAAGAGAGTGATTCCGTACCTATTCCATGGACTCTGTACCAGTGGTGAAATTCTAGCAATCACAATTGTGAGATACATTTCTATGGGCCAAGCAGTCACAGACCAGATAGCTACATTGTTCTCCACCTCAACCTGCTCAGGCTGGAATAAACCAAGCAATTTAAGCGATTACATCTCTTACCCTATTTTGGAAAGGAGGGTGGGGCAAGTGAATCTATATTTAATCTGGGTTCTACAGTTGCAGCCTGTCCAGCTATGAAGGAGAGGGGATAAAAAACAGAAGGAAGTGTCTGCAGTAATAGCCCAAAGCACCTAAGACTTACCTCTTTTTGGATTCACTGAAGGACTCGAATTAACTCCAGACAGTATAATCGGAGCAGATCCAGCAGAGGAAGTTGGTGTGGTCACCACAGCTGTAGCTGTTGTAGTGGTTGCAGTAGTTAGAACAACTGTAGATGTGGATGTTGTGACAACAGGACAAGTAACAGTTGGTGTCGTTATTACAGTTTTAGGGAATGACGTGGCTGGTACTGGTGCAATAATCCCCGTTGCTGTTATGCTCACAGTGGCAGTCGGAGTGGTGGATGAGGGAGCAGTACACATGTTGAGTCCAGGTGTTGCGGGAGCAGCTGTGACTGTAATTGCAGGAGAACAGGAAGGTTCGTTAGCTGTTGTTTGGCTAGGAGTGGTCATGGTAGATGCTGCCACACTGGTACTTTCCACAGTAACTGGAGAAGTGGTGGCTGTAGTGACCCCAGAAGAGACTGTGGATTGAGCTGGAGATGGTGTGGAGGAAACCACGGGAGTGACAACCATTACCGGCGTAGGCTTGGGAGGAAGGCATGTGCTCTTTAGAGGAATCTGCCGAAGAGCTCCAGCACTGTTTATCACAAACTGTGCGAACACACCACCAGGTGAGGGTCGGGCAGCTGCAAATAAAAACTTCCAGGTCAATTTTAATAGATTTCCTCTTTGCCTATCATGAAGTGCTACAATTGTGATTTCAGCGTGAATTTGAGCCTCCATTTTCGCTGTAATTAAACTGAAACCTTTATGACAGTCCTGAACACACCTTACATATTAGAAATACGTCTGCTTTATTCCACCTTCTACAGCTTTTGTTGCATTTCTTCCTGGCCACACAAAAAAGTCAGGTTATAAGGGGTTTTCTTTATCATGAAGCTATGAAGAGACAATTCTAATTACAGTAAAGGAAAACAAACAACTAAGTAAAATAATGAGCTCTAATTATTTTCTAAACCTCAAAAATTCTTCCTGTAACAGCTTGTGTGAGCTTCCTCTCTTCACTGCTTCTTGTTTTTTCACCCACCCCTTCTACTGTATCCCCATCTTACACAGACACAGGGGAAAGGGGCAGGAAGGAGATAGAGTTTGCCACGCCCCCTTCCTATGCACATGACATCCGTGCAACAGAGGACTAGGTGGGACAGAATTAACCAGTGCAAAGTAATGACTACTGGGAAAATCCTTCCCCTCTTCCCTTGCTCTCCAAGGGATCAAAATACTGCATCTACATCACGCCATATGCCTGAAGATGAGTACAACAGCACAGAGATTATGAAGCAAGCCCAACTTAAATATCGTAGTTATTCTGGGTTAAAAATGCTATATGCATAAATATGTCAGAACACAATATATATGCAACAATCACTTCACCCATCAATGAAATGCAGCCTACTCTTTAATACTGCACAAAGACACAAAACAAGAAGTTTTATCATCAGAAAAGAAAAATACCACACCTATTTACATGGCAATGAAAATTTAGGTAGAAAGAAAACAATCAATCAGAAATTAAAGTTTTGCCAGGACACAGGTAACATCCTTTTATCTTGTAGAGCTTCTTCAGATCTTTAGTTAATGTGTGGGAATACTTGGATGGGCACTAGATTTTTTTTATTTATTTCAAGTCACGCAAAATATAATACTTAAAGGCAACTTCCTCTCTTGCCATGCTGGGGTAGCCATTTCAGTACCAACTTAGACACAAGTACCACATGCTTCTTCCGATAGTCTTTTGTCTGTTTGTTTAGTTATTTTACTCAAAGTGCTAAGTCCAACCCTGTTTAGCTTGTGAAATCCAATGAGGTTACAGGCTGGTGTGTTATTGGCTGCACACCTGTCGTTTCGCTAATCCAGATTTGGACCTTCTTGTCTTTCACTGCTGCTTCCTGCATCTTTGGTGGTCACAAGAATTCCAACTGTAAGTGCATATCATCAGAAAAACTAATAGTGAAGAACCACAGATTAGAGTGATCCTTTACTTAATTTAAGTTAAATAGATGTTTGATGAAAAGCAATTAAAAATCACAGTAAGGAAAGTCTCAAACCAAAAACCCAAGTTTAACATTCAGCATATCTCCATCCACTCTTCCTTGTCTTGAAAATACGCTCTAGTGGCATTAACAAAATAACAGTCAACATCTGTAAATGTATTCTGAAGTCAAAATAAAACGTTCTGCTTTAAAGAGGTTATTTATTGCAGAGGCAGTTTAGGCAGGCAATGCAGCCAAAGGCGGCATGCACAGAAATCAACAGCAATGCCGTACACTCACTTTTGACTTCAGCTTCACGCAATTTAAAACACAGTAATAAGTTCCAACCTACCTATCTGTCTCTGTGCTGGGACATGGGTTTTCTGAGTCGTCACAGTGGGGGTTGAAGTAGTACTGGTGGAAGATGTAGTTTTGGGAGTTGATGTTGTGGGCACCTGGACTGATGGTGTCCCAGAAGCAGCTGGGTTAGCATTGGATGCTACCTTGGTGATCACAGTACTGAGGGTTGAGATATCAAGTACTGTGGGTCGCAGCCTGCCTGTGATATAAGCTGCTAGCCGATTGGCAGGATGTAATGCCCCCATCTGTCCCAAAAGCAGTTTGGCCTGAGGATACCTTTTATCATTAACCTGAAAAAAGTGGAAAAGGGAAATTTTGTGAAAAGAATGCTAATCCACCACCTCTGGAGAGGTGTTTCATTCCATGGGACTTCTAAGTGTCCTTTTCAAAAAAACATTGCAATTCAGAATGGGAACTCCTAATATTCTTACTGCCCAGGAGAACTTCAAACCACCCTGCTGTATTTTTATAATACATATTTTAAATACTACTTAGACTTTCACATAGAACCACAGAGTCCACAGGAGTATGTGAAATCACTGAAACTAGAGGGAAGCTAGCACTTATTTTTCCTGTCCATTACTTAATGCTACAGTTCTGAATAAAAACAGATTCCCAAATTCAAGGACAGTTTTGGATAAAATTCTCAAACCTAATTAACACCTAGCATCACAAAAAGAATGAATACTTATAGTGTATACATTGTAACAAAATTCTCAAGAGATTATAAAGGCTTTATTAGCTTTTTTCTTATCTGTACTGTCATTTGATACTGTAATTAAAGTATGATGAGTTGACTAACTTCAAATTCAGAATCATAGTGGCAACTGACTGAATGGGAGAGAAAAGACAGAACATCCTTCTGAATGCCAGGCTTTACGCCTACTGGTCTTTATGCCTAGGAAGTTTTGGTAGTGTTGCATTTTAATTTCACATTATTTGATAATACACTCTAAAAGCCAAATACATTTATCACACTACTAAGGCCTTGACTCTTTATAGATCAACTTTTAATACAAATAATAAGTCTTGCCCTACATATTTTCTCCTCACTAGTTTCTCTTTGACGGTGCCATATCTGCAAAGTGTAATGAAAATAAATTTTACTCTCATTTTCTAATTCACGGCTTCCCTCTATTACTATAATCACAAATATCTTTGATTTAAAAAGATCTTCATCTTAGCCCTACAGTTCCTACCACCAATTCACAATACCAAGTTGGCAGCATGAAACTGCAGAGAAAGGACTCGCTTTGAACTTAGTATTATGAAGTGTCTTGATGAACAACATATATTCTGCAAGGGCTATTAGTGAAGATTAACAGTAAGCTGTAGCAAGAAGCAATGTAGTGTTTACAGGTTAATTTTGAAGTTTTGTCCCAGTGTACATTTCCTCAGAAAATATTCTTTTGGGGGCCTGTAACAGCCATTTATTTACAAGTATTATCTGTCAAATGCATCTGCAGGGAGTTCTGCAGCACCAAGATGATGTTGAAAGATTCTGTACTTGGGCCACCAAGCCCCAAACGGCCAGAAGGATGGACCAAACCATCAGACTTCACACTTCCAATCAGATTTCCTGTTATCAAGTCAATCTCTAAAGGGACCAGTTTATGAAGAGGCAGGAATGCTGCTAAATACTAAAAATCCTGGTCTGGACAGGTAAAAGACTAGGCAGATAAATTAAAAGGAGTGTTCTCCCCTTCAAGGGGTTCTGGGATACTGGATGAAACTGAATCTAATCTCCACAGTAAAGGCAGAGGGACCCACCTGAATCAAGCCTGAGGGGCTCATATTAGCTTTGCGTTTGTAGACGACCAGCCTTCCTGCGGGAGAAACCCCTGCATAAAAAGGCAAGCCTTTGCCCCCATGCAGCTTCTCCTGCAGTTTGTCCAATGTGTCTGCCCGCAAGCACTTTAGATTTTCTGGGGTTTTGCAGGACGGTACTGCGCTATCAGGAGTCTCCAAGACAGGTATCTCAGGCTTCTCATCCTTGTCCTGGCAGGATGGCACTGATATTTTCACTCTGGAGGAGTAGACAGGAGGGTGGTTCTCATCCTTGGCCTTGTGTTCCGAAGCCAATTCAATAATGAAGCTACCCACTTTGAGGCACTGTGGCGCGTTACTGTTGATATGCTGTGATAACATGGTCAAGATCTTATTGTGATCTTCCTCCAAGTTGCAGTCAGAGATAATCTCGATAAGTTTGGTTGGTCCACCTGGAGTGGTGTGATGAACACAGGAGGTGGAGGAAGAGTCCCCCTCACTACGGGAAGACCACCAGCTTTTCTCTGAGAAAGAATTGAAATAGGTTTCTGCAATACTATGGCATTTTAATCACCTGGATATTCAAACAGTTTTATTCTGCCCACACCTCCACCCTTGTCTCAGCTGCAGGGCAACCACAAATAACAGAACTGTTCAAACCATCACTTCCCCTTGCAGTGCATCACAAGCAAAGAAAACTAACGTAACTAATTCTCACAGTTCATTCCCTGCAGCCACATCATCTCTGGTTGTATCCCATTGCATCACAAGCTAAACATAGCTGGGTTGTTTCAGTACATGGATGAAAGATCTCCAAGCAACACCAAGATGCAGTAGAAAGCATTGCTGGTTATTCAAGAGACGGCACTTCTCTTTTGGAGTCAGAAAAGGACCAGTGTCCTATGCTGGCATGAGGGGCAAACATGCCACTAGCAGAACTGTCTTTTGCAGAAGATGTATAACAGAAGCATGACTTTTTGTTGTCATTAGAGATCCAATGCCACTTTTGCAAAACTGTAAGGATGTTGTGCCCTGTGTCCTGGCCATTTTAATTTCACCTACCAATTCACCAGCATTTTCAACTAGTTGTGTTATTTTTCCATTCTCACCCTTAAAAGTAGAGTGTGCTGTTGTATACATTAAACAGTAAAGAAAAAGGAAAACCAACTCAAAAAGGCAGCTACATTGCATTAGTGGATGACACGATACCTCTAGCGTATGCCTCATTCTAAAGTTCATAACATGATTTGGGTCACTTCAGACTGGAAGAGAACAGATGTCTAGCCTAATTCTTTATGAACTAGAAGTTTGAACCCAGTATATGTAGAGTAGCAAAACTTCAACTCATTCTTTCAGCTTGAACTAAAAGAATTCAACATCAAATTCCAAGTAGAGTATAGGCACTTCTTTGTCTCATATGGTTCTAAGTGGAGAGGATGAGGATCCCACCCTCACAGTATACCACTTGAATATTTATCAATTCTCCAGTAATTAAAAAGTAATAGTAAGGAAAATAAAACCCCATGACAGAGGGAAAACAAAACCACCACACACACAAACAAACAAAAAAACAACACACACACACACACACACACACACCCCAAAAAACAACCAAACCCAAGCAGATAACCAAAACCAGTGATCTCCATTCCTTCCCAAGTATCTAATTATCACTCTTGAAGACGATTTACTAAACAGGCTACTGTAATACTGTTTAACTGGTAAGTACTGCTTTATCTCCCACAACACACACAACTGCTTGAGAAAATAGGAAACTGTAAACACATCGTAAGATTTTTATTTGTAACTGTAATAACTCCCCCAGCAAACGGACTTCTGTTTCATAAATATTTACAACTTTTTCAAAAATAAAGCCAACACAATGCCACCACAAATGTGGAACTACTAAGAGGTTGAATTATACTCAGGATTCAGCTCTTACCTTTTGATTTATCAGTGTCTTTGTCTACCTCACAGGTTGTTTTCTCAGAAGACTGAATCTCTGGCTCATGCTCCTGTGGGAGGAAAGAAATGCAAGAGAAGTATTCACCCTGTGCATCTGTTCTACACTAAAAAAAAAAAAAAAATCACATCACAAAATAAACTATTTCATCACATTGACACCCCATATCATAACACATATGCTTACATTCACAGTGTTACCATTTTTATCTTAGAACATTTAAGTCTTACATGGTAATGAAGTTGGCAGCCAAGAATTTCCACAGGTTAGACAATTTCTATCCCACTAACAGGATAAATTTACCAGCACTGCCAGGTGATTTAGGCTTCAGGCTCCTCAGCCCTATCACCATCAAACATTAAGTCAAGCCCTCATATTGCACAGGAGCTTCTGGGAAAAAAATTACTTCAACATTTTTAGTGTGTCTGCCTGTTTTGTGATACATGCTAGTTAACACCAAGGCTTCTTACCTTTATAGTGGAGCTCTGTGAATCACTTTTCTCTTTTTGTTGCTTTTTCTCCTCTCTCCTGTGTTCATATGCTCGGACCCTTGCACAAGTCATCAAACTTTCAAAGTACAAGTACACAGGATCCTTGTCCTCTTCTCGAATCTACCAAAAAAAGAAAGAAAAAACCCTCCTCATTCTAGATGCACATTAGATTAATCACACAGCTCTGCTAACACATAGACATTAATGCTTCAATAGTAACTGTGAAAAGAAAGGCCTGGTGTCTAAAGCCGAATATGCCCTCTATGTATCACATGGTGCAGTCTACACCTTGCTCACCTTGCTTCCAAATCACATTTCAAGGTGGGGGAGGCAAACAGACTACCCACAACTGAACCTGTTCAGATACTCTTTTAAATAGGGCAATAGGGTCCCCAGTGTCATGCACCGTTCCAACATTATCTGGTATACATTAAATGGCAACTCTGGTAAGTTTGTTCTTCAGACAGAACTAGACTCAACTCTGCTGCTGTTGTCACTTTGTTCAATACTAAAGTATAAAGGGAGAAGCAAAGGCAGGCTCTTCTAGTATTGGCAGTGAAACCTCAAAAACAAACCAAAAACAATACTTAAGAACACTAAACACTGTGTGACTGTGTCGATGATTTTTTTTTTTCTGCAAGTAATTAATTACTTCTATAGGCTACATTATGAAGCTACTAACTTAAACATTACAGGACTAGCAATCATCTTGCCCAAGTTCACATGCATTACCGCATTTTTAAGTGAGGCTATTAGTGAATCATAATCACCTTTCACTACCTATGTATTGCTACAGTAAATTCTCAAAGGACAAAACATAGTTAAACACTTATATACATTCAATTCATCCAAGCTTATCAACACACCTATGGGCAGGCAATCATAGGCTTTCATCTCAAATTCAATATAAAATGGCCTAGCACAGAAGCTTTTGGCAGTGTTTGTTTTGGTTTTCAACACAAAGAAAACGAAATGTATCTCTGACTTTCTTACCACTGGATTAGGTTTAGGAGTATACACTCTGCCTGGTCTCAATCCACTGGAAGATCTATGCTTACTAGAAGGCAAGACTTCTGGATTGGGCAATACTGCAGATTTAACTGGTTCAATAACAGATGGTGTTGGGATGTAAATCGGCTCTGGATCTATTTCACCTTCTACCTTCACCCACAATGGACAATTTCTAACAGGCTGTTCTGGCTCCGAGTCACAGATAGCTGAAAAAAAAAAAAAAAA
>VWZY01010110.1:493592-507446 GCA_013399075.1 Chloroceryle aenea
TTTCATAGTTTCTGCATCACTACTGAAGTTTCCATAAAAATTTATTAGCCAAAGTGCCAGTGTTGTAATAGTTCCCACAATAAAAGGGGGGTTTTGCGTTCTTTTTCTTGAAGAAGTTGGTACCATTCACATCCTTAAAGGCTAGAGTTACTACCTGAACCCAATTCAGCTGACTATGACATTTCATATCACTATATAAATTAGCAATCCTATATAAAATATCAATCAAGTTGTTTTCAGACAGCTCTCAGGACTAGTTCAGCAAACGATCCAGATCTAAGTACGATTCCCCGCCCCAACCCCGGCTTAGCACTTGGCACTAAAACACTCAAAAAATCGGTATAAAGAAACCAAACAAACGCTTAACTGCCTGTAACATCTTCCTTCATCAACTCTCCCAAAATATTGAAACTGAAAGACTTCACTTGGTGACAAAAGCTATCTTTATCCACAGCAAAACAAATACAGACACAGAAATGCTGAGAGAAAACAGAAGCTAGTAAATCTGACAGTAGCTTTTTCAGAAAACATTGTTACATTCAATTCAAGAAATAACTCTTGTCAATCAATCTCAGTTCACACTGGAGTTGAGAACATCTATTTTGGTTTTCAGCCGTAGAAACCTACAAATGTTGCTCCTGTTGCAAAGTCAGAAATTTATATATTAAATATGTGATTTTTGAAATGGGGAGGGTACAACTTGACAGGGCACAGGACCCATAAAGTAGTATTTGCACACACAGTAGAACCCTGGTGTTGGTGGTAAACATTTATGTTCATAAATGGCAACAGGGTGACCTGATTACTGGCAGCCTGAAAACAATGAACATGTAACAAATCTCAGAGATGGTTGTTTAAACAGATCCTGTTATCAAAGACAGTCTAGTGAGATGTAGTTTTCAAATCTACAAAGGGAAATGAGCAGCAAACAAGTCAATCTAGCATTTTATATAAAAACACATCCACTGCAAAATGTCATGGTGCCATCCACTTATTACAAACTCCATTTAAAATAAAATTGAAAGAGTACACAGTTTATTTTTCTTGATATTCCATTTGAATTACTGTCATCTTCAAAAACAAGCCTATCTTTAATACACAAACAAAAAACAAGATCATCACCCATAAATGGAACTAATAAATTCTGTATAAAAATACGAAGTAAGAAATACCCAGGCAAAAAACACAAGGATGACTCCAGCAAGTGCAAGATGGAGTGAATGCAGAGAGCCAAGAGAGAACAAACTGTAATGGTATTATGTTAGTACAGATATCACCGTACCTGACAGGTGAACAATCACTTTTATTGATTTCTATCATTTCCAGAGTATTGTTAAATCTCAGTTGCTGTACTCAAATAGTAGCAACTAAAAAAAAAACAAAACAACTGCCTTCTTCCCATTAGATGTGGCTGCTAAATCTGAAACACCATTCATGACAACAGTGCCTCCAGGATCTAGACAGTCTCAATCACCTTCTTAACTTCAGAAATCAGCAGCAATTGTGGGCTTCGGATACAGCTTCAACACTTCATCAATCTCAGAAAGAAACTGAAGATTCTCATTTTACAAAGTCAAAACCAGAGTTAACATCAAAACAGCTATGTCCATTTCCTATGCCTCAGTAAGGAGAAGAAAGCCAGTAAGAGTCTACAAAATGACTGAAAGCACATTTAGAGACATGCATTTCACATCTGCCATGCAGAAAGGAGCCATGTCCCTTCACCTGTTGTGTAGCAGATAAACAAGGAGGTATTAGTCATGATCTGTGGCCAATAAATTTTGGAGAACAAGTATCAGAAACAAGAATTTTAATGGGGTCACACTAAGCTCCATGATACTACTCAAAACTAAAAATTAGTCAGGTGACAGTCATTCTCTTCACTGCTGAATTGCAATTTCACCATTTAACAGGCTCATCAGACTACCACCCAACACAGGAAATGACAGCCACAAGCATTCAAGAAAGTAAAAATTCTTCAGCTCTCCTTTTTCTATCCTGATGCTTGACTTTTCTTGATTATTTTGTAGTACCTGAGAACTGCAACACCTTTCAGGAAGTACCACACAATTCATCATCATTCATTTAGAAGCTGGAGGAAAAATATGTGGGTTTTACACATTCCCAGTTGCAGGATCATCTCATGAGTAAAAGAGCGCTCACTAGTGTTGTGGTTGCCAACATACCGTAACTTTATTATACTTCTCTTGGGTAAAGATAGCATCTAGGAAGTGCACAATGTAATCCCAAAAAACCTGAACATTGCCCTAACATTTGTTTGGCGGTGTGTCTAGTACTGCCAGCAGCTGACCATAAATGGGATTTTACCTCCGTTTTTGAAATACAACACACACAGACCTGTGAAGGCAGGTTTGGCCAGTGAGGTAATCAGAAAACAGGACCAATTCTAAAATCATGGGAAAACTGCATTTAGATGTCCATGATACAACTGTCACACCACTGATGCTATACCACTAAGGAATCACCTGGCTGGAGATGGGTTAACTTGTTCCATTCCCACCGCATCCAGCACAGAGCACTAAGAGCTGTCTCTCTACTGCTCTTCTTACAAATGCTTTGCGAAGGTAGAACACTATGTGAGTTCAACACTAGCAAGACAAAAAAAAAGCATCTCTTTTAAAGACTGCAAAAAATGGCAGGCTAGTTCTCATCATACCTTGTGCATAAATCATTCCAGTTAATCCAGGGTTCTTCCTCTGTGAGGACCCAAAATAACTTGTATCAGAGTCAAGATCAGTATTTGAAGTCTCAGTCCCTACAGCATTACAGTTACAATTTGTAAAATTCAGGGCCAGATCCTCAGGAGCATCAGGTACGACATTTCCATTCAGATTAACTTAGTCATCTGCTCTGATGTCCATGTTAATGCCATCAGTCTTTGGACTGGAGACTTTCAACATCATCGGAGAAAAGAACACTCATCTGCTGTGCCAATCCTTGACTTTCTTCCATCTGACCTCAGGTTAATATTACATATAAATGAAAGATAAGCTAAAAGTAGCTTGGCCCTCTTACAGGGCTAGTGAACCTGGATCTACAGTGATTCAAAGAAACGCAGACTCAAACATAGCAAAAGTACTGCTGAAGTGCTTCTGAATCTCTAGCTCCTCTACTACCAGAAAACAGTTATTTTCTATGGAGAAATAAAATCATCTTCATCTGCTCTCTACAAGAATTAGTTCATTACAAAAAAGGTATTGCCTGAAGGCTGAGCACCTTCTGCAGGGGGCATATAATGACATGCAGCCGCTTGCTCTGTGGCTGCAGATTCAGGATTCATCTTTTGCCTCCTCACCCCGTCTAGCTTGCAACACGAATGTGTTAAATAGAACCATCTTTATTGGCCTGCTTGAAACTATTTTCAAAGCCTCCAAGAAGAAAAAAATGGGTCAGACACCACAGATACTCTCACTGCTGAAAGCGGCAAGAGGTAAACCTGACAGCTTCACGCACGTTTCCTTTCATGCTCTCCTGCTTGTACATACAAACTACTATGCTTTCTTGCATTTGAGAAAAAAATAACCAAAATCAGACACCAGCTGAATTGGGCATACACAGTATGACATCCAGTAAGAAATATCAGCTCAGTGTGATTAAGTATAATATTACAACCAGGTGCAACTGCCTGCTTACCTTCCTGAAGGCTAGGATGTATTACTTGTTTATGCCTCAAGGTCTTCAGCTCTTCCATCAATTCCTTTTCCAGTACTTGTATTCTTGCTTGACAGTCTACTCAAAAGAATAAAAAAGGCATAACACAAAACCCATTCACTATACAAATATTGACTTTAATGATTACTTTTCCTGTGTATCTTTACAAATTCCCTTATCACAGGGAATGTCCAATTACAAAAATACTAAAATATACCTGGATCATTTGTCGTCAACAAGGGAGCCTGAAGATTCTGTGGCTCTTCTCCTCCAGCTCTATCAACAGTGTGAATATCAAGAGCTTCCTAGATATGTAGAAAGCCTTCATTAAGTGTAAGATATTTTAAAACACCAACTTATATCCCACTATTTCCCCCCAGGTTGCTAAAACATAAGAAAATGTTATGATTAACATAGAGACAAGATATGAACAGATTTGGAAAGAGACCATAATACTCAAAACTCCATTTAAAAGAAAATATTACCTTCAGTGTTTAAGCACAAAGGGTTTAAAACCGGGACATTATAAAAGATTTTGAATTTTAGTCAAAACAGTCAGGTTTTACCTTTGATGCAAAGGACACAAAGAGGACTCCATCAACATCCTCAAGGTCTGGCTTGACATCTGGAACCACACTTCCAGGCCCCAGAGAGGTGTTCTTGCTCGTTATTACAGTTTTCCCTAGGGCTTTAGGTGGTCGACCAGCCTTGGAAATTTTCAGTTTCCGTGGCCTTCCTCTTTTAGTTGTAACTGATGGCTGGGTGTTTTGATGGCTACCAGAGCCTCTGAGGGACACAGGATTCTTCAGTATGCCAGGCCTTTTTCTTCCAGAGATTTCTTTAGCTGAAAAGTGACAACTTACTGATCCCCTGAGATTAAAATTAGGTGATTTAGATAGAGCCCACTGGGTCTCTCTGATTGAAGAGTATTTCTGTGACATTTTACTCACAGAAGACTGTTTTTTCATAACTAACTCCTCAGTTACCGTGGCTGTGCCTGAGCAAGAGTCTTTGTGATTTTCAAAACACCCAGGCAAGGAATCCAGTATTGCACTCAAAGGGGACTTATCCTTCTTGCCAGAGAACATGGTCTGTGGCAGCTCAGATATCTTCACTGTGCTCTTTGTGACTGCACAAGGTTCCAAATAGACCACAGGCATCTTCCCACTATCCAGTTTTAACATTTTTGCTCTGGCAACACCTGAAGGACTGGTTAGCACACGCTTTCTTGACTTGAATTCTCCATCAATTCCATCTGTTTCATTGCGTCTCATCAAGTGTTTTTGTAGGACAGGGTCATCATCATCAGTGTTGGAGTACTCGTCAGTTTCTTCATCTGTGTCTTCCTGTTTCACATTTATTCCTTGTGTGCAAATATTTGACTCGTAGTCATAGTCATCTGCTGGTTCCTCTTTAACCACAACATTAAATTGTCCATTTGGGTCCAATGGCGATGCCACATGGGAACTGCTTTCGTAACTGCTGGCAATGGGACTGGGGTGGGAGGGAGGGGACAAAACCAAAACACAACACAAGATCTTTATCAAATCTCTTCCTTTACCAAAAGTCCATCATCTCCTGTAATACTTGGTTACATATTGTAAAGCAAATAAAAAGCAAATAAACAAAAAACCCTTCCAAGGTGCTCCAAGACACAAGTCTGATAAATAAGCTGTCATTTACAAGCTTACATTTTCAGAAGTGCTCAGAAAAATACAATTGCCATCATTGAAAACAATCCAACTTCTTATCTGAAAGCAGCAACACCATTTCCTTCCCTAGTAATATCAGGGTGACGTCTGCACTTTTTCCTATTTGAGATTCAGCATGAACTTATACTAAGCTATTGTGTTTTAAATGCTCAGAAGTCACCTTAGTTTGCTGTTTAATTTATCAGGTCACATTAAAGCTCGTGCTTCCAAATAAGAAGTCAAGTGAGCACTTAATGCACTTCAGTTTACGTGACTTACCTAAAACTTTAGCTAATTCATCCTGAATTCCTAAATTGAATTGTTGTTTGAACACTTACACAACGTTAATACCGTATTGAATTATGTTTCATCTTTCACCAAGTCTGAGTATCAACCTGACTATGTATTAGATACTGAAAACTAACAGTGAACATCAGTGATGGGCTCCTTTGAGGAGCATACACAGCCAAAAAATTGCAGTTGGCAGTTTTCTTAAGCACATCAGACTCTGGTTCTTTGCCAAAAGAGGCAACAGCTAAGATATGAAACCAAAACCTCATATCCACAATGAACCTCAGAACATAAGTTAGAACTTACTTACTAAACACATCAGATAATGTAACAATAATCCCTTTATATAGATGACACTAAATATAATTTTTAATTGTTAAATTACTATTCTAATTGTCAACTTTATGTTATTGACATGTTATTTACAATAACAGTGTTTGTTAATTTTAGGTAATATAATTTGAAATGTTATAACAGCATAACTATAGTAACACTATATTATGTATAAATGGAATATTGGTTTTTATATTGTGAATATGTGTGTATTTTATCATCCACCCCACCACCACCCCCACTTTAACGAATGAGTATGTTCAGTTGAACCCCCAGCTGGGATTGAAGGAGAAGATGTGGAGGAAGAGGCTGCTTCCACTTTGTGTGTCCCAGCTTTTCTCCCTTAAGTATGTCCTGAGTCTACACAAGAGTCACAACATGGACTTGGAAGCCTCCACCTCATGAAGAAAGAGTGCAGTGTTAAAACAGGGAGCAGACAGGGAAGACGGAGATTTAAGTATTTATATATAAAATTACTATGTTAACCAGAACCAAGCTTGAAGCAAAAACCTGCTTTGTGAGAATAGCAGGCATCAGGACAGTGGCATACCAGTCCTGTTTACAGTCTTGTCTGGCCAATGACTTCTCTATTAGCTTCTAGCCTTCATTTAATTAAGAATATAAACTGTAAGATTAAAAAGCCTTTCTTCTTCAGTGAGTTTACAGTGAAAGAAATTCTAAGACAACCCAGTTATAGGTCATGGGCAACCCTGTCACACTACAGCTGGAGCTTGATCAGTAGAGCAGGCCCACAATTAAAGTGAATGCTATTGAGAAAATCTGAGTCATCTGCATCTCTTTGTTAAAATTCCCTAAAATAAAGAGAAAAAACCCTATAAATTTGGTGGCCAGGAATAAAATTCTCATTTGATTTCTACTGTTTCCAGTTGGAAGTCCAGTAAAGCCTGGACTTCTCTTGCCATTTTCCTTTATCTGTTGCAAGATGTACACTCAAGCTAAGGATTATCTTTCTATTAGGGATCTGGACAGTATTCAAAACAAAGGAGCCCTTCTGTAAAAATTAAATTTCTAGGCACAAATGTTATTTTATTCTGCACACTGCAACCATTAGCCAGATGCTGGTAAGAATGAGGTATCACACGTATATGCCTAGGTATAAGAAGATCAACTATTTGCACAAAATGCTGAGCAGCAGTTTTCTAGATTTTTAAATGCACACGCAATTACCAACTTTTGAAACAATATAAAAAATTGCTTTTTAGCACTTAACTCCATAAACCAAGGGCCAAATGACTTAAGTGCAACATGTGCAGTCACAGAAACTTCTCTTCCTGTATTCTATGGGAAGATGAATCACACAAGTCTGTCCTCTCAAAACACTTTCACCATTTTAACCTCATCATTAACCTCATTAAGCTGAGGGGTTTAACTAGCTCGCTCTTTGATATGGAACAATGCTCATATTTAAGCAAACTTCTTACCCCTGAGTAATGTATTTAGTACCTTCACAAGAAAACATTAAAAGCAAAGAAATTGCCTGCTTCCATTCTGCCAAACTAAAAAAAAACAGAAAACCATTTAGCTGCTCATTNAGAGCATTGGAGGGAAATATCACACACTGAATTACCAAGAGTTCCCCCTCTTCTAGGGAGCATTATCTGAGAGTCAGCAGTTCCCAACTTCTGACTTTCAGACAAACCTAAGGTCAGCAGACACCACTCCCCTGAATAAAAGGAAGACAGTGCCTATCAGCTGATAGTAATAGCTTGCCTGTGACAGAAAAAAAAAAATTGTCCAGTCTTCATTAATGTGTCTAGTTTCATAAAGAAAAATTATACTTGCTCAACACTTTCCTTGAAAGGCTGACATATTAATGAACAGATCTCATCTGCATGAAAACACTGAAGAGATCTGAAAAAAAATAACTAATGTTCTGAAAAACTCCAGCACGTAAAACAATTTTGCCATTCCTTGGACGAGATAAATTTTTCTTTTTCCAATAAAAATTTTACTTTTTCACATAGTTTTCAAAAGCATAAAATTGAAAAGTTTGACAATGCTTGAGGCTAGTTTTAGGCCTGTGGTAACAATTATTCTTCAAATGGCAGATGCTTTCAAACACAGAAGAGAGAAAAACCCTTTATAGTCTTTCCCTGTCCGTGCAGCTTTTAGCACATTTCAGAGACAAACTGTCTTGAAGGTGAAACCAGGGAAGACATCTAACAAGATCTGGACCAAAAGAAATTAAGCCTGCCAATTTGCCTGCCTCATCTGTTTAAGCAAGATCCTTCACTCCTTAAAAGAATTTTTATTCCTTGGGAAAGAAGGAAACCAAAAAGCCCCAAGCTATCCAGCTTAAACAGTTCTCCAAGTAATTTGCTTCAGCAATTTTTTTAAATCATAAAATTTTGCTAAAAATTTTCAAGATAACTTTTTCAAGAGCAGATGATCCCAAGGATAAATAAATAAATAAATAATAGAATCACTCTGAAGACAAAATAAACCTTTCAGTAAAGATGTTCAGAGTTCTACTCATCTGCTTCTAATATGTAAAGTTATCCAAACATTTTTCCATGCTGTATTCTTAGAACTAAAAAAATCCCATCCTCTCTGAAATCAGTGTACTTTCAGCCTTCAGGAAGGGTTTCTCTACAATTTAGAACACTTTTGAAGACTTACTGAAGTCTAGAAGATATTCTTCCCCATTCTTCTTCCCCATACACTGACACTGGAAAATACTACAGAAGAAAGGTAGCACTCTAACTCTCAAAATAATTATAATAATTCTTAGGATTACTAGAATTGAACTCAAAGGCTCAAAGAATAGAGAATTCTGAACCACTTTTTCAGTTGCTCAAAAAGAAAATCTCTGTCCTCTCCAAGACACACAAAAGTAGTAATTCAGCCTTTGAAACAAACTGTGTAATTATATGTCATAAATACAAACATTCTCCCCCCCAAGAACTGATGTCTGATTACACTATTAACAACATTCTGACATCCTGCAGTTAAATAATTTCTTGCTGTCATGATCTACATAAGGCTTCTTTTATCACTTAACTTTGGCAGATTAAGCCTGGCATTCACAGACATGAACAAACATGGCAGGAGGAAAATTATTTTCTTTTTTTTTAATCACTTCAGGTTTTAAGTATTTCTAGCACCTCTTGACATGGATTAACTATTCACTAAATCTGCTCTATTCTATTGCTTTGATTTTGTAAACTATGTGAAAATGCAATAGAGTAATAGGTTTTGACAGACTGGCTTTACCAGTACAAACACTCATGGGTTCACAGGTTCCATACTATAGGTAGGCTCTCTATATACACTGGATTGCTATACTGATGTTTGTGTGATATGAATAGAACGGTTCAAAAAGTCCGTGCTGGGGAAGTACATCAACATCAAATAACCAGAGTAAATTAAGGTCTGAACAGCCTAACAGTCATTCTGAAGTGCTTCCCTAGGTGCAGGTTTTTACCTCACAGCAAACAGGAGAAAATGGACTACCAAGAGGCAGGCTACCTCATACTACTTGGGGGAATAAAAGGATTCACGCAAACAGTTATTGACAAAACAGTGGCACACTGCCAGTTACAACTGCCTTGTAGCAATCCCTACACATACCCAACCTAAGTACTCGTACACACCACAGGTCCTCACCCACCCACTAATGAAAATTGAAGAGCTAGACAGCAGGTCACTGTAGTAAATGACCCTAAAAAGAACAGCAATGCTCTAGTGACTGTCATGTGCTCTGTTTAAAACTCTGAAAAATTAGTCTTCTAAAATGCTAAGAGGGTTAAGAGAAATCCCTCAACACTTCTTTGCAAAGGGAGTTAAAGTAACACAGGAAAAAATACTGAACTCTTAAGACTCCTCTGACATTATTAAGAAGTCCAGAGTAATAGATGTCTGTTTAAGCAAATAAAAGCTTTTAATAATACTAAGTGGTCTGCCATTTCAGGTCAGGCAACCTTAAGCTGCAAATCTGTATATGGAGTATCCTATTATTGACAGTTTTACCGAACACCCCGCTCATCCAGCATTTGTGCTAGAAATGCAATGTTAACCCACCTTTCAGAGACTTCTTGTTTTAGCTTTGGCATATCACCCGAAGACAAGTCAGTGTCCAGGAAACCCAGGAAGTCCCTTTCTGTATTAAAGGACCCTTTGTCCAGATCAATGTCTGATGGGTTTTGACCACTGTATGAAGAATCTAAACTTCTATGATGTAAATCTAATGCATCAACTTCAGCAGGGCGACCACAACTAGCAGCACTAAAAACATCACCTCTTTCCAATCCTGAGCTACAGCAGTGTTGTTTCACATCACGCTGAGGTCGACTATTCAACCCATCATCTCTGAATCCTTTAGCAAAAGGATTGTAATCTATTTTCAGCTGGGTAATCTGGATGTTCTGGTAGGCTGTAACTGCGAAGAACTCTGTCTGTGGAAATGTAAACGTATGGACATCAGGACCATTGAGCTGAATGACTTCCGTGGCTTTGTCTGCAGGCACCAAGTGAAGCCGTGGCAGATAACGGTGCATAGAATGCAAGATTATATGACCCTCCTGGTCCAGGGTATTGTTGGTAAGCTTGAGTTTGTAGAAGGATACTGGCTGGTGCATCCAGTACTGGCCAGTGGAAGGGGATTCCGGATGAATAAATACTCGTCCGAGAACATGTGGCTCTGCCTTCCCACTGGGCTCCCACCAACGGCCGTTCCATTTGTATCGGAAATTGTCCACAGGGGATATGTCCATGACTAGGATGTACCTCTGACATGCATCCAGACCTGTAATCCAGTATCGGCAGTACGGAAACATTCGTCTCCCCTGCTTAGTCAGAACCATCTCGGTGTTGCGATGGTAGAACTCGTTCCACATGCTGTTGTTATCCAGGGTGACGGTAATGCCTCCCGAGACACAGTCAGCTGGGAGGCAGGTCCTGGCTTTGGATTCTATCTGAGTTGATACACTGCTGGCAAGAGCACAGGCATCACGATTTGCTACGAGGATTCCTTGGTCAGCTTTACCATTTCCCTGCTGCTGCTTCAAGATGACAAAAAAAGCAGGTGCTGCACCAGACACAGTCCCACCATCCCGGCTACCCAAGACAATCTGCTGGTTCTCCATGATGAGCACCCTTGCAAGCTCTCAAATCAAATGCAGATTCTACTCAGTTCTGATAATCTCCAATGTGTGTTCACCATTCTGGGAAAAAAAAAAAAGGAAAACCCTGTTAAAATTATGCAAATACAGTCTAAGAAAATAATTAAGTCTCATGAGAGATCCTTTTTTTAACAATTCTCCTCATTAAAAACTTAGAAGATAGTAAGTAACATAAAACTGAGTGCAATTAATACATATCAAATCAGTACTGGGGGCTATGACACCTTCAAACTGCATTTTTGTATAATGCCTTGCTACAACAGACTCCTTGCTGGGCTTGGTATTTCCAAGTGCTCTTTCGTTCTGATATTGCCTTAATGCTTCAAATCATTTGCTTAACAAACACTGCTTGGCAAAACGTGCAGAAGAGCAAACAACGTGTCTCTGACACAACGGCAGAAGTCATTTGCTCTTGGCAGAAAGAAGAGTTCACAGAGGTCCAAAATATCTAAAAAATTAAAAGGGGAAAAGAAATAAGAAAGAAAAAAAAAAAAAAAGGTTAAAGATCATGCTCCCCATATTTCTTTATTGAAAAATACTGTTTAAGTGGTTGGGATTTTTGCCATTACCTGAACACCAAGAACTTCTAAATGTCTGCTGAAGGCAGTGATAAACAATAGAGAGGAAAAAAAAAAAACAGTTCAAATGGATAAGCTTCTTGAGAAAATAGACAAACTTCCCCCTCAAAGGCTATGCAGCTAAGATTAAATGGGTGAATGTGAAGCATCAGGCAACCTTAACTACCTCTATCATCTAAAACATGGAAATAATTTAAATTGAATAAGAAAATATTTATCCTGTTATGATTACCCTAATCACTGCTTAGGGAAATTAAAAAAAGTTACCTTTATCTGCATACACACCACTCCAATTTGTGTGTATGCCTCACAGCTTAAGCATTATGTCAACACTTAAAGTATCATAAACATCTTCATTTTTCAGTCTATATATTTCTCAAACTCATAACTTAAAATAAGTGCTTCTGGTAACTCACAAGAATGTCATTCCCACATTCAGATGCTTGTATTTTGGTCTTTATTATATACAGAATAAAACACTGACAAAAATGATTGAATCTCGTATCAAATGTCTAGTTGGTGCGAACCAAAGACGAGTGAATCACCATCACTAGTGGCAGCTGCTCAAAACCAGTATTTCCTTCCAGAGAATGAACCCAAACTCTCAAGTTTTACGTGAGCTAGGCACTGAATAAGACATACGAATTTTGTCAGGACTGGGTTACTGTAGAAGGAAAAACTCCTCTGTGCAAACCAGCTGCCACATGCATGTGGGAAATGACCTCAAAGCTCAGGAGGCTGACAGTTTATACTCCATGACAAATCTTCCTGACACCTAGTAAATATGAGACCTACTTCCATCCTTTAAATTTTGCACGTTAAAACTTCATGTAAAAGCTACATTGGGAAAAAAAAAAAAAAGAACAAAACTGTTCTCAACAGGTTTTGAAACCTGTGAAGTTACAAGATCTGGTTTTCAGTTTTACTTTGATGAGGAAACACTTCTCCCACAATCACCCAGAACTACTTAATAGTCTAGAACACAAAATAAAGTAGCAGTTAAAAATCAGCTTTGTATTCTCTGTTTCAGGAATGCTGCTCTGCTTTTCCAATAGAGCACACCTTAAGCCTCAGCAACACAAGAGCTGTCCCCCAAAAAAGCTTTTTCAAATCTAAACCACAATATAAATATCTTTTTAAAATCAGATACATGGAGTAGGGTGAAAGAAATCACAGCCTAGTTTGTGGGTTTACACCAACTTACCCTTTTTATATACACATAGAGCACATTTACATGTGCTGAACATACAATCATAAAGTGAGTTCGCATCAATGCCGTGCAATAGCATCAACAGCAGTAGCTCATGAAGCAAAACAGTATCAAAGCAGTTTAAAATCTGGTTTAAGACATGCAGAAACCCCGTAACTTTAAATGTACTTGAGGTAGAAATCACACACACAGAAATAACTTCAAAAATGCTCCAGCACCATGCATTTAGCAAAAATTCTACACAAAGAGCCACTAAGTCAGTTTGTTTTCCAGCACTTTAAGTTCTTACACTGCATGTTGTAGTTACATCTACTACAAGCACTGCTCACAGTATCAAGTCAGTCTAAGATGTGCGTGGTTATACAGTAGCCAAAAGCTACATATTTCAGCACTACCGTGGCATTACAAGAACAACCTCACACATTTTATTACCCTTGGTTATACACAAGCCCAGTTTATTATAGGGTTTCTAATCCACTAGTTCAAGGAAAACGTGCACATTTGAGGAAGTTGAAGCTCCAATCAGCTTCAGGTATTTTTCACTCCTCTACTTATACACAGACCTTATGCTTGCGAAGCAACATCTAACTAGACAGCAGTGGCCACAACCACTCAAAGTTGCCCTTAGATGTGTTAAAAGCGAGGTGAGAATCAGATGTGGGAAAAATCAGTTTAAAAACCGAAACAAAACAGAAACAAAAAAATCCCCGAACCGGCCCCCCAAGCTGCAAACAAGACCCCATTTACATACACAACGCTCGCCCACGGAGTTCTGCCCGGGTTGCTCGTGCAGAAGGGCAAGCACCGTTAGGCGCGGCGAGTCGATGACGACATCCCGCTGCCCGCGTGAGAAAAGCCGTCACGCAGCGGAGGCGAGCTGCGGCGCGCGAGACCCACGGCACGGCAAAGCCCGCCAACCGCCGCCGCCGCGCTGCCGA